>JAJEJO010002490.1:106893-170206 GCA_020662805.1 Glaucomys volans | reverse complement strand
AAGAAATCAGAGAAAAATGGAGGTTCTCACTCCCCAGTGTAACTCAGTAAGAGGCAGGAAATGAGCCTGGCAGGTGCATCGACCCACCAATTCCCAGCACAGATTCTCTTGGTTTCTCTTTGGAAACCCTCATGGCCTGTCAGATTGTATCCAAAAGTTAAAAAAATAGTGCTGGCGGTCACATGATCTTTCCTCTGTTTTCTGAAGGTAGCTGCTAATGATTTTTCTGGACGGGGCACGATGGCCAAGGATCCGTTTGGAAATCAGACACCTCAAGGACAGATCTAAGGATATTTCCTTGGTTTTGAGTTTCCTGCACAGTGCTGGAAGTTTTTAGAGTGCCGAGCCCAGCTCATCTCAGAGACGTGGGCTGCGTTATCTGACACTGGTTTTTTGAGAAGATTTATAACCTGGGAAAAGACATGTTGTAGCATTTGCTTCTAAAATTTTATTCTAGTCATTTTCTTTTGTTCTATGCCCTTGTTCTGTGCTTTTCTAAGGATGCTTTCAAATAATCTAAAATTTCTCCAAGTCTGAGTGTGTCAGCAGCACCATCCATTATCTGTCCCTTATCCTCTACAGTCAATAAATTCCAGGATATAGTTTATTAACTATAATAATTATAGTTTATTAAAATTCCATTCCGTTATTATAGTTCATTAAAATTCCATCAAATGGGGGCTGGAGACAGATGGAGAAATGAAGAAAGAGAAGAGAAATTTGTTTATGTCGTGCCACGAAGAATCTGATTTGTAAATTCTGGAATGGGGGGAGGTTGACCCATAAAAGTGACAGTTTTTTTAATTTTTTTTTTTTTTGCGGTGCTGGGGATTGAACCCAGGGCCTTGTGCTTAGAAGGCAAGAACTCTACCAGCAAGGCAGCTTTCACTTCCAACTCAGCTTCGGGGGCTCTCGGATGACATCCAAGGTCGGCTGCTCTGCCAGAGATGGGGGCATGGCTGTCTCCCCCTGGATGAGCGGGAAGTGTCTCACAAATCACACCAGAGAACACACTGCTGTCTACACTGGCAGTAGGAACTCCAGAAAGCATCCGCTGTCCCCGTGGTGGGGGATCAGGACAGCTGGTGGGACTCACTCGCCACTCCTACTACCCAGAGGGTTTCAAGGTCACCCACATTACCACATTTCCAGGTGCCCCCTCATCCCCTCACCTTCTGTACCTTGTTCTCTTTCTCTTCTTGTTTTCTGACATGATATCATGTATTTGTTTATTTTTCATTGCCCCCCCTTCCACCCAGAACATAACCTCCAAATCAGCAGGGAGACCAGATCTGCTTCTTTGCAGCTTTTATCCTGAGCTTGTGGCACATAGTAGGTGCTCAATAAAAATGTGTTGAGCGAGTAGACTTTGTTTAACCTGGGGACTCACAAACACATCAAGTCAGTAACCTCCACCAGAACATGCTTGGGAGTCCCCGGGGAAGAGGATCCTCAAAGTCCTGAGAGTGACTCAGATCTGCAGTGGCTCGGATCTGAAAGTACTGCCAGCACAAAAAAATCAAACAGAAAGATGGGCTCACTTGTCCACTGTCCATGAGGGGAGTCATTGTCACATGCAGGTCCTGGGCCAGGCTGCCCTCTGGAGGCCTCCAGTGGCCTGAGCTACGCAGGCCTGCTGCTCGTCTTCCTGAAGCCGCCTTCTCCCAGGATTCCTTAGTCTGTTCGTGGCGACTGGAGACTTTGCTCAGAATATGCTTCTAGGCAAGAGCCCGAGGGCCATGCTTGCGGCAGTGCTCAGATCTCAGGCCAGTTCTCTGCCGGACACTGTGGCCCTGCCTCAGCTTTACCTGTGGTGCTTTACCTGCACCCCCTCAGACTGAGCAGCCCCCATTCTGCTGGGGAGGAGAGGGAGGCTTGGGTGGAAGTCCTCTCTCACGTCCATGCTGGCCGACAACCAGGCCATTGGAAGACTCCGCACAAATGTCCGGGAGCTGCACGGGCCTCGTCAGGGCCTCGTCAGGGCCTTCAGACAACAAAGGAGCCCACGAACCCTGAGGAGGGCTCCTCGTTTAGCGCTATGGTCCCACTGAGCTGTCCCCTTCTGGGGACACAGCGGTGGCCTGTTCTCTATATGGCAGGCTTATTTTGGCTTCGCCATACCCTGCTCGTCCACACGAACAGTCGTCTCAGGACATTTGGCATGGACTCGCCTCAGGACATTTGGCATGGACTCGCAGAAGCCCTCCGACTTGCTTCGGCAGAGACAGGCTTTGTGAGAGCCGCCTGGGCATCACAGAGACCCACAGGCAGGGCCAGTGCCCGGGGTCAAAGGAGAGCCCAGGGCCAGCTGATGCACAGTGACTGATGTTTGTCTCTTCCCCTGTGTGGCTGTTTCTTCTGTGACCTTGTTCTTTGGTCACCTCTCTGCTGTCTGCGTGTGACCACCCTGCAGCTTTTAAATTTATTGTATCCACTTTAAACAGCCCTTCCAGAATGATCATCCAAAGGTGACTGTCACCCAAGGATACAAGATCTGCTTTGGAAAATAGTGCCCAAGCAAGAACCCTTCTTTAGAGCAAAACTTGGGCTTCCGTGCTGATCCCAGGGCTCAGACCAGTGCCTGGCATGCAGAGGGAGATCTGTGAACCTGTGGGGTGGTGACCAGCTGGGTCAGCCACACACCAGGCAGCGCTCCACAGCCGCCTAGTCCTGCTCCGGGGTCATCTTTGGTCCTAATTAACTGCTGTCTCTCCTTTGCCAGAACTGTTAACAAGTCTGAGAAAAGTGAAAATATAAATCAAGTACAAGTGGGCCCGGAATCACCAACAACGTAAAGCTAGTCCCCAAACTCAAGGACTTCAGCTAAGTTTAGGGCCAAAGCTAAAAAAGGGGGAATTACTGGGAGGACACGGTATGTTTTATGAAACCTAACGGCAGTGCCGCTGGGTCAAGGACCAAGCACTGGAGGGTCACCTGGAGGGTCTCCAGGAGGCAACTTCCCCTGTGACACTTGTCCGTCACCCATCATGATGGGCTCTGAAAGGCCCCCAGATCTCTGAGGCCCCATCACCCACACACCACCCTCAGCATCTGGAGACCAAATTCCTGGGAGAAACTTGCCTATCCCAGCTCCCCCTCTGATTGGCTCTCCCTGGGTCACATGGACACACTTCAGTCCAATCAGCAGTGACCTGAGCACCTGGAGGTCACATGGCGACAACATGGCTGCAGAAGATTCTTCCTTTTGCAGAGTGGGGGTGCTGAATGGGACTTTGAGAGGCCCTTAATTCTCCTCTGCTCTTTCCTAGCCCCAGGATTGAGGAAAGCCCAAGAAATGTGGGCGACTTTGTGTCGTTCCTCCCAATTTTCTGCCTTCTCTTGACCTTAAGAACAAGAACATGATGGAAAAGGACTAGGGTCCACCTCTTGGTTTTATCTTTTTAATCCTTTTCCCCCTTTGCTTCTCATTTCCTTTTTAATTAAAAAAAAAATGTAGCTGGGTGCAGTGGCACACGCCTGTAATCCCAGTACTTGGGAGGCTGAGGCAGGAGGATCTCGAGTTTAAAGCCAGCCTCAGCCACTTAGCGAGGCCCTAAGCAACTCAGTGAGACCCTGTCTCTAAATAAAATACAAAATAGGGCTGGGGATGTGGCTCAGTGGGGGAGTGCCCCTGGGTTCAGTCCCCAGAACCAAAAAAAAAAAAAAAAAAAAAAAAAAATTTAGTCCGATTATAGAGATGGCTGAGGACGACCCTGACAATCTGGACCAATAAGCAAAGGGACCGAGAAGACTGGGGAACCTCGGGGTGCAGTGGCCCCCTGCTTGGAGACGTGGTTCTGACTTACCATCACAGAGAACTTCCTGGCCTTCTAGGGGCTGTCCAGGGCCCCTCCTCTCCTTAACATTTCCCCTAACATCCTCGCTGCCTATTTTATATGCTGAAAGTTCATCCCGCACTCTCTGAGTCCCACGAGTGACTTCTCCTCTGTCATCGCCACATACAGAACAAGCTGCTGTGTCCATGCCGCTCCTGCCCAGAGGGCTCATGACGGTCAAAGGAGGGCTGTTTCCTTCGAGTTGAAGATCAGCCACGTCTGCGTTTCCCATGGCTGCTGGGACAAGTTCTCAAACATGGTGTGCAAGACAACAGAACTGTCCTCTCCCAGTTCTGCGGGCCAGGGGACCCAAATCCGAATCAGCGGGGCTGATTCTGAGATCAAGGTGTGCGGTGGCTCTGGCTGACCCTGTCGCTCACTCCATCCAGCTTCTGGTGCTGCCAGTGTTCCCTGGCTTAGGGAGCCCGCCTCTGATCTTGGCCTCCATGGTCATACCACCTCCCTCCTGTGCACACAGACTCCCTGTCTGTCACAGGGACACTGTGGTTGGTATGGCCCACCCAGATAATCTGGGATCCTCTCCTCATCTCAGACCCTTAATTTAATCACATCTGCAAAACCCTTATTATAGGAGGTGACAACAGCAAGTTCCAGGGATTAGGGTCTCCTACCTTTGGGGGCCACCATTCAGTCTGCTACCAGCCCAAAGCCCCTTCTCCCTCAGGGAGAGTTGGGCAGTTGCCCCACCAGCTATTTACCAGAAGCCAGATGGAGAGTCCTTCCAGAAGTCGCCTCTCAGGTAGCAAGACCTGCTACTCCCCTTTTATTTGCCCCTGTTTGTCCCAAGTCAGGAAGAAGCATGGAGAGCAGAAGCCAAACCAGCCTCCCCAGGGACTAGCCCTGCGGATGGATTGCCCCAGGCAGGCAGCGCCTCCCCTGCAGGCAAGGTGTTTGTATAAGGAAAGGGAAGCTTGGCACTTCCTGCACCTTCCTGATCCCAGATAAGAAAAGGGACTGTCCTCCTCACCACTGGGGCTTATAGGGAAACACCCAGGGCCTGAGGACATTCTCTTTCAACCACCTCCAGGCCTCAGCAGACCCCTCAGCAGGCCACTCCTGCTCACCAGGATCAGGAAGGTGGTCTTTGGACTTGGTCCTGCTCTGAGGCCACGACCCCAACCCCTGAGGTCTCTGTTCCCCTCTTCGTCCCATCTTTGGCCGCTCTCCACTCCCTGGGGATTTTCCTTCCTTCCCTCCCTCCCTTCTTTTTTTTTTTGTACCAAGGATGGAACCCAAGGGTGCTTAACAGCTGAGCCACATCCCCAGGCCTTTTCTATTTAGAGACAGGGTCTCACTAAGTTGCTTAGCGCCTTGCTAAGTTGCTGAGGCTGGCTTTGAACTTGGGATCCTCCTGCCTCAGCCTCCTGAGCTACTGGGATTACAGGCTTACCCTGCCATGCCACGCCCAGCTCCCTGGGGCATTTCCTATGGCTGAACTGCTTCCCTGCACTGCACAGGGACCTGTCATTGTCCCTTCCAGGAGGACACACTCACCCACCAGTCAATTCTGGTGACAGATTGCAGGCTGTTCTGGGCTCCCTCCTGGGCCAGTTTCCAGGAGGCGGATGTAGGAAGGACACCTAGGCAGGTGGAAGTCTGTGGTCTCAACAATCAATATTTTCTCTGGGGCTCGCGGGTAGATGGGGAGGCCTCTGTGACCTGGGGAAGTGCAAGTCCTCATTCAGAGTCTGCGAATAAACGCCCTTTATCCTGAGCTACACAGTGGAGTTGTGAGAACTCAGGCCCCGGAGCCAGGCGGCGTGGGCTCAAATCCACCTGCCAGCCGAGTCACGTGGCTGCTTTCATCAACTTAAGCCTGGAGAGTTAACCTGCAGAATGGCAGTGGCCCCAGACCTGGTGCAGGTGACACGAACAGCATATGCCCAGAGCTTCCTGTGGCGTGTGGCATGTACTGTTACCACTGACATTTCCCCCAAGCCAGCCAGGAACAGAAGAGCTGCTAAGATAAGCCAGGAGCCAAATGCACTACATAGAAAATATTTTATTATAAAAAGCTCAGCGTGCCACGGTTCAGAAGGGATAGAACTCGACCGGCTTCCTCTTGTCACCACACCGAAGAGACTCCCACACTGTGCCAATGGAGACCAGGATCCTACGCAGCACATGCGGAAGCTCCTCAGGCCCTCGGCCATCAAAAAACCAAACAGCATCAGGGGCCCTGAGAGCCACGGCCTGGTGGCCCACACACCAACCATCACCCCAGTCACTAAACAGCCCCGGGGCCTTCTGGTGAAGCTGGGCCAGATTTTGTCCCCCCAGTTCAGGACTCCAGTGAAGGAAGCAGATGCAAAACTCATTTTCCTTTTGAAACAAAACAGTTGGAGTGGAAGCCAAAGGACCTGTCGGTCCCATTGCTGGGCAGCCCTTTCTGACTTGAAATAGGAGTGTGTCGCCCACGACCCAGAGCTGGGAAGGCCGGCGGGGAAGGTGCTGAACCAAGCCTCCTGGTGCGGTCCAGAGGGCCACCAGTGCCAGGCAGCATCTCACCTGCACGTGAGGCTGAGGAGCATCGGTCACCACGTCAGGAACACAGGGTCCCCATCCAGGGGCCAAGTGCACCACGGGCCCCTCTGCTTCTCAACCGGTGAAGAGCCTCCATTGCAGTCTGTTGGTGCAGAGGGTGGGACAGCAGGGACGCGGCCGGAGGGACCCATCAGTCGGGTGGCCGGGCGTCGGGGGCCTTCTCCTGGACCTCGTCGTACTGCGGAGGAGGAGTCAAAGGCTCAATGGAGGGAGGGGGGACATTCTTGTCCGGAAGGTTGATCCTAAAGTCTCTGAGGTGAAGCTTTTCAGATTTGATCCTTCGAACCTTCAGCGGCTTCAGGCGCTTGGCCAGCCGGGAGTTCTGCCTGTCGGGGGGCCGCCCGGGGCTGGCCTCCACGTCGGCCCTGGTGCTGCCGGGCGTCGTCTCGTCCAGCCCAGTCAGGGACTCGTAGGAGGGCAGAGAGACACTCATCCTGGGGCCCTGCTCCAGCTCCCGCCCCTCCGCGTAGTGCGCCTGCATCACCTCCTCGTAGCTGGGGACGTAGTACCTGGAGGCCGCAGCCTCCTCCTCCTCCTCCTCCTCCTCCTGGCTGCAAGGCAAGGAACACAGGTGGGCGTGAGCATGCACTCAGGTCCCTTCAAACCCAGAGAGAGGGGCTGCAGAACCCTCCAGCTTGTGAACAACCCGGGGTCCTCAAGTTATAAAGGGAACACTCCGCTGGGTCCCAGGAGCGTGGGCACACGCACCGAGTTCTCACTCCCGACTCTGTGGGCGGACGTGATACATGGAGGGTTAGTGACTCGCTCAGGCCTTTAGGAAATGGGAGGGCAGGAGGTGAAGGCCACTCTGAACTACCACGCAGGCAGTGTCCCTTGGGTGTTAACCCCTTCCTGGAAGCCTCTCACACTGTGCAATGCCCAGGGGGGGCCTCTGGGAAAGGCCGCACAAAACTCTATGCTATAGCCTCCAGTCGAGGCTGTCCCCAGGTGGAGAAGGAGTGGCTGAGTGGGAACACATGCGTCTCGATTTACTCTACAAGTTTACCTTCCAGTACTCAAGATCAGCCCTCTCAGCCTTAATGTCACTTGACGGTTGAGAGACAAAACCCAAATGCTGGGGATGTCTTTGCACCGTGAACACGGGTCCTGCCAAAGCTGTCCCCCAGGACCTCCCCTGGAAGCTGCAGGGGAGGGTGGGCAGCCAGACCCCTGCCCGCTGGTGGCAGGCCTGGGTGTCTGAGGCTGACTAATTTTCCTTCTGTGTTCTTTTCTCTATTTCTAGTTTCCGAGACTCAGCACTTGGGATGTGAGCCTATGTGACGGGCCGGGGTGCCCAGATTCCACAGCATTTCTGGGTGTGTCTGGGAGGATCTTTCCAGAAGAGATTCCCCCTTGAATCGGTGGACTTGAGGAAGCAGTCTGCCCTCCCTGGAGCGGGTGGGCCTGCAGAGGGCCTGGGCAGGACCAAGAGGAAGTCCCCCTTTTCCTGTCCTCTTCTCCCGCCCCAGGACTGGGCTCCCTGCCATCAGCCCCCCTGGTCCTCAGGTCTCTGGACTCAGGGGGGATGAGACCACGGCTGTCCTGGGCCACGGGCTTCCCTTCCTGGGACTTCTCAGCCCCCACAATCCCATCCGCCAATCATTCTCTCTCTCACACACACACACACACACACACACATACACACACAGAGTCATGAGCCACACGATGTTGTGGTCAATGGCAGCATCTGGGATGGTGGTCGCATAAGTTCACACCACCTAGTGGCGCCACAGCTGTTTTGGTTAGGTAAGTGCACCTATGATGTGCCCACCCCACGGACAGTGTATCTAGGATGAGTCTACACGGTTAAGCAGCACATGACCATGCTTCTATCCTACCTCACTAAGTTGCTGAGGCTGGCCTCAATCTTGCAATCCTCCTGCCTCAGCCTCCAACGTCACTGGGATTACAGGTGTGTGCCACCACACCACCACATAACACCGTTACGTGTTATCTTTTATTATGAGAAAATTAATCCAATTTTTCCAACATAAAACAACTCCCTGCTATAAAGGTAAGAGATACTTATAGAAAAGTCAGAAAATACAGAAAAATCTAATGAAGAAAACAAAAACCTCGCCGATCCTTCCATGCAGAGAAAACCAAGGTGCATACTCGGGTGGGCACCTTCCCTGTCCTTCTCTGAGCCCACCCTGCAGCATGTGATGTGGCAGGCCTCGCAAGAGGCTGAGTCGGGGTTGCCGCTCAGTGGCAGAGTGCTTGCCTGGCACGTGTGGGGCACTGGGTTCGACCCTCAGCACCACATAAAAATAAACAAAAGTTTTGTGTCATCTATAACTAAAAAAGTATTGTTTTAAAACAGGCTAGGTTGTGATTTCCTTTTCTGATGTGGGTCTGGCCTCACGTTCACAGGTGCTGATCTGCAATGACTGGCAGACAAAGGCGTGGGCGTGGCAGGCCGTGGGGTGGGCGTGGCAGACAGAGGAGTGGGCGTGACAGGCTGTGGCGTGGGCGTGACAGACTGTGGCGTGGGCGTGGCAGACAGGAGTGGGCGTGACAGACTGTGGCGTGGGCGTGGCAGGCCGTGGTGTGGGCGTGGCAGCACTGCCCCTACCGTGGGCAACCGGGCGGTGCAGAGTCGTAGCTCTAGAGCCCATGGAGATCCCGGGAGCCTACGTCTGTCAACACCCCTTGGCTCCCCACCTTCCTGCGACTCCCCCACACAGGCTGTGTACCCTGGCCAAGAAGACGGGCCAGAAAAAGAAAAGAGAAAAGAATTTCTTCTTTCTGTTTGTGTTTCATGACTCAGGAGATGAGCAAGCCTTACGTTTCTGACGGGCGTGCTCATCTTTCAGGTTCATTTGAAAGGGCTCTTTCTGTGATGGGGATATGAGCCTTTATCACCTGTTCCCCAATTTATCACCTATTTCCTGTGTTAATTTTTGGACTGGGATTTAACTCAGGGGTGCTCTGCCCCTGAGCTGCATCCCTGGACCTTTTTACTTTTTATTTTGAGACTGGGTCTCACTAAGTTGCTGAGGCTGGCCTTGAACTTGCGATCCTCCTGCCTCAGTCTGCCTCCTGAGGCTCTGGGATTACAGGCGTGGTCACTATGCCTCGCCGTCACCCGTTTTTAATACACCCTTGTGGCACCTCTGGTCCAGCGCAGCGCCCTGACCTTTTCAATTCAGAGTAAACATTCACAGCACCTGGGTCAGGTGGATCAGCAACCAACCTGGATTCCCCCAGGCCCTGCTCGGTTTCCCAGGGGTGGCCCAGACTGCAGCCCACCTGCAATCCGTTCCTACCCCTGGTCTGGGAAGCCCTGCTCTTGAGGTATAAGGTTATTTGTAAAATGAAAATCTTCGATCGTGAATTCATGGGACAGCGTGGGAAGACAAAGCCTCCCAGACTCAATATCTTTGTGGGAAAGGAGTGAGCCGTGGGTGCCCTGGGTGGGGGCCAGCCCTCACCTGTCTTCCTCCTGGGCGTGGGGCACAGCTCCCGTTGGGTGCTGGACTCGGGCCAGCTCCTCGTTCTGCCGCTGCCTCCTCTTGTCCCGGATGCTCAGGCAGATGGACAGCAGCAGCAGCATCACCCCCGCCCCGACCAGCACGTAGGCCACGGAGAAGGTCTTGCTCCTGAGGATGCCGCTGCCCACCTCGGTCTTGTTGTTCCCCTGGGCCGGCGGCTTCTCAGCAGCACTGAACCCGGGCACCAGGTTCCACATGGCCATGATGACCCCGAGGACCAGCATCCCCAGGCCGATGGCGGTCAGCGCGTAGTGGGAGCCGTTGGCCTTGGACTGTGCCATCATGCCAGGGGGACGCAGGGCGGGCCCAGTTCAAAGACAGAAAATAAATAACTAAGACGCAGCAGCAGCAGCAAAACCGTCTTAAGGGCGGTGAAGAATCCTCAGCGCCGCTCTAGAAAAACGTGGGCCGAACTCTCAAGGGGTGGATGGTTCCAGGCGACCCCAGCGTCCTGTGTGAACGGCCTGGGAGAAGAACAGAGAGCAGAGAGAAAGTCAGACCGGAGGCCCCTGTGCGAACAGAGGCCTCCACTCTCCAGGAGCCGGGAAGCCGTGGGGGCCACGGGGCTGTGGCTGGGCCTGGCCTCTGGTGCATTCCGATGTCCCACAGGCTCCTGCTCCCTGTGCGAGCTGCAGGAGGAAGGCCGTCAGCCCAGCCCACGGGGAAAGGAAAAGGACCCTTCCCTGCAGGAGGCCGGAGGGCCAGAGCTCAGGGCCTTAGAACATTTTGTGCACCTGAATGAACTGCAGGAAAATCTCAGCTGTCACTAGAGAAGGCCAGGGGCAGACGTAGCAGGAGTGAGCCTCCATTGACCAGGGCAACAGGGCCGCCTGCATCAGGGACATGGGTCAATGACATGTTCTATCTGGGCAGCCTGCTGGGGTCTGCCTACCACCCTCATGGGCTCCCTACTACCCGCAGGAGAAAGGTCCATGTCCTTCGAGTGGTGTCAGCTGCTCCCGCCCTTCTCCCACACCCGCCTCCCGGTCTGCAGTTTTCGGATCCCCGGCTCAGGGGCCCCCTCCAGCTGCTCCCATAAGCCCCACCAACCAACCACCGTGGTGAGTCTCTCTCTTCCTGGGACCACGTCGCCATCTCTGAGCCCGGCACACAGCGGGACTCTAATAGGCTCTGTTATTTCAACTTCCAATGAACTGACTAGAGGCCACACGAAGCCACCAGCAGGACAGGCTCTTCTCTGGCCACATGGTTTTCCTTTCCTTTAAGGGGCAGCTGCCTGCACATGTTTTCTTCTTAGTTCTGTAAATCCTCTCCCCAGGAACCAGCTCACGAGTCCATAACCACCACAGGGGAGCCAGACCCCGGCAAGCCGGGTGGGAGTGTGGAGGAGGGGGAGCCCCGCTCTGCACCCCCTGGCCACGCCCAGGACCGAGCCACGCGGGACGCCCCACTCCACATCCCCTCCAGCCTCTCCAGGTTAACCAGGCCGCCTTGAATCTGATGCTGCTGAGACACGTTCTTGTCACACCACAGGTTTCCTCTGAAACTGGCCACTGTTACACGAGACTCTGGAAACACGTGGGACAACATCTGTCACCAGGTGGATGTCAAGGCCCTCTTTTTTTCCACCCCAAAAATATTTCTCGTGAATCCAGCTACCTGCCACACACTGGGAAAGCTGCGGATCAGGGCTGGCGGGGCTTCCAGGACTAAGACGGGGCCGCAGAGCAGCGCAAGACTCATTTCAAAGTCAAGCAACGGGGCTAAAACGAGTGGGCTGGGTGTGGTTCTGATTTTAAGCAATTCCTCACACGCAGGTACCTACCTGTGTAGGTATATATGGAGGTGTAGGGAGACCGGAGGATTGCACTTAGGTTCAAAATGTGACACATTTTTACAGATACAAATACATATGCAGAAAATTAGGAGTGTGGGGCGGTCACTTTCCAAACTTGTGCCATAGATTGTTTCTGGGGTTGGAGGGGCTGGAGAAGGCCACCTTTTGCTGTATTTCTCTGCATTTTACCATCTGAATATGTGGTTTCAAGGCAGCACAGGTGGGTGGTGAAGACAAAACTTTGGATCCGGGCTCTGATCCTCACTTTGTTCTTTCCCAGCTGTGTGACCTTGGGCAAGTTACTTAACCTCTCTGGGCCTCAGCCCCTGCAAGTGCAATGTGAAGCCACAAACTCTGTTGTGCACACCTCAGACCCTGGGGTCGGTGGAAACCTGGTTCCAGCCGGCTGCCTGTTCATCTGGTTCCCGGCCTGCAGACCTGGACGGCCGGTGGTGTAATAGCGAGGTGTCCTTCCCTCCCGGAGCCATGCAAAGGCCCAACCCGGTGTTTAGAGGATTTGGGCCACAGAGCTTCCAACATGTCCTTAAAAAGGTGCAGCCTTGGAGGGCAGCCAGGGGTCCCAGCTCGGCCAGACTGACCTCCAGACTCTGGGGTTGACCCTCTGTCACTGCCATGCTCATGGGTGCCCTCGGGGAGAGTGGACAGTCCTGCACCTGGGCTTTTAGGACCAGTTGTTACCCAGCTAAGAGGAGGACGCCCTGCCCCTGGGGACGGGGCAGGCCCGCAGCTCCTCCCGCTGCAGCCCAGGTTCAGGTGCACCTGGGACAGGCCGGCACTGTTTTCCAAGTGCGCCCTGAGCATTTCCGTTCCACGGGTGCTC
Organism: Glaucomys volans; assembly: GCA_020662805.1. Taxonomy (NCBI): domain Eukaryota; kingdom Metazoa; phylum Chordata; class Mammalia; order Rodentia; family Sciuridae; genus Glaucomys; species Glaucomys volans. The sequence continues at coordinate 157,672 of JAJEJO010002490.1, read as the reverse complement.
CTGGGGAGCAGGAGGGTGGGCAGGCGCCTGTGTCAGGGGGGGTCCCGTCACACCATTCCTTAAGCGTCACCTGGACCTCGCACAGATTCTTTGGATTGGTTCTGAAATCCCATGACTTTCCACTACTTGTGGCGGAAGACCTGAACTTCCCGGTGGCCTTCAAGCCCCCTCCTGGCTGCACCCGCCCACCCCCATAGCTCATCTTCTGGCTCACGACCCTCGGTGGCTTCCATTCTGTTGCTGCCACTCCACGCACTTCCTGCCACAGGGCCTTTGTGGCTGCCTTGGGCTGGCTGCTTCTTGGTAACCCCCTCCCTGCGCCCAGAAAGAAGGTTCTCTGGCTCGGGCATTGCTAAGTGCAAAGGAGCTGAAGAGGCACTTAGTACACACTTATTAGATGAGCCAACCTGGCCGTTCTGAACCCTCACTGATGGCTCCTATCACGGAGGGGAGGCAATTCCCAGTCCAAGGCTGAGCCGAGGGGGCGGCGCTAGTCAGCACTCACGCCCAGGAGACCCGGATGTCCAAATCTTGCACCTGTGTGCGAACGCTTTGCTGGCAAGATGGGAAAGGTGCCCAGAAAACGTGATTCCAGGGTGACCCAGATGGTGACTGCAGCCATTCCCTCCCGGTGGGGCTGAGGTCTCAGTGGCCCCCTGGTCTTCCCGGGCAGAAGTCAGCAGGAGAATGCTCCCCAGCCCCTCCACCCCGGGCAGGGGCTTTCTTTACCCCTCACTTGGTGCACGTCAAGGGGGTGGCGGGGAGGGCTGTGCCCAGGGGGAGGAAGTCCCGGCATCAGAAGCCAAAGCGCCCCCCACCCGGCTGAGACCCAGGCGGGCTCGGTGCTGCTGGTGCACATCTGGATTGACAGCGCATGAACTTAAACTTGAAATAAAATCGCACAGTAAGTCCGGGGCGTGGATGGCGGCAGAGCCCTTGCCCGGCAGGTGCGAGGCCCGGGCTCCCGCCCAGCCCCATGAGAACAAGCACATGATCGAGAAAAGCCGTGGGCTCGGCTGGACCGGGCGGAACAGGGCTGAGAATCCCGGGGGCCGAGCTTGACCCTCCACGGCCTGAGCTGCGGCCCTGCGCAGGGAGGTCGCGGGGCACCCAGCCCCCACCCTTAGAGGGACAAGGTCCCTCTGGGGCAGAGTGGCTCTGGCGCACTCGCCCGCGCAGACCTCTTCTTGCCAAGCTGCCCCGTTGGGAAAGGGATCCTGGCTCCCTCGCAGGAAACAGGCTGAGCCGCATTCGAGTCACAAAGAAAGGATTCAGGGGAGGCTGGGTGGCCAAGTTCCAGTCCTGATCTCCCCAGCCACCAAGCTCCAGTGTCCCACGCTGGGGGCGGGGAGAAAGGCTCAGAGGCACTGCTGCTGCTGGGTCCTGCCGGCTCCAGGCCACCTCCCTGCGGACCGAGGTCAGAGTGTCAGGTTCCTGTTTCCACAGAACACGGGGAGCTTTAGACGCTGCGTTTGGGAAAATGAAAAGCTGGTGGCGAGGAGAAGGTGAGGAGCAGGAGGGAGGCTGCCTGAGCCAGGGGCTGGTGGAGGGAGGAAGGACTGGAGCAGAGGGCGAGGCAGGACCAGCAGCAGCTGACTCCAGCCCATAGCTGGCCTTCAAAGACTGATGAGCCCCATCACCTCTGAGTCTCAGAGAGGGCAAGTAATTTGCTTTAGGTCACACAGCTGGTCAGCAGCAGCAGAGGCAAGATTCATAATCAGATCTGGCTGACTTTGAAGTTCACCTTCTGTGTCCTGAGCCATGCTGGGTCCTCCAAGGTAGAGTCCCTGGAGGTCACTCCCCCTGCCAGAGAGGCGGGTTCTAGACAGGTGAACTTGGCATTTGGAAGATTTTCATTTAAATAATTCCTGGCCCTGCTGTGTGCCGGGGACCGTGGGGGCTGCCTATCCCAGAATGCCAAAGGGAGAGGCACTTTTCCAATCTAGCAGGAAGACAAATGAGTCTCCCTGAGAGAAGGGAAACTGACTCCAGAGTAAAAGCAAAAGCATGTTGAGGCTGACTCTGGGCCTCTGCTAGCTCTTTCCATACATAACCCTTGTCTTAGACCACAATCCATTGCTGTAACAAAACCCCTGAGGCTGGGTACTTTATAAAGCAAAGAGGTTTATTTAGGTCACTGTTTTGTAAGCTAAAAGTTCAAGATCAGGTACCCCATCTGCTTGGCCTCTGGTGAGGCTCCCTGGCTGCACCACAATGGGGAAGAGAGCATGGTGTGGGAGCCCTGGGAGAGGGAGAGGAAGCCGGAGAGATTCACGGGCCTGGCAGCTCTCTTTATAACAACCCACTCTCCTGAGAACTCACGGGGCTCTCAGAGGAACACAGTGATGCCTTCCCAGGGCAGCGCCCAGTGGCCTGAGGACCTCTCTCTGCCTCTCTCCTACCACCTCCAAACTGCTGCCCGGGAGACCAAGCTGCCAGTTCATGAACCTTGGGGACACACTCAAACCTCACCGACCCTAGCAACCACTTCCTAGTTATCACTTCTGTTTTATAGATAAGGACACTTAGGTTCAGAGGTACAGTAATTTTTCTGAGGTCACACAGCAAATACAAGGCAGGGGTGAACCCCTAATTAGTACTGCTTAGTGGGGGATGTATAATTAACCCGTAAAAAGAGACAAATCCAAATTTGAGGGAGACTGGCCCATGCGGGCTGGGTCTCATTTCAGACCCACGGAGGCAGCGGAGCCTGGTCCCTCTGTACAGAGGCCCAGAGCTGGCGAATGGCAAGCCCAAGTTCAGGGCAGAGGAGTCCCGTCCAGCGCAGCTCCCTGCTCACCGCCTGCCTCTCAGAGTGTGGGAGGAGGGGGTGGGATATGTCACCCTTCAAGAGTGGCAGGCCCAGATCCCCCAGGTGGTTGAGAGCCTGGAGGTGGGCAGAGGACCCTGGGGCATCCAGGTGGCTCCAGAGTGATCACCAGAGTCCTCCCAAGAGGGAGGCCAAAGGTCAAAGGAGGAAGCAGGAGATGAGGCCAAGAAGCAAGAGGCTGGGGCGATGTGAGGAAGGGCCACCAGCCAAGGGATGCAGGAAGCTTCTAGAAGCTGGAGAGGCATGGCACGGGTTCTCCCTGGAGCCTGGGCAGAACCAGCGGTATCCACAGGCTGCTTTAGCCCCTGGGACGGGTCTTATGTGCTGTTTGCAGCCACCGACTCAGAGTCATTTGTTCCAGCACCAGGGGACAGGAGCACAGGGGCCACCACGAGGCCATGGGGTCCCAGATGGGCGGCTCCTGGGGCCTGATGGAGTGATCGGTGGCAGGGAGGCTGGGCCCGGGCCTCCTCCCCCGGGTTTGCATTTTAACCCGGGACTCTGCAAGGAGCCAAGGTCGCCCAGGGTCTGACTTCTCTGGCAAACACCGTGACAGGTCAGCAGAGTCCGGCCGCCGCCAACGGGGCTCTGCTTTCCCAGGGGCTGGGCTGGCAGCTCAGGGCCCTTGGGAGAGGGCAGGCCCAGGCTGATGAGTGCCCGGATGTGAGGGTAGCACCCGCACCCCCCACCCCACGCCTGGACAGCCCGCCGTCACGCAGCCTGGGCTGGACCTCCAGCGGCGATCTGGAGATAGGGCGGCTGGCGACCCGCCTGCCCATATCTGGGCTTGTTCTCTCCCAGCCACGGCGGCGCTGCCTCCGCAGAAGCCGTTCCCGAGCCTCCTGCCAAGAGCTGGCCGGCCACCCTCTCCCGCCCACCCGCCGCTGCGCCCAGGCTCCTGCTGGCCGCGCCTGGTCCCCGGCGGCCTCTCCAGCTCCCGGCTCCGTCCTGCCTCTTAGGAGGTCGCTGGGCGCACCTGGCTCTTTTTCCAGCCATTACACTCAGATTGTAGTGACAGCCAGCCCCGAGCAGTTGCCAGGTGTGGCGCTTTGCAGGCATTGATTATTATTTACTATGATATTGACTTTACGTTTTATTTTATTTATAAAATTTATCATATGTATTATGTATTTACTTTTACTTATTCATAACTCTGGATCTTATTTCTTTAATATTATCATATTTTAACCGATCGCTATTCATTAGCATGCTTAAATTTTCCAAGTAGCCTCTGACAACTTTTCTAGAATAATCCCCAATTTACAGAGGAATGCATTCAAGTTCAGAGAAGTTCAGTGTCCCGCTTAAAGTCACACAGCAAAAGGCACAGCAGAGATTCAAACTCCAGTCACACATGTGACACCAGAGCTAGCCCACCCCATCCGCCCACACCTCCCAGGCCCCCCAACTCCCAGGGAAAGCCCCCCTCTGAGCTCCGGCTGCCGGAAACAGCCTTAGGTCCACTTCAGTCTGTGTGTAAGAGGTGAAAGGCCTGGTTTCCTCTCTCGGTGAGTCACTCGGGCCCCTGCGACCTGATACTCATCTGGATGTGCTGTAAATAATTGGTGCTGGGAAGTTTAATCATCAAACTGGAACTGAGGTGGGGGGAGTCACGGCTCAGGGTCATTTACAGGGGTGGCGGGGACCAGGGCACCCACGGGGCTTCGACCACAGAACTTACACCTTCCAGGGCTGGAGGCCGGAGACCGCAGTGCCGCCAGGTGGACTTGTGTCTCCCTGTCCCTCTCTGAGGGTGTCCCTGTTCTGATCTCTTCCCCCCCAGGGACCCCGTCAGTGTGGAGCAGGGACCACCCAGAGGGCTTCCCATTACCCCATGGCCCCTCCGAGGTCACATCTCCAAACCCAGCTCCCTCCTGGGGCTCTGGGGCCAGGGCTTCAACTTGTGAGTTTGGGGTCGCAATTCAGCCCCTGCTGGGGGCTCCCGTGGCTTCGCTAGGCTGGTCCTTCACAGGTGGGAACCAACAAGAGCCGCCCTCGACCGAGTGCTTAGGACCCCGCAGCCTGGCCAGGGCTGTCCCTCCTGGCCTCCCGTCCCTCCCGCAGCCTGGGAGGGGCTGCCGCCTGCAGAGAGGGATCCGTGGACCATCGCGTGGACCCTGCAGGGCGGGGGACTGTCCGTGCTGGGCAGCAGGCTCCTGCACCTGGGCAGCAGGGGACTCTCCCAGCTGTCACTGGCCCGCCCTCAGACACCCACTCCCCAGGGTTAAGCCTCCTGGGAACTGAAATCGACTCTTGCTTTTTTGGGGCACCCTCCCCATCATACCCAGGGGCTTTGTCACCTGCAGAGGAGCTGGTGGGGCTACTGAGCTGGAGCACAACCCCGGGGCTTCGATGGCACAGGTGGCTGCCCTGTCTCTGTCACTCTGTCTGTGAACACCTCTCAAGACCCCCTCACCCCAGGCCGGCTCGCTCCCAAGCACAGGGCTCTGACGGCGTCTCCTGCTTGTGCCGAAGCGAGAGAAGACCAGAGAGCAGCTGAGCGCAACACTGACTTTCTTAATCCATCAGAAGGATGGTTTTATTTGGTCCCCAAATCCACTGTCCCCTTCCTGCATAGTAAGGACACTGACGCTCAGCTTCCCACGGCCTCTCAGAATAGACAGCATTACTCAGCTTCTTAGGCAGCCAGCTAGCTCTTCCACACGGCTGAGTTTCGATCAGTGGGTCCTAAGAAGTGTATATAGGGGTGAAGGGACATTCGGACGGAGTTCTTACATGGAAAGCACACATCTCCCCCTCCCCCTTCCTCTTTCTTACTGGCAGGAGTAGAGATGTGAGGGCAGGAGCTCAAGCAGCCATGCTGGAGCATGAAGTAAAGGACGGCAGAGCAAACACAGAGGGAGCCCAGGTCTCTGATGGTCACAGAGCTATTCTTCCAACCCTCGACTGCTGACCGCTGCATTCCACATACAGGAGACAAATAACATGTATCTTATTGAATTTACTTTTTTTAAAAAATTGCTGTCACTGCAATCCACCAGGCCTGGTAAACAGTAACGTGATACTGTAGTTATTTGTAACAGCTCTGCCAAGGACAGTGTTAAGAGAGTCACCTGAGTGGGTTTATTTAATTATTATAAGCACCCCAGGAGCCAGATGGCCTTGCCCCATTTTCTAGATGAGAAAATGGAGGCCTTGCCCCTAACCAGCAGGTCTCCCTGACTCTCGTCACAAAGAAAAGATAATGGGGGGGTGGCGAGAGACCCTCAGGTTGGCCCAGGGTCCCCTGCCTCCTGGCCTTCTTGCCTTGGTGGCCTCCTCCCCTGAGTAGGGGCAGGAACCATGGCTTCTGGTCAAGGTGATGGAGGAGGGTGGTTGTGTCCATGGGGTAGGTGGACGCATTGCTGACTGACTGACAAAGCCGAGGCCACTTGAGAGGAAACCTGTGTGGCAAGGACCTGGGGCACGTTCCCACTCACTGTGTGTCAGACAGGAAAGCCCCTGGTCCACGCCTGTGAGGACCGAGTCCTGCCAATGGTCAAGTGAGCCTCAGGTGAGACGCCAGCGGAGGCCTCAGACCCCAGAGGCAGAGGCCGGGGAAGCCAGGCCTGGGCTCCTGGCATCTAGATGGAGAGAGCCACCAACATGAGTCACGTGCAGTGGACACAGGGCACAAGGGGCAGTGGAAAGATCGAGGGAGGTGATTGAGGGGAAAGTCGGGGCAGCTGGGGTCCTGGGAGTCGGGTGGAGCAGAGGCTGGGGAGCTGGAGGCTGATGCCACCAGGAAAGGCACGCAGGAGCCAGGTGGCCCTGGCGACTCAGGGCAAGGGAGATCAGGCACACGGAGGACCCAGCAGGGAAAGGCCAGGACTCTGCCACAAGCTCTGACTTCTCGGCTCAGTGAGCGAGCTGGTCCCTGGACCCCCCAGAACCTCAGTTTCCTCATCTGTAAAACAGCGATCATAATCGACAAAAAAGGAATAAAAATAATGACAATTGAGAAGGCAGAATACACCCGGCCCTCTGTATGCTTGGATTTTACATCTGTGGGTTCAACCAAACGGGGGAAACAACTTCTGTCCGGAACATGCAGACTGTCCCTGTCATTATTCCCTGAACAGCAGAGTGTGACCACTGCGTCCAGAGCGCTAGTCTTGCTTGGGTGTCACAAATAATCCCAGATGATTCAAACTCCACGGGAGGACGTGTATACATCGCACGCAAACACCACACTGCTGGACATCAGGGCTTGGGCCTCCTTGGATTTTGGCATCCACAAAGCACCCTGGGACCGTCCCCTGCAGACAACAAGAGGCGACGGAAGCAGAATGTGCCTGGACACCAAGGCACAGGGAGGACCTGCTGCTGACCGGCCCACGAGCTCTCCCATCTGCAGGAAGCAGCTCCTGGCTTGCTTTCTCCAGGATCTCCCCACTCTCCACCCAGGACGTTGACCTGTCACTGGGCCCAGGGGTGGGCACGTGCCCCAGGCCTGGGCAGTCAGGCATCCCACACTCCTGGGCTCGGTGGTGATCAAGGTCGGGCAGGTGAGCCCAGGAGAGCCAGGGAGCTTCGTTTCGCACTTCAGCTCCTCCGTAGGGTGGCTGGGGACATGCTCTTCCTGCACACGTGGCTCCCTCCAGGAGCAAGCCGGGAACCGGGTTGGGGAAAGCTGGCCTGAGAACAGAGGAAGACGGCAGGGAGCGGGGCCAGAGAGTGAGCTCTGATGAGACTGCTGACAACCTGGATCCAGCCAGGCCTGAAGCCAACCCTGCCAGTGATCAGAGCTGATTCTTTACACTGGACTTTCTGTCCCCAAGTGCTGTGACATAGAGCTGACTTATCATCAAAGCTCAGCTTTAGAATTCGGCACAAGACCCCAGGGGCCAACGTTGTGAACGGAGGAGTGACTTAACATCATGTGTCCTTGCTTTTGAAGGCACATACTTAGTCCATGTGTCCACATCCCTTGAACCCAGGACACATCAGAGCCGTGCTTTGGAAACGGTGGGCAGGAGTGGGTGGTCGTGCCAGCTCCAGGCTAGAGGTGCTCGATGTAACCAGCTTAGTCCTGGCATAACTGTCACTGGGGCGGCTGGTGCGCTGGCCCTCTCTCCTTCAAACACACGCACACCCCAATCTGCAGTGATCTTCCCTGCCGATTTCTAAGGTATCAAGCCCCCCATCATAACCACTACCAAGCTACCCACGTGATGCCCTGAGCCCCGGGCTGGGGGAAGATGCGCAGGGCTGGCTCCCAGGAAGTGGGACACACCAGCGCTGGCCCTGAGTCACGGCCCCAGTGGGAGAGGTGCATCTCACCCCCTTCCAGGTCTCTGAGGACACCACGTAATCCACAGCCCAGCATCTCAGGTAAGAAGTGCTCGGGTGTCTCCCCCACAGCCACATCCCCCAGAATCCTCCCCAACAGCGCTGAGGCCAGGTGGCCAGGCAGCAGACTCGCCAGGAGCCGGGCTCTGTGCTCAGACCCCCAGAGCTTGGAATCAGGCCCAGGATCCACCAGCTGCGGGACCCTGGGCAGGCCCTTCCCTGAGCCTCAGAACGAGGTGGATGTGGGGACTCGGGGTGTGTTTGATATCAGGCACCAGCACGGTGAAGCTCAGATGAGCAGGTGGGTCAGAGAAGGAGCTAGAACATTCTGGAGAATGAGGGTACACCTGGTTCTGTGGAAATATCCCAGAGAAGATGAACGAGGTGGGGGCAGGTGAGAGCAGGAGAGCCTTGGGACATCCAGGGAAATGAAGAAGCGAAGGACAGGACGGAGCACAATCTGTCTGCAAATCATAAGGACGTGGCCAAATCACAAGGAGCAGGCGACTTTAAACAGGAGGAGGAGAGCGGGAGAGGGAGGAGGGGGGTGCTGGGAGGGAGCGTCTGACCATCTGAAGGCAGTAAATAACCGGAGCGCCTGGCATCAGCCAGGAAGGGACTCGGCACAAACTCAGGGCCTGACCAACCCCACCTACTGCGCTGAGGCCCAGCACCACGGGAGGCCCCAGAGCCACGCCCGTCATTCATTCATTCTGCAAACACGTACTGAGCTCCCCCTGCTCGGCCAGGTCTGATCGAGAGCTCGAGGGAGCAGAGGGAAGAAAAGCTGAGATTGCACCCAAGGGCTCCCGTCCTGCAGCAGTGCTGCCTGACAGTGTGGCATGGGACCCGGGTAGTCACCAAGTGGACGTGGGAGATGTGGACAGATGGACAGTCATGGTGCCACTCATCTCCACTGGGTGCCGAGTGACCATTGCACCCGGGGCTGCCCGGTGGCTGGTGGGAATTGGCTCTGCACAGGATCTGCCCTGTCCAGTACGGAGCTGCCGGGCACCCACGGCTCCTGAGCACTTGAGACGTGTCCAGTCAGCACCGAGGACTGAGAGTGGAAAATACAGACCCGGCTTCCTGGGTTCCTGGCTTCCATGAAAGAACCTCTCACCGGCATTTTAATGTTAATTGCATGTCAAACTGGTGCATTTGGGATAGATCGAGTTAAATAAAATAGCTTAATGTTGCCTGTTTCTTTGTCCTTTAAAAAAAGATGAACTTATTGAGGAAATTTAAATTTAAAATAATATTTAGGGCTCACATTCTGTCCCTACTGGACTGTGCTGCTGGGGGCAGGGCCTCTCCCATGGGGGTTCTTGTCTGTCCTCGCTCTTCTCTGGAGCGCTAGAACAGATCTGGCTTATGCAGGAGGAGCTTAATAATTGCACGTGGAATGAATAAAGGGCGTGGCATGATGGTACCGTGGAAACTGTGGGGTGAAGGGGTGCTTGACAAGGTGCTGCAGCATCTCCCCTAACCCAGTTTCAGTTACCAATGGACAACTGTGGTCCAGAGATTAAATGGAAAATTCCAGAAGTAAACGACACGCAAGTTTTAAATTGCATTGTTCTGAGGAGCATGATAAGCCTCAGGGGTCCCCCTCCTTCCGCCCGGGAGGTGACTCACTCCTTCACCAAGCTTCTCCATGTCCCACACACTACCTACCCCTTAGTCCCTGCCACCTGGGTTATCAGATCCACCGTGGTAAGTGTCACAGTGCTTGGTGCAAGTGACACTCCTTCTTAACAGTGGCCTCCAAATGAGGCAAGAGTAGCGATGCTGGCGATTTTATTACTGTGTTTTGTTATAATTGCTTTGTTCTGTTAATTCTTTTTGTGCCCAATTTGTAAACTAAACTCCTCGTGTGTGTATGTGTAGGAAAACATAGCACATACGGGTCTTGGGACCCTCTGCCCCCTCAGGGCACCTTGGCATGCATCGCCCACAGGCAAGGGGAACTAGTGCCCAGAGGAGAACCTGTGGGTTGCATCCCTGGATCTTGTTTACTTCCGTGTGCTGTGGGGAGGTCTTCCCTCCTCCTCTGCAGGGAAACACTTCTCACTTCCTAGGCTGCTCCTGGGGGTCCCAGGGTGCCCAGGGCAGGCACATCTTGCCATCATTTGCTGTGCGAGGCAGCGAGGCTGGTGACTCCGCCCAAGGGCTGCTGCTATTCCAGATGAGTGAACTCTAAACCCAGGTCAGGCCCCAGCCCCGGCCTCCAGCAGCCGCCGAGAGGTCTGTCCCCAAAGAGCAGCGCCAGCCCAGGTCAATCCAGCTGCCCAGTCCCCCAGTCAGCCAGGTAGTGGTGGCATGGACAGAGGCCTAGGTCCTCAGATTCCTTCCAGAAAAGAAATTGCTGAAGAATGTGTCTGTATTTCTGTCTGATGTGCTGCGTGGAAGCACAGAGGCTGGGGAGGAGGAGGAGGGAAAGGTGGCTACGGTGACAGCCTGCAGGGGTCTCCAGGGCCAAAGGAGATGCTCCAGACCAGCGACTGTCCATCACCTAACTGTCCGCTCAGTGACGATAGAGTCAACGGTTACAGACGCTTCCCCTAGAAGGGCCGTGGTGGCTTCCTGTTGCTGCCGTGGCTGCCACGATGCTCAGTGCCTTAGGCCACCAGGTGTATTCCCTTAGCCTTCTGGAGGCCAGAACCTACAGTCCAGGATGGGCAGGGCTCTGCTCCTGGAGCCTCAGGAGAGAAACCTTGCCTGCCTCTCCCAGCCTCCAGAGGCTGCCTCGCCTGCGCCTGGCCCTTCCTCCATCTTCAAAGCACATCCCACTGACGCCTGCTTCTCGGATCAGGCCTGTGTGCTCCCCTCTTATAAGGTCTCTGGGGACTGCGTCATGCCCACCTGGATAACCTGGGGTGATCTCCTCGTTCCAAGATCTCTGATGAGGTCACATCTGCCAAAGCGCTTCCACCACGTCATGACAGGCACGGGCCCTGGGTTAGGATGCAGGCAGCGGGCAGTGGGAGTGGGCACTGTTCAGTTTGCCAAAAGGGCGCCGCCAAAGTCCTGGGCAATTTCAGGGGCTCATCGTCTTTGGGTTGGACTGTTCCCTAGGGTCGGAATCCCAGCTGTGGTATCTAACGCCAGGGTTCCTGGAGCTTCAGGGGAACCTGGTCGCAGACAGCATGCATTAGATTACAACCAGGGGGTCACGCCTTGTACAAGAGGGACTTTTATCTTCAAAACATGCGTCTTCCCAGCATGACAGGAACAGCCAACCTGCTCTGAATGACACTCGCCGCCTGGGGACCTCACTTAATCTCCATTAGCAGCCACTATTACCATCTCCATATGCTACGGATGTAGAAGCCGGGACCTAGAGAGGTTCCTTAATTTGCTCAAAGTCTCCTGTTAATAAGTAGCAGAGGGAGGCTGCGAACCAGAGCAACCGAGTCCAGAGTCCACCTCTCCACCCTCGAAGTGCTGCCTCCACCCCGCCCCGGCCATGCTTGGCAGCAGGCTTTTCGGCTGGGGTGTGGCTGGGCGGCGCAGTGCCTGCTGACCACGCACGAGGCTCTCTTCCACCCCAGCACTAAAGGGTGAAAAGAAAAAAAATAGTTTTTTTCCACCTTCTACCCGTGGCTTCCATGAACAAGGCACTTCAAAAGCGAATGTCAGAGCAGAGGTTTGCGGACAGCAGGGAGGTGGCAAGGGGGGGCGGGTTGTCCAGACCAGGCAGAGGTGAAGATGAAGGCCAGTGTCCCAGGTCACCCATGTTAGAAGCCAAGGTCAAAGCCCAGTGTTGACCCCCCAGCTCATCCCACCCACTTGGGGCCTGGGGGCTGCCTGGAGCCTTCCCTGTGCTCAAGGACTCTGCCCGCTGAGCTGCCACAGCCCGAATCAGAGGTGGAGATTAACCCTCCAGCTCAGGCCTCTGCCTGGCCTGGACATTGGGTGCGCCATTTTTGTCAATCCCTTCAGCCCAGGAGCTCCACCAGCATCATCTCTACCCTCAGGGTGTCAACCAAGATGACTGAGGAATTGCAACTCCAAACATTCGGGCATCAAGTGAAATACTGCAGCAAAGGTGGCCAGAGGGGCGGAGGTCAGCAAGGGGCAGGGCTACTCCCCGAGCGAGGGGAAGCTTCCAGCATGCACAGCCACACAGTGATGGTGAGACACCGGCGGCTGTGTCCTGAGTGTTCCCTGTAAGCTGGCCAGGGATGGCGCTGCCTGGGGAAGGTGGCCTTGGGGTGGCGGGCAGGAGCAAGCTGTCTCTGGACGCAGTCTCCCTCCTGTCTTGCATTCAACAGTCAACGCAGCGCCCAGGCCCTGCTGGCCGTAGTCCGAGTGTAGAGGACACAGTGCGCATCCCAGAGAAAACGACTCAGTGCCAGTACCCCAAGGGACTCGGTGCTGGAACCCTCTTCTTTACAAATTCCAGTACCAAACAGCAAAATCTCAGACAGCCTGATACCTCTGGCTATCAGGTCCAACGGGCCTCTGCCGCCTCTCCAGAGGGGAGATATCTAAACCTGTTGCACGAGTGACTCGTTCCCAGAGAGGGTCACTGGAGACCCCAGGGGACAGCCACACTGGGCTGGGGGAGCCAGGCTGGCTCCTGAGCGTCCTGGTGATGCTGTGGAGCGGCCAGGAGTTGGTCCACCCTTTCTGGCTGTCAATATGGGCGTGGCAAGTACCGGCCAATCAGTGGTCGTGTTTCCGAGTGCCCGCCAATCAGTGCCTCATGTTTCCCAGAGGGCGTGGCCACAGCGGGCGGAACCTGATTCTTCTCCGCAGAGGAATCAGAGGAATCGCTGCCCGGGAGAATCGCGGCCCGGCTGGGTTTGTGGGAAGGACTGGATGGATCTGGAGCTGATGGGGGCTCTGGCACCGTGAGAGGCTGCCTGAGGAGGAAGCCCAGGTGTGGGCAAGGAGAGCGGAGGCAGAGAGCGAGGGAGGCTGCGGAGGACACCTTGTGACCCAGGAATCCAGCGTTGTGTAAACCAATGCAGCGCCCCCCGCCTTTTTTTTTTTTTTTTTTTTACTAAAAATATTCAAAATAAAATAATGACAATAGAACAAAACTGCTCTCTGGGCAGGCGACACCACCTTCCCTGGGCGTCTCAGGGCTTGGCAGCCAGGCCCTTAGGGCTGCAGAAGTGGCGTTCTGGAAGCAGGGAGAGAGTCAAGGCCTGGATTCCAGGACTATGGGATCTCTTTCTGTGGCCACGATGTTTTGAGGATGACAGATGAGGCCATTCAACAAGAGAGGCCTGCAGCCCTTGTGGTGACTGAGGAAGGACATTATTTGGGACTGAGAGTTGGTAGATCTCTCCTAGGGGCACCGCTCTAGAACACACCATCCCAGACATGTCACAGATCACTGGAATGGGAATTCCCCACCAGGCCTGTTCTTGAAAATGGAGTTGTCAAGGTTATAATATGGGCTGGGACGGAGCTCAGTGGTAGGGCGCTTGCCTCACGTACGGAAGGCCCTGGGTTCCATCCCCAGCACTGCCATTTAAAAAATGAATAAAGAAAAAGAGCCGGACACCATGGCGCTCACTGTTATCCCAACGACTCAGGAGGCTGAGGCAGGAGGACCACAGGTTCAAAGCAGCCTCTGCACAAAGTTACCATAGGAGAAAAGGAAAGAAGGAGCTGGATCTGAAAGGCACAGCAGAGCAGGTGGATGCACCAAGGGGCATGTCTCTCTTTCTCAGGGGGTGACTAGGGGACTCCTGGGAGAGGCCGGGGCACAGGGCCAGGGTGACGGTGAGAAGGGAGGGTGAGCTGGCTCAGGGACATGGCCCACCGTGGCTGTTGCCTCTCTGGTCAAGCAGTCTGGCTGCTTTCATTGAAAAGCTGTTGGAGGGGCGGGTCCAGCCTGTGGCCACCAGCCTCGGAGAGCCCCTCAGTGACCTTGCTGGGCCCCAGGTGGTTTCCCCAGCACAAAGCAGCCTGGGGGCCACACTCCAGGACGCCCACTTGCTCCTGCTCGGCCCCCTCCCACCTCACCTGGATATGGACCACAGAGACCCCTCCGTGGCCCACTCTGCAGTCCACACTGCCCTCCGGAGGATCTTTCCAAGAGGGAACCAGCATTGCTGTCCTTGGTGAGATCCCTCCTGGGCTCCCTATTGCCCCCAAAGCCCTGCTCCGAAGGCCCCCAGGGTCCTAGTGTCCACGGCTAACAGGCAGGCCAACCTCCAGGCCATCACTTGGCAAGCATGACCTCATCTGATTCTCCCGGCCCCCCACAAGACCCCACTCCACTGATGAGCTCTGAGGTACCGAGTGGCATCTCCGGTGCCTAGACACCAGCCACAGTTCCACCGTTGGGACAACCAAAAGTGTCTTTAGACATTGACACATGTCCCCTGGGAAGGCAGAATCACGCTTGGTTCAGAAGTGTGGCTCTGTGCTGTTGAAAAGCAGCCCACGTCATAATCCATGTTAAGACGGCGGAGGCGGAGGCTGTCCATCTCCACCCCCGGCGCCGCAGGCCTCAGGTGCCCCTACTTCCTGTCTGGTTGCTGCCTTTGGCCAAGCACCAGCACCGGTGACGCCTTGGCGTCTGACCTGGCCTCATGCTGCTGCCCTGGCCCCACGGCGTCTTCTCCACATTAGAGCAAAGAGTGAACTTTGAGAAGCGTCCGCCAGCCAGGTCGCCCCTCTCCTGTTCCCAACTACCCTGAGACTAAATCCAAGCTCCCGCCTTGCCTGCAGGGTGCTCTGCCGCCTGCCCTCTGGCTCTGCCCTCGGCCCTGTTCTAACGTGGCCACTTGGGGTGAGGTCCGGGGCCAGCTCCTGGGCACCGGGACCTGCCAGCCGGAACGTGCAGCCCAGAGGCGGGTGCGTGTACCTGGGAGCTGCTCCGGCCGGCTGTCTGTCGTCACCAGCTCCTGCTCATCTGTCACTTCTAGTGTCACCTCCACGCCTAGGCTTCCAGACCCAGCCTGTAGGCAGCTACCCTGCTGCTCTGGGTCTCCGTGCCCTCCGGGCTTGCTGGGCAGCTCAGCGGGCAGCCTGCACACCCCGTCTGTCCTGCCCACTCTCTCCCCACGCCCTGGGCGTCGTCTCTGCGGGCCCAGCACTGGGCAGATGGTGCCAGGCGCAGAGACGCGCTCGGCAAACACGGCTGCGGCTGACACTGGCCTCCGGCCTCGCCCGTGGCCGTCAGGCCTCCCACAGCAATGATCGTGTTTGTTCCTGCAGCCGCGAGACGGGGACCTGGGTGATAAGGGCCCTTTCACACAGAGACCGCGGGTTTCACGGCTGGTAACAGGCAGAGGAGGGCCCCCGGGGCCGGCGGGGGACTGACCTCGCCCCTGCGACCACATCCGGGACCTCTGCACACGTACATGGCGCAGGTGCCTCACACTGTGTGGGGTTCCAGGAGCTTCCGCAGGGGACAAGCGCGGCTCTGGGCCAATATTTAGCCCCCACTTCAGTGCTTTTTTGGTGAGTCACACCTTTGCATGTGGGATCTGTTTAAGCAGGGCTGCAGGTGTGTCCCCAGGACTGTTGCCACAACTGCCCCCCCCCACGGAGGTGCAGGAGCTCTCAGGTGACACGTGTGCACCCCCGTCAGGCTGGCTCACCTTCGCCCCTTAGAGCCGCAAGCAAGTCAACTTCCATCTTTCCAGAATTTTCCTTCTCTAGATCTCCCACTCAGGCCCCTCCCTCCCACCAAGCTGCCCTAGGTAGTTAGCTCCCTGGATTTAATCCTCAGGACAACCTTTTACATATGGAACACGGGGTCCCAGTTGTGGAAACTGAAAAACCCGAAGCTCAGAGAGGTGCAGTCATTTGCCCTGGGTTACACAGCCAGTTGCCAACTGACCCAGAGCTTGAGCAGTTGAACTCAGAGTGGTCCGGTATGTGGATGCCCTGTGCACTAAAGCTGTGGCTGTGCACCCGGCACCGTGCCAAGGCCTTGCCTGCTTGGTCTTGCAACAGTGCCCCGGGGTGGGCGCCTTGGCTGTGCCCCTTCTGCAGAAGGAAGTGGGGCTCAGAGAGGCAGAGGGGCACTCACCTGGGGTCACTCGGCCCAGCAGAGAGCTGGGGCTGGAGAGCAGAGGGCCCTCTGCCCCGCTGCCATTCTGCTTTCAGTTTATCGGGGTCACTTATTTTTAACGTCTAACCGGTCACCGAGGAGTTTCCTGCAGGCAGCTGGACGTCACGGTTTGAGATTTGCCTTTTATTTCGGGTTTCAACCCAAAGGAAACAGAGCAGCTCGAGAAACCCACACTCTGGTCCCCAAGACGCAGCAAAGAATAAATAAGCAAATAAGACACAAAATAACCCCCCGAAAGGGCCACCGTCCCCCGGCCCAGTGTGCTCAAGCACCTCCTGCAGGCGCGACCCCTCCCACTCAGGAGGAGGACGCCAGGAGCTGTGCCCGGCCCAGCGGTGGGGTTTCCCCACGAGCCAACGGGGAGGCCGAGTTAGACCTGAGGTTCCCCGATGCTCAGGAAGGCGGATGCTGACCTGTGGCCGTGGTCCGCTGAATGCTGTCCCCTCCCAGGCAGGAAAACTACAGCCTGGAGCCCCACCCAGGGCAGTCGGAGCCCGGTGGCATGTGTGCCCTCGCAGATGACAGCAGGTGACAGGCCTTTGGGCTCAGGTGTGCCTGTGCTTGACGGTCTCAATCCTCACGATAGCCTCTGAAAATTGGCACCGGCACCCTGTCTTACAGATGAGGAAACCGAGGCCCAGGGCAGTCAAGTAACCTGCCCAAGGCCCCACAGCTGGTAGGGCAGGGATTTGAAACCGCTTTTGGAACCAGCGCACATGCCCTCCCGGAGGAGGGCAGCCTCTCCCAACCAGCCACGGCCTCTCGCTCCAGTTCACCAGGATCGTCGGTATCGGTCCCCACCCACAAAACCAAGGGCTGCAGGGTGCAGGGCAGGCTCAGGAGACCCAGGCTCAGTCCCAGCCCCTACGCCTCTAGCTGCACAGCCTTTGGAGAGGGAGTGGACGTTTCTCAGCCTCGGTTTTTGCTCTGAAAGTGAAGATACAGCAGGGCTTCACCCACAGGGTAAAATGTAGATTAAATTAGCTAATACAGGTTGGCCATCCCTAATCCGAAATCCAAAACAGCAAGTGCTATACGATCCAAAACTTCTTGAGCACCAACCTGAGATCTCAAGTGGAAAATTCCATCCCTGACCTCTTGTGACAGGTCAAAGTCAAAATGCAGATGCACAAAGAATATTATGGAAAAATTACCTTCAGGCTAGCGATGTGGATAAGGTGTGGATGAAACATAAACGAATTTTGTGTCTAAACTTGGGCTCTATCCCCAAGATATATCATTATGTACATGCAAACATTCCCAAATCCGAAACACGTCTGGCCCCAAGCATTTCTGATAAGGTATAATCAACTTGCACTAATAATAAGCAATGGGTCCTAAATGCTTCCATGCTACAGATTCTGTGAAGGAAGAAATATTACCATGCTTGTTTTACAGATGAAGAACTGAGGTTCAGAGAGGTTAAGTGGCTTATATAAAGATGCACAGCTAGTTGTGGAGATGTGGGGACCGTGAGATCCTAGGAACCACATAACACATCCTCTCGTAAAGTTAAACATATTCACAAAACCACCAGCGTGGTGCCCGTAGCATAATAGCCCCACTGCTCAGTGCCGATCGTCACTCTGGATGGCAGCCAGGGAGACAGGACCCAGAGAGGACCTGTCCAGTCCTGCTCAAGGCCTAGCGCCTGGAGGATATCTGCTCAGCTCTGCAGGGAAGTCCTGCCCTGTTCCCAGCTCCGCAGCCCTGTGATGCCTGGCACACGGCCAGGATTTGCCAGCAACTGAGAAGCCTTTGTCTGTGGCTCAGAGCCGGTCTTGCCGACGATCAGGAGACAGCCCTGGGGCCAGACTTTGGCCCTAATCAGGTTTATGTTTTAAAAATAGATTCACAATAAGTGTCCAGCATCTTCAAAGACTCAACTCTCCAGACTTGGGCTATTAGTCTGATGACGCCCATCCAGGTTGGGCTTCCAGCTGTCTGCATTGCTTGTGGAAAGTGCACATGTGACTTGGGAGGCTGAGGTAGGAGGACTGCAAGTCCCAGACTAGCCTCAGCCTCTTAGCAGGCCGGTAGCAACTTACTGAGACCCTGTCTCAAAATAAAAAAATAGAAAGGGCTGGGGAAGTGGCTCAGTGGTTAAGCGCCCCTGGGTTGAATCCCTGGTGAGAGAGAGAAAGAGAGAGAGAGAGAGAGAAAGAGAAAGGGGGGACATACAGATGCCGCGGCCACCCGGAGCCAGCTGACCATGAGCTGTCAGGCAACTGCTCTTTTTGTGGCTTACGATGTGACTTAGGTGCAACAGATCTTGGTGCACAGTTGGACAAGCTCTGACCACCTCACGTGTCTATGCAGCCACCGCCCACATCAAGATGTGTGCCACTTCCCTGACTCAGAAAGTCCCCTGTGTGTGCTCCTCCCAGTCTGTCCCACCTGCTCTCCGTCACCAGCCTTGAGTGCACTGGAAGCATCTACGAACAACCCCAAGGCGGATGCTCTTGCGCCAGCCATCACCGCTCATCCAGGGTGCAGCGGGTGGCTGTCCTCTGCCTTCAGGGTGGCAGTGGACGTGCGGATTTCTCGCATCGTGTCCATCTGACCTGCTCATGGTCACCGACACTGCTCCTCCTCTGGGCTGTTCTGGAAGCTCCCACAGCCTGTGTGGCCAGGGATTTGCCTTCTCGTCAGCACCTGAAGAGGGGCTGCGGGTCACAGCAGAAGCGCTGACGGCCACCGGAGCTGCAGACGCTGCAGCTGCACAGGTGGGCTGGGACTCAGTCCCCATGAGCAGCCCCTGGTGGTGACGAGGACTGCTCTGGGTCACAGAGGAACCCACTGTCCTGACGAATGGTCCCTGAGTGGCTCCACAGTTTGATTGGCATTTCCCTCTGAAAGTCCACCCTGTTCTGGGAGGTTGGTCCTGACCGACGCCCATTGTTCATATTAGGACTCAAATCGTGGAGGCAGCACAAGAAATCCTGGCTGCCCAGGCACGCCAGGTTTCACACCTCCTTCCCCCGCAGACCAGAGAGGCTGAGCGTGCTGTTGAACTGCTTCCAGTCCGTCCTCCAGACCCTCCGGGGGACGGAGGCCAACAGCGGAGGCAGCAGAGCAAGTGGTTAGAGGTGATTCAGATCCAGCTCTTTCCGGATGGCTTCTCATTTCCAATCCTCAGCCTCCTCATCTGTAAAATGGGTGCCTTCCTGGTACACTGGCATTGCTGGAGCACACGAGGGGCTGACGGAGCAGCAGCAGCAGCGGGGGTTCAGGAAGCACAGGGAGCTGTAACCTGAGCCTCTGCTGCCATCTCAGGATGCTTGTGTCCCCTCACTTGCGCTGGAGGGAGGTAGGGTGGGATTTGGGATCTAGGTGGGATCTGGGGGTGGAGCAAGATCCTGCTGCTCACAAGCCTGGGAACCTCATCCTGAGTGTGGCCTGAGCATGAGGCTGCGAGGCAGGTGGAGTGGGGGGAGAAGGGAGTGAGGCGTCGAAGAGCCACAGCTGGGGCCCAGCAGGCGAGGCCAGGGACAGTGACAGGGGCCGGCCTCCTCTTGGCTCTGCCCTGGGACTCCCCCCACACACCCAGCCAGGCTCCAGCCAGGCCAAGCAGGTCTCAGGGCCTCAGCTGGCCCCTGTCAGCTTGGCAAAGCCCTATCACCCTCGAGAGGGGGGCACGCTAGGTGGGGACTAACGGCGCCCCCGTCAGGAGCTCCTGCCTTGACCCTGCTGAGGCCTTCATCCGCTGGGATGGACAGAGCTGGGCTGTGGAAAGGCACAGGCGGCGTCCCTGGAAGCCAAGCAGGTGGTGCCCCTGAAGTCCCAGTGACCCAAGAGGCCGAGGCAGGAGGATCTGGAGCCCAGGAGGTGGAAGCCAGCCCGGGGCAGCGCGACCAGACTTGAAGAAGGAAAGAAAAAAGGAAAGAAGGAGGGAAGGAGGGAAGGAGGAAGGAGGCCTCTCTGGCATGTCCGGAGGCCATGAGCCCGTGTGGGCAGAGCGGCCAGCACTTGAGCTTCTTGGGTTATTGGCGCAGCCTCGGCTTTACCAGTGGTCCGTGGGAAACAGCTCACCGCCCGCGGGGCTTGGGGACAGGACGTGGCCTCTCTCCTGCAGCCGCAAGTGCACCTGTCTTGGGTCTCAGCTCCGACCCTCTCCAGGGCACTCCTGATGGACGGTCCCCAGCTCCCTCCCAGAGCCAGCGGCTCAGCTCTGCACCCAGGCAGGGAGGCAGGTGGGGCTCCCTGTCACACGGTGGACTCCACCTTAGGGCACAGCTGTGGGCGTCAGTAAACAAGCGAGCGGGCGACCTGGTGTGTGGCCCGTGGGAATCCTGCAAACGTCCCCACGGGCATGCCGGATGGGTACTGCCTCCTGGGGCCTGCGGGGCAGAGACGGTAGCCCCCTGAGGACAGGTCCGTGTCGAACACAGTGACAGCCAAGCTGGCGTCCAGGGCCTTGGGGTGCGGGATGGCCACCCTGGGAGGCGGCCGGTACCTGCTCTGCAGGGCCTCTCTCTCTCTCTCTCTCTCTCTCTCTCTCTCTCTCTCTCTGTGGCTGGAACTCGCTCCTGAGCAGGGGGAGCGTCCTCGGGAGGTCGAGGGGACCCTGTGCCCTGGGGTGGTGGTGGCTGAAGGCCAGCAGATCTGCCTCCTCTGACCAGTCCAAGGGCACTGGGACACCAGGGGCACCTCCACAAGTAGGTCACCCCCCGGGGCGTACCTGGGCCAGGACCTGGGCGCAGTTGTACAGAACTTCAAAATGAACCCCACTGGGTGAAAGGTCCCAAGGAAACCCGCTGTTCTGTACAATTAATTCTGGGCTAATTATTTAGCCCACCCAGAAAGGGAGCTGACCCCCTGTGGCTGGGCTGGGTGGGAGGGGCAAGCGGCCCACGGGTAGTGGTTCTGGGGTGCCGATGTCTAGAGTCGCCCCTGGTGAAGTTCGCACGGCCCCACCAACACATGAAAAGCATTAAATTTTATACTTGAAAAAAGAAAAAGCACAATAAATGCAACTAGAATCCAGCCTTCTGTTCATCTCCAAGCCCTGCAGTTCTGAACAAGGCCACAACGACAGTGTCCCCAGACTCTGCCCCCGCCAAGTTCTGAACAGTCGCTGGAACTGGCTCAGGTTGTCAGGGACCCACGGCCACCACTCAGCCTACCCACGCGGATCTTGCCACTGCCCTTGGTACCCACGGCGCTCCTCGGGGACAAGGTTCTGGCAGGAGTGAGTGGAACCAGGAAGGACCCTGGTCATTCCATCTGAGCCCCTGGCTTGCAGATAAAGAGGGGGCCTCTGGGGTGTGGGGATCTACCATCACGTGGGGGTCCTGGGGGGCGGGTTACAGCACCTGCTCCACGGTCAGGGCCAGCCTCCTCCTCCACCTGTGAAAGAGGCCAGGAAGGTGAGGCCCTCAGGGACCCTGCCAAGGTCACGGACAACAGGGGCTGAGCTGGAACTGACCTGTTCTTCAGGCTGTCTCTTCCGAGGGTGCAGACCAGCTCCTGGGAGCAACACAAGGAGACCCCACCCAAGTCCAGGCAGAGCAAGACGCTCAGAGAGGGTCCCAGGGAGGATGCTCTGTGCCTGTCACCAGCTAGCCACACGACTAGGCCCTCCCTCCCCTGGGCCAACTGCCTTTGGAATTCAGCTGCTTCCCCGGCGGGTCTCCCTTGTCAGATGACCTCCAGGTCCCATCAGCGTCCACTCCCTTCCCCCTCCTCCTCTGGGCTTCCCACTGCAGTGCCAGGGTACCCCACCATCCTGGCGGCCTGGCCCTTCCCCCCCCGGCTCCCTCCACCCACATGCACTTGCCCTCCCCTCAAACTGGCAGCCCAAGGACCATTTTCAGCCCCGGGAAAGTCCTCTTTGGGCTGCAAGTGTCAGTTCTTTGTCCTACATGCTGTGGAGTCACTGCCAATGTGCAGAATGGGTTGACCTCATGTGCGGGACCTGAGCACCCTGGCCGCCACTCTCACCCATAACGAGCACCGGGTGCTGAGTCCCAGCTCTACGGAATGGGCCTGGCCTCGGCTTTGCCACAGTCCCCACCACGCCCTGCTGCCTCGCATCTGGCCAGACGCTCTTTCGACTCTGTCCTCCTCCACATCCACGTGATCCCCACACTTGCTGCTGCTGCTTGCCCCCATCTTCCTTTTCAGGGACGCTCCCTGCCCCCAACCCTGCTCCTCAGGCCGGTGGACTGTCTCCAGTGCTTCTCCAGCCCCTATGCCAGGCCTGTCTCTGCGTCCATCCCAGCGTCAGAGGAAGCTCGCAGCCCCCAGCTCCTGGACCACCCACCCTTAGGCCTAGGTCTGTCTCCTCAATGCTGGCTCTGGGCAGTGACCCCTGCACCACTGACCCCAGGGCAGCGCTCTCTGCCAGGAAGGTCAGTGCAGCCTCAGGGGCACATCCAAGGGCAGCACAGACCCGGTCTCCCGACTTGGCTCCCCCTCCCAGCTGCCCACCAAGGCCTGCCCTGCCCCCACGCCTGTCCATTCCCCTTTCTCCCGGAAGCCTCCGTGGCCAGAGAGCAGGGGCTGTCCTCTCCTGAGACTCGTGCACACAGGTCACTACACCAGGCAGTGACTGCTCGCCAATCAGAGCTGTCTCCAGGGTGTGGATTTCATTCCTGCCTCTCTAGCTGAACCTTAGGTCAGGCAGGCAGGGATAAAGGCCAGCGTTCTTCTGGTGGCCCCTGGGCATCTCCCGTCCCTCTGGGGCTCCTCCAACACCAGGCACAGAACTGCATGCTTCACAAATTGACTTTCCTCATCCATTTCAGCAAACGTTAACTGAGTGACTACTGGATCCCCGCTCTGCCAACAGAGGAGTGAAGCAGGAAAGGCCGGTTCTCGTAAAAATTCTCTTCTCCTGAGAGGCAGTTAAAGGGATGGCCTACCAAGAAACACCCAGGAAAGAAACAGAATTGGGTAGGAGTAAAGGTGGAGGGTGGTCCAGCTGCAATGACCAACGAGGGCCCTTCAGAGATGGGCGACATTTTTGCTGAGACCCATAAGGTAGCAGCACAGTGGGGAGGGAAGTTGAGGGGAGCCCCGGCAGAGGTGGCGTGAGTGCAAAGGCCCTGGGGCAGACATGGCCTTGGAGGATGGGCCAGGCAGAAGGGCCACCTAGGAGGTCACTGCTCTAGCCCAGCTCAAAGCTGACAAGTGCAGATGAACTTGTGATGGTTTTGATTGCCAGGAGGAGATGAGGGGGCGGAGGACTATAGCCTCAGCAACTGAGAGGACAGAAGGCCCTTCTGTGGACTAAACATCTACGCACAGGCTAAATTCACATTCAGTCCCAACATGACGGCATTAGGAGACGGTGCTTCGGGGAGGTAATTAGGGCTACTGAGGTCATGAAGGTGGGCGCTGGACTGATGGAACTAGTGCCCTCATAAGAAGAGATGTCACAGCTCTTTCTTCCCAGTTCGTATCAAGGGAAGGTCCTGCAAGGGCATGTTGAGGGAGCTGTCCTCCACAAGCAGGAAGAGAATCCTCACCAGGACGCGATCTTGGAAAAGGAATTTGTGTTAAGTCACTCCGTCTAGTTAATGTATTGGTTACTCTGGCCCTTTATTGACACAGGGAAATCTCAACCAATAGTGAAGAATTACCTGGGTCTCCTCGTTGGGAAAACCTCAGAGTTTAGACTGAGAGTAAAATGAGGGGACCCTGTGAGTGAGGGCTGTAGGACTGTGCTGGAAGTGGGAAACCTGCACTTCATTCAGAGATGCCCCTCTACATTCCTCTGAGCCTCTCTGCCTAATGCTGATAGCTGTTCTTGAAAGGCCCTCTGTTAGTCAGCTTTCCACTCCTATAACAAAATACCTGACATAATCACTTTGTTAAGGCAAAAGGTTTAGTTTAGTTCTTGGTTTCAGTTCATGGTTGCTTGGTTTCGTTGCTTTGGTGGCACAGCATGTCACGATGGGAGCAAGAGGCAGAGAGAGAAGAGGAGGAGCTGAGGCCCCAAGATCCTCTTCAAGGGCACATCTGCAATGACCTGACTTCCTTCTACTAGGCCCCGCCTCCTAAGGTTCCACCACCTCCCAACTGTGTCGCAGGCTAGGAACCAAGAGTTTAACAGGCTTTGGGGGCATTCAAGAGTCAAACTATAGCAGGCCGCTCCCTGATTTCTGACCACTAAAACCCCCTCCCTTTCCGGCCTCTTTGCAGCGTCCTCATGGCTGCGTTCCCATCCCTTGGGAATGACAGCTCTTTAGATGCCACTTCAAAGTCCATGCCCTGCTTATGACACAGCCTGGTCCAAGGCACAGCTCTGATCCTCTGGGGAGCTGGCCTCATAGACCCTTCAACCCGGTCCTCCGAAATGTCACCCAGCATCAGGGTGATGGACGCAGAAACGCAGTCATGGAAGTGTTCCGTATGGGTTGGAACTTCAGCGATCCCAGGGCTGGGAAAGGGTGTTCTCAGATCAAGCAGGGCTGGAAGTTAGATGGGATTTTTTCTTAAAAACGGAGTTTGTGAAATTCATCTAAAGAAAAAAATCAGCAAATGTGAGAGGCTGAGGCAGGAGGATCGCGAGTTCAAAGCCAGCCTCAGCATCTTAACGAGGATCTAAGCAACTCAGTGAGACCCTGACTCTAATAAAATACTAAAAAGGGCTGGGGGTGTGGCTCAGGGGCTGAGTACCCCTGGGTTCAATCCCCAGCACCAAACAAACAAACAAAAAAAGCAAAAGATATTTACATGACACAATGGCTGAATGAGGACTGTGTGTAGGGAAAGCAGGTCTAGCTTCCTGCCGTCAGAACCTGCGTGAGGACAAGGTGAAGGTCAGGCCAGGTTCACAGAAGGGAAGGAGGAGTCGCGGGCCCATCAACCGGCTGCCTGGACCATGGAGGCCCACTCGTTGCCGGTACTGAGCACAGCGTCTTCCACGCTCAGAGCCAGGACACACAGCAACCTTCAGTCCCACAACCCTCTGCCAGGAAATGGGCACCGTGCCCATTTTACAGACGAGTAAATAGCATCAGATCAGAATGGGCACGTCGCTCGCTGAAGATCATGAAGCTAGCAAGCGGCAGAGCCAGAATTCTGCCCTGTGTGCTCTGGTCCCAGGGACCGTGGGCTGCCTGTCAGAAGTCCCAAACGCGACTGGGCGTCTGAATCATCCAGAGGGCTTGTCAGAGATATGGGGGTCTCACTGCTGGAGTTTGGGGCCTGGGACTCTTTTCTACCAAGTTCCCTGATGAACGCTGGTCTGGCTGAAGACCTGGGCGGAGGGCTGCTGGGATGGACCACATCCAGGGCTCCAGAAGTCCCACTGGGACCTGCAGCCCAACAGAGCACCAGTGGACTCAGAGAGGTGGCTCCGGGCAAGGACTCGTTGGTCTGCCTGGAGCTCAGGCCGGGCCAACGTGGCTGAGCCAGGTGACCTTTCCCCTTCCCTATCTGGATCTCGGTGCGAACTGGCCAGAGGACGACTTTGGAAATCTGGAAAGCACAGTGAGGTGGCGGTCGTAATGCTCTTGAGGTCCCGGCTAGAGGCTGGGACAGGCCTGTGGGTTCCAGCAGGCACCTGCCTGTCCGCCCCTCTGCACCCGGCTCTTCCTCCTGTTGCTGGTCCCCCTGGGCTGGGGCCTGCCAGGCAACGGCTGACCACACACTTTGGTGCATAGGCATGCTGGCTTCTCAGGTGGATCTCGGGTGGCCGCATAGCATGAATGCACCAAGTGCCACCAGATGGGTCACTTACGGGAAACGGCGAGGCTGGACGTGGAATCTGTGAGATGAGTACATTTGGGGACTTCGGTGTCAGTCACCTGACCCCAGGGGGTGGCAGAATCACCCTCCCTGTTCAGTACAGGTGGGGCCCAGGCAGCTTGCCCTGCGTTGTTAACCAACACGCCCCTACGCCAGAGTGCCGAAGCCTTCCGTCAAACCCAGCATCAGCCAGAGCAGCCCCGGGGGCCTGGAAGCAGCATCCTGGGCCTGGAGCAGAGGGCAGGGCAGGGGTGGGCAGGGAGACGGGCCTGCTCCCGGTCTGCCATCCAGCCTGCTGAGGAAAAGCCCACAGGGTCCCAGCCCTGGTTGGTTTGGTTGGAATGGGCGAACCAAACGGAGAGATGTCCAGAGATAATCCTGACGGAAACAAGGCCTAAAACCTATGAACATTGCTTCATCGTTAGCTCACTGAATCCCACAAAAACCTAGAAGGCTTCTCCCCCTCGGGAGGAGTGAAGCACCGCCCAGGGTCACCGAGGTCCTGGGGACTGGAACTGGAGCTCAAATCTCCTACTTTAATATGGAGGAGGACAGGTTTTTCAGGAGGAAATTTAGAAAGTAGTCTGGAAAAGGAGGGGCATACGATCTCTTAGAACCTGTTAGATACAATCGTTAGGAAGGTCACAGTGAACCCTCTTCAATTTTTTATTATTTGTATGCTCTTCAAAGCAACCCGGATGGACCCGGGCTGGAACCTGGCCTTGCACATTAACAGTCAGAGTCCTCTTCCTCGCCTGAGTCTCCCCCACACGTAGATCGCACAGTTTTCCAGGCCTTCACGTTGGACGCTTGGGTGGCTTACGTAAGAATGTATTTCAACTGGAAAAAAAATATTTTAACAAGGTTGATGGAATCTCTCCACGCCTCCCCGCACTGAGCAGCGTGCAGGGCCATCAGCTTTGGAGGGCTGGAATCTCCTGGTGGAAAGATCCAGGCTCCCAGGCAAGGCACATTTCCTTCCCTGCAGTCTTCTGGGGAAGGGCTCTCATGTTCATGTGCTGAACCTGGAAGTTCTCCCCTGAAGGGCAAAGGAGAGACTGCCTCTCCGCCTCCCCACCTTGCCCCTGAGAGGAGCCCGCCTTCCTGCACTGTGGGTAGCTGTCTGCAGAATGCCAGTGACCTCCTCCGCCAGCTCACGCGGCAGGCTGGGCTGGGGGGACGCCCGCGCTCCCGCTCCCGCTCCTCTCCACGGTGCAGGGTTAGGAATGTGGCCCTGGAGCAGGCTGGCTGGGTTCAAAGCCCGGCTCCACCCGTGGCCCGCTGTGGATCCTGTTATTGAGATGGAAAGAAAACCTGAACCAACCCTCCGCCTCACTTGCACTGAGTGGCTTGATTTTAGTTGAGTTCAAAATCACTACTTCAGGAGGTCCTGCTGCTGAGCTATCCACGGCCTCCCAAGAGCTCTGCTGTCGATGACATCGGACGCAGGCCTGAGGGTTGTGGTGATGGTGGCTGCTTTGGTTACTTTCCAGGAACTTCAAGGCCACTTTGGTTGAAATCACAGACCCTTCCCTTGGGCCTGCGCAGGGGTCTGATGAGTGATGTTAGGATGCTGGGAATGACATCCTCGGCTCACACAAAGGCTGCCATTTGCTGAACATGCATCCCTGAGGAACCAGGAAGGCCGATCACAGGAGCACAGACCACCGATGACGTCCAACCTCCTTTCCCCACGCTGCAATGGCTCTGCTTCTTTATCCCATAGACAGCTCTGCCGCCCGCTGCTTGGCTGCCTTGTAAATAAACCTGCTCTTTTGCAAAACTTGGTGCTTCAGTGATTGGCATCCCCTGCGAGAGGCGGAACGAGCCTGGTTCGGTATCATTATTAACACTCCAACCCGTGGAAAGGCCATGCTGCAGGTGGAAGAAGCCCGGGTCCCTGAATGAGTGTGTGGAGTCAGGACCTCCCTTCCCCGCCCGATGAACCAAACGGTGCCCTGAGTGTCCCAAGCTCTTGAGATGCGGGGTTTGCACAGTAGCTGTGAACTCCTGCCTCGGGTCCCCATCCGTCATAGAAGTGTTCAAATGCCTGAATCTCGGCAAGCGTGACTGGAAAGCCTGGTTGATGCCCCACCTCCGCCACCAACTCCTGTCAGAGATAGTCCCCCAAACATCTGCCACTTGTGTCACTACCGGATGAGGCTCTGTCCCCCAGGAATCTCCCTATAGACTCTTCTTGAATGTCCTTCAGCCTGCAAGCTCACAGGAAGCAAGACTGCCTACTCCGCAGTGAGAAGTCCCCAGGAGCCAGCTCACCCTGAGCAAGGGAGTCACTTTGAGTCAGTACAGCTAGAGGCGGGAGGAGCGCTTCCATGGTGGAGCTCATCTCCACTGGCCCAGCCAGGCACGGATCCTCAGGCCAAGACCACAGTCTGAATGGCTGGACGGCTTCCTACCACACACCTGAGAACCAGTTTAGCTCCTCGGGCCTCGGGCCCCAGCTAATTACATATCTACCTACCACACATCCGAGAAAGCCACCGACTTACACTGAAAAACGCCCAGATGGACGCCTGGCCTCAGATTTCAAGAGGTTGGTGTATCCTTAAAGGCCACCAAGGACCCGGACATGAGTTATTACAAGTTTAAAATGACCCAGTGATGTCACAAGGATTCTGAAAAGTGTGACAGTTTATTGCTTCGGTTGCTGGGAGAACATCTCAGAGCAACGCTTTAAAGCATCATCAGATGCAGAGACAATTTCTGGAAGGAGTACAAGAAACCACAACAAGAGATCATAAACCTTGGCGAGTTCTGGGGGCCTGGGATTAGATGGAGATTTCTATTTTTTTATTGGATACTCTTTTACATTATTTAGACTTCTTTTCTTTTTGACCATGTACATACATTACTTTTATAATTCAACAAAAAGGCTTATTAAAACACTATTTTATTCTATCTTTGGTACTGGGATTGAACCCAGGTGCTTAACCACTGAGCCACATCCTCAGCCCTTTTAATATTTTATTTTGAGACGGAGTCTGGCTAAGTTTCTGAGGCTGGCTTTGAACTTGTGATCCTCCTGCCTTGGCCTCCCCAGCCGCTGGGATTACAGGCATGGGCTGCTGTGCCTGGCCAAAACATTATTTCACAAATAAGAAAAAATAGTCTAAAAAATAAAATAAAACAAAACATTATTAAGAACTATCCATGCCCCCTTGCCACCCCCCTGCCTGTGGCGGGTGAGGGGTGGGTCAGCTTCCTACCCAGCAGGGCCAAGCCCACATCAGTGGGAAAAGGCAAACAGACCTTCCAGGAGGGGTCACACACTGTCTCCGTTGGGTCTCTGACATAGGTCATCACAGTTCTAGTGGCCAGGGAAGGTGCTGGCAGGATGTCATAGACCCTACGCAGCCGTGGATCTATTGCTGGTGGAAGGATCTGGCCAGAGCCTTCTGGCTGTGTGTCTTTTATATAAAGATAAACACGCCCACCTATAAAACCAGAGATTCCACTCCGAGGTCTTTGCCCAAGAGAAATGAAAACCTAGCTGATACTAAGACCTGCGGGCGAAGGTCTGGGTGGGTCAGACATCGTCACCCAAACCGGAAACAGTCAAAATCCTAAGGGGCCTAAGAAGTGGGGGTTCATCCACACACAAGGGCCACAGAGGAATCTCAAGTGACTCACGTCAAAAGAAGCCGGTCTCCCAGGGGTTTGTTTCATAGGATTCCATTTACATGATGTCCCGCAGAGGGCAACGCTATGGCAGAAAGCAGATCAGTGGTGGCTGGGGACAGAGGCAGAGCAGGGACTGACCCCAGAGGGGTGGCAGGAGAGGATGCTGGGGGAGGGGTGGAACCTTCCATGTCCCAAGACTCTGATGGGAGTCACATGACCCCATGTGTCCAAACTCAGAACTGCTCATCCCAGAAGTGAACTTACAGCTTGTGGATTTAAAACCCGCACTCCAACGTATACAAAGCCACCAGGTTGTGTCTTCACAGCTGCTGTTTCTCCCTGCGTCACACGGGGTTCCTGAGCTCAGCAAGGGCAGCTGCTCCCAGCTCCTGAAAGCTCAAGGAACCTTCAGGAACATCCGAAAAGCCCTTCACAGTTCACAAAGCACTGCACCTCCTCCTAACCCAGGAGACCCACAACAAGCCCATGGGGTTTAGAAAACAAAACGCTTGCTCTTGCTATAAAAAGAATGTTTGCTTGTCAGACACAAATTAGTAAATATAGATTAGCAGGAAAGAAATCAAAGTCACCCCCATCAATCAAGTCCCGTCCACACTACGATACTCCCCCTGAGGTCTGCAGACTTTGCTGCGGGTAATGAAACCAACCCCTGCCCCCGCCCCCGCCCCCACCCGGGTCTTAGTGCAGTATGGATTCTGAGATGTAATATAACCAAGCACGTCCCCAGTATTCATCTGCACTTTCAGTGGATGAGGGATATTTGAGGATATGCAGGACCCAGGATTTAGAGTCAATCCCCAACTGCTGCACATGGAGTTCATTTCTCATTTTATTGCTCTTATAAAGTTGTTATTTATTTCTATTATAAAAACAAACAGTGCTGAAACTGATCCCATGCACAACCTGTGACCCCATATAGAAATTGCAACTTTGTAAAAAGTTTTGCTATGCATTTTTCAGACTGTTGTCTAATTCACACTCCAACCGGGAGCCCGGGATAGGATCACCTCCCAAAGGCACTATTCTTTTTTTAACTTAATATTTCAAAACTCCTAAAACATTTTCAATTTCATATGTGAAAGACAGTCTGGTTTGAACTGGCATTCCTTAAATGCTGCAAGGTTGAAGGTTGTCTCTCTCTCTCTCTCTTTGTCTCTCTCTTTCAAGCACCTACTGAACCAGAGTATCTCTTCTTAGCCCCATTTCCAGAATAGGGCATGTGGCTTATCCTTACTGACTGCACAAGCCCCTGTGTGTGTTCAGGGAACCAATCCTTTTCTGTCATGTGTTGCAAATAATGCCCCAGTTTATCACAGGACATATCAAAGTCTTTTAATTTTAGGAACCTAATCTATCAACCATTTCCTTTATAATTTCACCTTTTCCCATCATGCTTAGTAACTTTGCAGAGGGGAAACTTGGCACACACCACCTTAACCTTTGGGTCAAAGTCAAGGTGCACAATAAAAATCCTGTGGATTTTATGTAAATTCTGCTATGATGAAAGAGGAAGGACACTTCCCCTCTGTAGGATTCATTCTCCAAACCCAGAGACCTGGGCTAATCATGAGAAGACATCACACAAACCCAAATGAGGGGCATCTACAAGATACTGGCCAGTTCTCCCCAGAGCTCTCAAGGTCATGAAACTCAAGGGAAGACTGAGAAATTCACACAGACCAGAAGAGTCCAAGGGCCAGGGTAGTTAAATGCAAGGCAGGATCTTGGATTGGATCCCAGAAGCAGGAACACAGCCACGGGAAGCTGATCAAGTCCAAATAACTTGAGCCTGAGCTCAGTAAGTCGTAATGCATATTTCTTAGTTTTTGTAAATACAGTGGTCTTCCATATCCTTGGGTTCTGAGGATTCAACCAACTTCAAAAAGATATGTATTTTAAAAATTCCATGTGCAGACCTCTTTCTTTTTTGGAACATGAGAACAATTATTTGAATATCATTTGCATTGCATCTGGTTATAAGGAACCTACGGATATTTTAAAGTCTATGGAGGGGGTGCAGATTACATGCAAATACCACACCATTCCCCATAAGGGACTCCAGCTATTTATAGGATGCTAACATTAGGGGAAAGTTAGGTGAACGGTTTATGGAAACTTTCCATACTACTTTGTGACTTTTTCTATAAATCTAAAATTATTCCAAAATAAATAAAAAGCCTTGGCTAGGAATGTTGCTGGAGGCACAGCTGGTTTCTAATTTTGTGACTACTATTAAAAAATAACTGTTGACATTGTTTCTTTGGGATAAATGTTGGTATTGAAGTTACCGAGTTTGTGAAAGTTTTTGGACAATCTGGGCAGAAAAGCAGAGAGAATAGGAAGGGAAAACCCTTGGGGTTCCTGGCAGCATGGGAGGGGAGGAGGATGGGCGCGTGCACCGAGGTCCCTGTGACTGCTACGGTGGGGGCGGGGCGGGGCAGCAGTCACTGGTCTGGAAAGATCAGCTGGGGCGGGAGCTGCGAGGCGGGTCCTCAGAGCCCCGCAAGCTAAAGGCTTAGCTGAGCCGGGAGCTCCAGGTCAGCCGGAAGCCAAGCCGCAAAGACTTTAATCCAGTGCTTGACGCGGTTATTGATTGGTTAACTGACTCCTCCCTGCTGCCCAATGAGGTGTAAGCGTCCCGAGGACAGGGACCACGCCCCTCTTGTGCACCATTCACCCCAGAGCCTAGAAGGACCGCTGATGCGCAGAGAGAAGGCGGCCAACGCTGTTGAGTCTGGTTTCCAGGGTGCTTTTCCCCGGTTTTTCATTGTGATAAACGCATGCATAACATCAAGTGTGCGATCCCGACCGTTTTAAGTGTGGCGGCATTAAGTACGTCCGTGTTGCGCGGTTGTCACCGCCACCCACCCACAGAACCCTGTCCGTGTTGCGGAACTAAAACCCTGCTCGCCCCTAATCACAACCGGTGACCACCAACCCACCCTCCGTCTGGAGTCTGCCTGCTCCAGGCACCTCTCGTGACTCCATCAGACCGCATTTGAGTTTTGGGATTGACTAATTTCTCTTAGATTAAGGTCCTCAAGGTTCATCCACGCTGTGGCACGAGTCAGAATGTCCTTCCCTTTGAAGGCTGAGTGGCATTCCCGTGTATGTACAGACCACTGTTGAGTGCGGTGACAAGGGCACAGGGCGCTGAGCTGCTGTGGCAATGCCCTGCATGAGGAGGCTGTGCAAGATCCTGTCAGCTCTGACCTTGATCTCAGGCGCACAGCTCAGGGAAGGAAGGAACTCTCAAGCTAGAAACCACAATGTTTCCCCAGCTCTGCTTCTCCGGTTCCTTCCCGCCTTATAGTAACTTTTAACAATGGACTTTCTTAAGAGCACTTTGCAACTACGGATTGCAACTGTGGAAAAGTGACATAGATGTCTAGTTTCTGTAACATTCCTGAATACAAAGAATAATGGTTGCATTGTCTTTAACCTGATAATGAGACATATGTAAATAAAGATGGCCAGTGTAGCTCTTTAGACCTGCAGCTCCATCGGCGAGCAGCTCCACCTGATCCCAGCTTAATCCTCAAGACCTGTGTCTGTGAATCTTTATTTTCCAATCCCCCTTTGCCCCTCGCTGGACCCGAGAGTTTGGTCACGCTGGACACGACAGACCATGTTCTGTTTTTCTGTTCATGGGCCCGGGGACACGGGTTTCTTGGACATTTCAGCTATCCCGAATGGCACTGGTGTGAGCCCAGGTGTACCTCTAGCTCTTCAAGACTCTGTTTTCTGTTCTTCTGGGTGGACAGCAGGAAGCAGAACTGCTGGATCACATGGTGCTTCTATTTCATTTTATTATTATATTCTTGAGGAACTGCCATACCCAAAATAACTTTTAAGAAGAAATTATGTAAAAGGTTCCCCCACCCCCACCTCCACAGCTCCTGCCTCTGGTTTCTGCACAGTTGCCCCTGCAGTAGGAGCACGGCCATGTGGGACTTGTAGGTCCCCTTCCGATTTCAGAGCAGACTTCACTGATCCTTCTCTGACTCTGTGAGTTCAGGTTCAGCCTCCTCCTTCCTGGCCCTGGGCTTCCTGATCACTCACAGGCTGTATTGCTGTGGTCCATTCCCTGTGGACTCCCCCAGGAGCTGTGGGCTCCACCTCAAGGGCTGGGGCTGCCTGTTTACCGCCTGGCACTCAGCAGGGAACAGCGCATTGGTCCAAAGACTTCCCTGGAGATGGAGAAGCTGCAGCCATCCCGGTTTGAAAACAACCATCACCCAGAGGCAGTGCCAACGAGAATCACTACCCTTCCAGACTGCAGTTAAGGAATCAGTGAGACCCGAGGTCTCTTTTGTATCTTAGGTCAGGGAAGTCTGAGTGTCCTTTCTTTTCTTTTTTAATCTTGTCCCTCCCACCAAATATCAACAAACCATGCCCACACCCTAACCAACAGGGGCCTGGCTGGCAGGGTGGGGAAATGCACCAGGGTCAGGGAACTAAATTCTCAACCTCTCTCTTTCTCTCTGCCAGACCAGATGTGAAGGGGAAACAAAATCATAAACTCACCCAGAGTGGCTGGGGTGTGGCTCACTGGCAGAGCAGGTGCTTAGCATGTGACAGGCCGCAGGCTTAATCTCAGTGTCCTCCCCCCCTGAAAAAAATTCATTTAGATTTGGAGCCGCCTGGTTCTGCACCTGGACGAGAGGACTAGAGGATGTGGCAGAGCCTTCTGGCGACACCCAGAGCTGCGCCCAGGCGAGACTGTGATGTCAAGGAGCCGCCACACCATGGTGCGTTCTCGTCCTGGTTTTGCCAGGACGTTGGGTGGTCTGCACCGTCGTCCCTAGCCCAGGAAGCTCCCAGTGGTAAAGCCCCAGGGACATTAAAAAGAAGAAATGCCCCAATAGGGCACCCAGCCTGGTTTTCAGGGCTGACACTGAGCAGGCTGACGTTTTGTGCATTGCAACTCTGTAAACTGAGCTGCGGCAGGATGGTCACAGGCTCTACGGTAAACGTTAAGTCACATACACATGACGGGTGGCCCTGAGGTTCACAGGCCCCCTCTGTGTTTCAGGCCAGCCTCTGTCTTAATGCTGGCTTTATGTCCTCGTTTTAGAAGTGTCTGCGTTCTGGCCTGGATCTGGAATGTCCACCTATGCCGCTTGGTCCCCCGTGCAGCAGTGTCCAGAGGGTGGCCCTTGGGAAGTGAGTGGACCAGAGGCCCCGAGTTCATCGGCTTAGTCCCCAGACGGCTCCACAACTGGATGGACTCCTGGGAGGTGGTGGAAGCTCTGGAGTTGGGGCCCAACTGGAGGAAGCAGTCGGTGGCTGGGGCAGCTCCTGAGAGGGCATATCCTGTCCCCAGCCCTTTCCTCCTCCTCTCTACTTCTCAGCCCTCGTAAATTGAGCAGCTTTTCTCCGCCATGCCTTTCTACCATGATGCTCTGCCTCACCACAGGCCCAGACACCATGGACCCTGCTGCCCATGGTCTCCAACTTCTAAAAACTCCAGCCAAAATAAATCCTTCTCCCTTTTAAGTTTTTTTTCCCCCCAGATATTTTGTCACCAAACAAAAAGCTGACTAGCAGTCTCCCCGTGGAGATGCACATCAGCCTGGGCCCTGAGGGCTCGGCCACCCCCAGCCAAGGCCCCAGCCTCTCTCTCTGGCCTGGTTTCTGGTTCTAAGGACTGAGGGGGCTGGGCTGACAGTGTTTCCAGCTTTCTGACTTATTCTACTTTTCAAGTCTCAAGGTTTCCAAAGGGGTCTCCGCACCCCTCACATCTGGAACATTCCAAGCAGTGCACCCTTTTGCTGGCCCCGCTTCCCAACCCTCAGCTCCGTTCCCGTGGACCCCTGAGTTGCTTCTGGGACTGGTCCACTGGGTCTGAAGTTTCCCAGGATCACCGCATCAGACCATGCGGATTGCAGCTGCGGTTTCGAAGGTGCCTACCGCACAGTAACAAATCCAGGTGACAGGGTGACTCAGTCCACACCCAACTGCAGATAACAAAAGCTTTCCTCCAGAATGCTTCTCAGGGCTGAAGGCGTGACCCAGTGGTAGAGCACTTGTCTAACAGGAAGCCCTGGACTCGTCTCCAGTACTGAAAATAACAGATACTTCTCATGACAAGAGATGCTCAGTTTTTATTTCCTTCCATCTCCCTTTTAAAAGACAGCTGGAGAGCCACTTGGCTGACTCTAAAACCCACGATAAGTTGCGGCTCACAGTCCATCCAGGCTAGCCTAGAAAATGTCCAATATCATTTTTAGGACCTCTAGCAGTACTGACAATGTTTGGTGCTAACAAAGCTGTGATCCTGTGAGAGGGGGTGCCCGGGGAGAGATCTTGTCCCCAGGCATGGTGACCACCCTGTCTCACCTACTCGGGAAACAAACTCTCTGCCCATCATTGCCATTGAAATGCCTCCCTCCGAAGAGGAGGGCTTGGATGAACTGATTTTCCAAGGGACCTGCTCCTGCCACCCCAGTGCTTAGCCCCAGGGGATTTGGGATGAGGGGTGGAGGTGGGGATGAGCACTGGCTGCTTCAAAAGAACACAGCCTAAACACAGAAGCCACCCGCCCTGCCGCTGTGTGATCTTTGGGTCACACCCATCCCACCCAGATGACTGACTTCTTCCACTTCTTAGAACCTCAGTGAGAATCGGTTTGTGCTTTAGATTTTGCAAATATCACCCTTTCCCAAACACCCACAGGGATGCAGAAAATGGTCTCCGAAGTCCCACGGGGGTGGACAGCAAATTTCATGCACTTGGCAGAAAGTTTCAGAATTCTGGCCAAGGCAGTGTCCCCGCTGAGCCAGTGCTGAAGGCTGGCCTCCCTCCTGACTACCTGCTGGCCACCAAGTGGAAGGGGAGGTTGGCAGGCTAGAACTGCGTGGAAAACCTGTCCCACAGGGATGACACCTGTTAGGGGGACACAGGGAAAAGCAGGGGATGAAATGGCAGAGATGGAGCTGACACTCCAGCTGCCCAGGTCACTGCAGTAGGGCAGAGGCTGCTGGCATCTGTGGACAGACCTTCTTCCAGGTTTTTACAATGAATATGTCCGTCTGTCCTCTGGGGAAAAGACCGTTCCCTGCGGGGCCAGTGCAGGCAGCGGAAGGAAGCAACACAGTCCCAGCTGCCGACTCCTCCCTGGTGTTCCTGTGCAGACAGGACCCCAAACCTTCAGAAGACACTCCCAGTGTGTACCCCATGTATTTTGGGGTCCTGGCCTTTACTCCTTCTGCCACCTCACTGTGGATGGGCTGATAATACTCGGAGTGCGGAGAGAAAGGGACCCCAGGACAGGGAGAACAGTCTGCCTTTGCTTCCTACTGCCCTCCACCCCCCAAATCAGCCTCAGAATCATCCAAGACAGCATTGGGAGGCCTGGGGTCTATCCTGACCTGCTCACAGGCAGGCCCCTCCCTTCCTCAGGCCTCGGTTTCCCCGTGTGCAGGACAAGGGACTTCCTGGTGAAAGGTCCCGGCTGCTCCTGCGCTCAGGTGGGAGGGCTGCTGAGGGCACAAATCCAGGGCAGGAGAGAACAGAGCCTGGTCTGGGCTCAAGTAAACAGGCCCGGATGAAGGCGGAAGGCCAGGCCCAGCCTGCCTCGGAGGTGGCTGGACTGAGGGGAGGGTGGAGTCAGGAGGGAGAGGGAGGGCTGGCAGAGACCCTCAGAGAAGCTCTCTGGCCAGTGTCTGGGGCTATCTGGGAGCGAGGTGTGGGGACAGCCTGGCTGGCAGCCGGAACAGAGCTCCCTGGAGCGGGGCCTCAGCACCACCGGCTCCACCAGGAGGCGGGATAAGAAGGTCCTGCCAGGCTAGGCTGAGCCACTGTCTGGGCTGCGGAGGAGCAGAATCTTCGAAGCTTCCAGAAAGATCAAGATGTTGAGAAACCACCACACCAGGGGCCTAAAAGAAGTCATTGACCTGAATATGGCCAGGCCACCTGGGATCATACAAAGACACAAGGGGGGCGGGTGGGGATGGGGACCGGGGTCCAGTCCCAGTTTGGCTGCCGTCCTGCTTGTCCTTGGTACATCCCTTCCCCTCTGAGTTTCACTGGTCCAATCAGACTGGTGTCTCTGGCAGACTGAAGGATTCTGCACCTGAGTTGTTCTGGGGTCCTCTGTCACCTGAGAGCAGAGGCAGATCAGTGGCTCTGCCCAAGCTTCAGGGCAGTGACCACAAAGTGAAACCAAAAGCCAGCAGCCCGAGCAGACCCTCCACCCCATCAGGAGGCAGCTGGGCAGCTGGAATGTTCCAGCAGCTCAGGAGGCAACGAGTTCACTCTCTCCAATCCCACCTTCATTCAGGACTGGGGCCAGAGACACCAAGAGCCCAGCCCTGCAGGGGAGGTGAGAGTATTTCCAGAACGGTGACCGGTGACCGACCTCGTAACACCAGGGCCTCCAGGGAAGCAGCTTCCCCAGGGCAGATGTCCCTGAGAGACCCCCGCTCTGGCATCCCTGCCAGATGGGGATGCCCCTGGCATTGTGACGCAGGGAGCCCTCAGGGAGCCCAAGGGCAGGAGAGCTGGAGGGTGTGGTCCCTGCACCCATCATCTCTCTGGCAAGAGAGAAGGCTGGCAGTGTGGACCTCGCAGGGAGGCCAGGACCTCAGCCTGGACCAGTGGTCATGTGGGAATCCCCCCTGTGCGCAGGCCTCCATGTGGCTCCACACGTATCCCAGTGCCACGGCCGGCGACCTGCAGCGGCTCTCTCCCTCCCAGCAGACCTGCTCGCTCCATGCAGCCAGAATGATCTTCTAGACATTTTTTTCTTTCTTTTATTTTTTTGCAGTGCTGGGATTGAGCCCAGGGCCTTGCCTGTGCTGGCCAAGTGCGGTACCACTAAGCTGCGTCCCTGCCAGAATGACCGTCAGTGATGCCCTCAGAGTGCTGGGTTCCCATCTGCTGGATGGTTCCAGGAGAGCCCTGCACCTGGTGGGCTCATTCCAGACCCCTCCCACTCCCTTCAACCCCCACTCTCCCACAAGCCCACCTTCCTAACCGAGCCCTCCAGCCCAGCACCTGCTTTGGTGCTCCACCTGCCTGGACACCCATCCTCCCGGGTCCCCCTGGGGACTCCAATTTCCTGTTGAGGAGTCCAATACTCTCTTCTCAGCAGGACTCCCCTCTGTTCTCCCTTAAGACACAGAACATAACTCAGGACAGAGTGTTTGCTTTGTGCTGGACACAAATACCCCACTTTGCCCTGGAGGGCCATCATTCCCATTTCACAGAAGAAACCGAGGCACAGAGGGTGAAGCGACTGCCCATCATCTGTCATGCAGCCAGCGAATGGTGTGGCCTAACTGTGGCACCCACCCTGTGACACTCCTCATTACTGTCTCTGACTCGCTCACCGGGCTCCCCAAGTCCTCCGAGGGACAGGACAGGCAGACGTCCAGGATACCATGAAGAACGGCTTCCCGGCGAGCCTCCTCCCGGTCCTCCCTTCGCCCTTTCTCCCAATCCAGCGTGTGCTGGGGAGCCTGGGTGCTACGTCTGGTAAAAGCGGAGGGAGCTCCCTCCCAGCTTCCTTTTGGCTCTATCC
This sequence comes from Glaucomys volans, assembly GCA_020662805.1. Lineage (NCBI taxonomy): Eukaryota > Metazoa > Chordata > Mammalia > Rodentia > Sciuridae > Glaucomys > Glaucomys volans. Next base: position 118,615 of record JAJEJO010002490.1, on the reverse strand, counting down.
AATCAGGTCGGATCCTTGCGTGACAAGTCCAAGTGGGGAAGGTGTCCTCAGGTGGACCTTTCACTACAGAAGCTGGCCTCCACGCAACCCCTTCAAAACAAAGGCCAGAAACAGCCCTAGGGGGCGGTCCCTCTACCTGTAGCCCTGTGACGGCCCCGCCCACCCTGCTCCCGCGGCGCCGCGGTTCCCAGAGCCCAGACCACCAGCGCTGCGGGGAAGGACCTGTCCGGGTCACACCTGCCATCCCAGGGCAGCCCGTGGCAGCTCTGGGAGGAAAACGTACGGGGTCCAGGCCTCCTGCCCCCGCCCCTGGAGGGGAAGATGTCTTTCTCCAAGTGACTACCCTGTTAATCAGACTCGGCGCGCCCCGCCACTCACCTGGGCTGTGCGCAGACGTGAGATCTGATCGGGGTTCGGCGCTCCCCTAAAGAAACCCAGCTTAAATAGAGTCCTCGATGTGCGCTCGGCAAGAATGCCTCATCCCACCCCAGGACACTGTTATTCCTACTTTACAGACGAAGAAACCGAAGCTCGGGAAGGACCCGAGTTTCACTTCACTTTGCTCACACCCGATTTCTCACCCTTTTACTCCCAGTAAGTAAAGCACAGGCGCACGAATCCGAAACTGCAAAAGCCGCAAAGAAGTAAGGGCTGGGGAGGGGCTTCCTGCGGACAGCGCCAAGGTGCTTTTCAGGGACCAAAGTTCTGCCCCAAAGCAGGGGAGGCAAGTGCCTCTATCGAGGCCCAGAGTTCAAAACCCTGGGCGGATGGCACTTGTCCCCGCCAACAGGGGGCCCCCGAGGCTGACTGCCTTCCCTATCCGTGACCGGCCGGCCCTGCGCGATGCCGGGAGGTGGGGGTGTCGGTCCCTGGCGGGGCGCGGCTGCAGAGTGCTGGGTGGCGAGTCCTCCCGGGACAGACTCCCCGCAGGACGATCGCGGGCGCATGGGAGCACCGCCCAGGGAGCCTCCGGCTCCTCTCCCGGGCCCACCGGGAACCCACAGACACTCCTCCCGGCGCGGCGGCGCAGACTCACCCGGCGCGGCGGCTCCCGCTCGGTTTCTGCCCGGTGGCCCAGGGCTGGGGGCTCCGCGACACCCCCAGCCCGGGCTGCCTCCTCGGGGACGCGGCGATCGCGGGCCGGGGGCTCTAAGGAGCCTCGATCGAGGGAGCGCGGTGCGCAGAGGGAGCGCGGCCGGCTCCCGGACCGGGATGGGGACGCAGGAAGCCGGGCCCGGGAGCGCCGAGTGCAGGAGGGAGGGACCGCGGGCGGCCGAGGGCGGCGCCGGCCGCGAGTGGCCTCGGGCAGCGAGTGGCGCCGCCCACCAGCCGACCCCCCTCCCGGCCTCCCCGCCACCCCAGGCGGGGGCCGCGATCACGGCGCGGAGGGCGGGCACCGTCTCTCTCGCGGGGACTGGGGCGTGGCGGAGGCGCAGGGCGCGGGCGCGGGGCCACGTTCCTCAGGGACCCCGGCGGAGGCAGGGAGGCAGAGCGCCCCACGCCGCCCCTGTCTCGGCTGGGAAGGGAGTGGGTGTGCGGGGCGCCGGGGTCTAGGGCCGGGAGCCCCTGCGGTCGGGGCAAGTGGAGCTGGGGGACACCCCACTCCCACCGGGGCGGGCGTCGCGGCGCCTTCACTGGCCGAAAACTCACCTCTTCTCCTCCCTGGGGAGGCCGCGGCCTCGCTCTCCACCCTCGGGCCGGCCGGTTCCGCCCAGGCCCAAGCCTTGCGAGGTGAGTGATGGGCGGAGGTAGCGAAGGAGGAAGCGACTTTTTAAAAAGCGAGTCAGCTCACGCACGCCCTCGGCCGGGCTCCCCACCCGCTCCCGGGTCGCCCGGGCACCCTGGGGCCGCGTCCAGCCCAGCCTGGGTGGAGCCCATTTCGGGTGCCCGCACCCGGGCCCGAGTCTCCCCGGCCGGGCCCATTCCCAGGTCTGCAGAGAACTTTCCCAGCGAATCACCGGCTGCTGTTCTCCCGCCCCGTGGGTGACAGACGGGTGGCCCGCCTCCGCCTGGAGGCGCCGGGGAGACCGAACCCCCACACGGCGCGGTCGCCTCTACCTGCGCCGCAACCCCGCCCCCTACCTGGAAGTTGGCCCGGGAACCGGGAACCGCGGCTCTGGCGCCCGGAACGCGCAGGGAAGAGCTGGCCCGCCTCCCGCCCGACCTCAGGCTGTTCCGAATTCCAAGAGAGGTCGGGCCCCTGCTCCGGGGAATGCCCAACTCTGAAGTTCAAACCATGGGAAGCCGAAGGCCAGCTGGCCCTTGTCCGAGAAGCCAGCCGAGGACAAAAGGCGCCTCCTACTGGAAGTCCTCGCCTCCTGGAGGAAAGCACCCAGCCTGGCCGCAGTCAGGCTGTCATCACGACCAAGTCAGCTCCCAACCGCGGACACGCAAGGTGTCCAGGAGTTCCTGGGCACAGGGTCCACCTACATTTATCTAAAGAGTTGTAACGAGTGCTCCCCCATTGTTGCTTCTTGATCAGTAACAGCTCAGTAGGACCCTGGTGTCCACACAAAGGCAAATTTGGGGAGGAGAAGCATTTGGGGAAGCAGAGTCAGGCATGGGGTGGCTGTGGGCTTTCCTCAAACCATCTCATTTAATCCCGGTAGTAACCCAGGAGGTGGTTAGTGGTTATGTCCACTTTCCAGAAGAGAAAGCTGAGGCTGAAGGTGGTCATTTGCCCAGTGTCACAGAGCTGGGAAGTACAGGATCTGGACTCAAGCTGGTCCACCCCAGAGCTTGTGCCGTGGGTGCTATAGGGTGATTCCACCTGGGTATGCGCTTCCTAATGAGAAGCTTCCCCTTCCCCTTGCCTGGCCCTCTGCATGTGCTTAAGAAATATTTGTTGGATGAATCAAAACCCTAAATCCTAACACATCATTTTTGCAAATGAGAACCCTTCATGTAAGCAGCTGCCTGCTCCCACTGAGAGCTAGCCATCCCAACGTTTGGACAACGAATTTGGGGACTTTCCTAGGCTCCAAAAGAGGGGCAGGAAACAGTCACTTAGCTCTCAGATAAGATCAGGAGTCTGGTTTTCATTTCACTCTGTGAGGCTGACTCTGGGGAGGCCTGGACTAGGGACGATCTGCTCAGGCAGCTCCAGCTCCAACCTGGAAGCCAAGAGCTGGTACTTTTCCACCCTGGGACCCAACCCCAGGCCCGCCCCTCTCCGCTGCAGACCAACCAGGCAGCTCCTGTCTATCTCAGGAATCATCTTCCAGGGTTCCTCTAAGCAGGCTCGCCCCTGCTGAGCTGGGCAGCGGCTGGAGGATTTCCCAGTCAACACTGAGCCACAGGCAAAACGGAGAAACCGGCAGAAGCTGTGGCTTCATGTCACTCTCCTCCGTAGGGACCTCTTCTTCTCCATGGTTGGTTTCTCTAAAGAGTTCCCAGCTTCCACCTGCCAACTTATTCCATTAAGTAACCACTGACAAGGGCCCGAGAGGCGTCCTTGGAGAGACAGTCCAAAGAAATGACTCTCAAATGGTGGAGTTTCTATCACCTGTTATCACAAGCTCAGGGAAGAAGGCAGTGGCCATTTTCGAAGGCCTATGGCTTGCGGGTTGCCTTTCCTAAGACCCACGGTTGCATATACTCCACGTGTTGTGTTAGCTGATCTTTACAACAGCCCTGGAAAGAAGGTCCAATTATTCTAATTTTTCAGGTGAGGCCGCCATGACTCAGAGAAGTTATTTACTTGGATCTGCTAGCACGGGACAGAGTGGGAATTTGAGCCAAGCATCTCTGGGGATCCCTGCTCTGAATCACTGCCAGGAATCCACATGTCACAGGCCCAAAGAGGTCAGCATCCCGGCCCCCAGAATCTGTTACCTTACATGGGCTTGAATAAAGATTCGAGCTGAGAATCTTGAGATGGGGTCACCCCGCAGTCTCCTGGTGGCCCAGTGTCGTCACCAGGGTTCTTGTAAGGGGGCAGGAGGGTCAGAGACGATGGGAGCAGAAGTCATAGTGATGACCTTGCTGGACAGGGGCCGTTAGCTGAGGAAGGTGGGCAGCTGGACAAGGTACTGAGGGGGCTCTCTGCCGGAGCACCCAGGAGGAGCACCCCTTGCTTTGGCCTAGGAAGACCCAACATGGACACCTGACCTCCAGATGGCTCTGGTAGTAAAGCCGTGTTGCTCTAGGCCGTGAAGTTTGTGAGCAGTAGCCATAGGACACTCTGCCAATGTTTATGTCACTTGCCTGCCAGCTGAGTGTCCACTATAGAGATCTTAAGAGTCACACCATATAGCCTGTGCCAGGTATTTAGTAATATTTTACCAGATCTGTCTTTGGATTCTGAACCCTTTGCCATTTGGGTGCTGTGTGACCTTGGGAAGAGATCTTGTTCTCTCTGAGCCTCAGTTTCCTCACCTGTGTAAACAGTGATGCTAAAGAGACCCTTTGCAGGATCAACCTGGGGACCAGATGAAGGCAGGAAGTGCCTGTCGCTGGCTGCTGCTGTCTGAGCTTGGGTCCTTTGGGGCATTCACCTGCCGGTTCTGAAAGGGAGGCTTCTGAGAGGGTGCTGCTCTGGCATGCATTCTTACTCACTCTGGCCCAGTGGGCAAGCAGCTGCCTTAAAGTGTGAAACTGGGCTGGTCGGTGAAGAGAATCCAGTCATGCAGCTGATTTTGCAGGCGCACCCATGGAAATGAGGCCAGAAAGTGGACTGCTGAGAATATATTGTCACATAGAGTAACCCATTCGTGTACTTAAGGACATACGTGTTGAAGGACATGCTCTATGTGTAGTGGTCAAGCATCATCACCCACCTTGATGCCCACCTCTAGAAATTACACTAAATAAATTATGGTTTGAGCTAGTGCCGGAATGCTACATAGTCATGAAAAAGGTAAAGCCAGGAAGTGTCATTAACTGAAAAAGCAAGAGATTAAATATTATGGTGCTACGTAAGTGACATTTTAAGAGGATGTAGACACATATATGTTGGATTATGCATAGAAAGTATAATAGGAAGAATCAAACCAGAAATTACCCTTCAGAAACTGAGAAAAGTATGTTAATGTATGTGTTGGGGTATGATTTTTTTTTCAATAAAAACATGTTGCATTACTATTGTTGTGAGGTTGGCTGGGAGCCACTGTGTCACCTGCCAGGGGCGCAGCCTTTACTGCTCTGCCCCCAGGCCTCTCCCCTGTTACTCCTGGACCTTATTCTTAAAGTGGGCTCAGTTCTAAGCCCAGAGGAGCTGAGTGAACTGCCCTGGGGTGACTCTTGCCTGCCACCTGGCCCCTGGCAGGAGCCTCCATGTTACTCACCGGGAAGGGACGTGGCTTGCGTGCAGGTTGTGCTGGTGACATGCTGGCCCAGCCTCTCCCGAGGCTGAATCAGGTCTGCGGGGGCGGAGACCTGGGTTCCCGGGGTGCAGAGCACAGCACTTCCTTTAAAGGAACCCGTTTTTGCCCCGTTTCCTGAAATGTTTGAATTCCAGGAACATGTCTCCGCCAGAGCCCCGAGGTCACTGTGCCAGCGGAGACCTGCCGACATCCCGGATGGAGGATGGAGCTTGGGACACCGAGCACTGGGACCCAGGTCCTGGAGAGCTTGAGCAGGGGACCCCACCCCCGCCTCGCTGAGTCCGGCCTCTGGCAAAGGCCCTCCCAGCCTCCCGCTTCCCCTGCCCCACTTGATCCCAGCTCCACGCTGGGAAGTCGGCCTTGGGCAGCACAGCGCAGGTCCAGCCGGGCTCTCAGTGCCCTGCATGCAGTCCAGCCTCCTGGACGGGGACCCACGGGGACTTCCTCACCCGCTGCACTGCTCCCACCTGCTCAGCTGGCTACTCATCCTGCCCAGGCCCCAGGCCCTGTCACACTCCGGGTGGCTGGAGGAAACCCTTCTGGACACTCCCAGTAAGCCCTCCGGAACGGGGTCTTGTGCCCAGCCCCAGCAAGTCCCTTAAGACACTGCTGTGGACTCGGGGGTCACCTGGAGTCATGGGCAGGTGCAGACGGCTCACCACTAGGGCTGTCAGAAGGAGGAGCTCCAGGGCCGTCAGCAGCCCCCAGTAGGCACTGTCAAGGTCAGGTGGCCGCCTGCTGGGCTGGCACATGGGGAGGCCAAAGCCTGGGAGCCAGCTGCAGAGGAAGGGCACGGGGTGGGGATGGGGGGAGTCACCAGCTGCTGTCCCCTCCGGCCTGGGTGCCGAGCGCGTTCCTGTCTCCCACGAGTTTCCTCTTTGGCTTGGCCTGGTCTGATGAGTTTCCGGTCTCTTCAACAAAAGGACAGAGGAGAACCTCTTCGAAGTGATGACAAGCGGCAGGGAGGAATGGCAGAGGCCACACGCAGCTGCCCTGACCCTTACTGGTCGGTGACTGGGTGGAAATCACTGGCAGCTGGCACCAGGGTCCTGCGTGGCTTGGATTCCAAGGGACCCGCTGGCCTCTTGGATAGCGCATGACCACAGTAATAGCGGCCGTCCTGCGACCAGACACCGGCACTGATCACGGCTCTGCAGGTCTGGACACCCCAGGCGCCCTCATATCCAAACGAAGAAGCTTTCAGCTTCCCCCCAGTTGAGAGAGGAGGTTGTGGGGGGCACGGCGCCACCAAGGGCTTGATCGGGAGCCCTGGCTGGCCAGCGCTGAGGGCTGGACGCCTCTGTGGGCTGCCTGGAGCCGGCGCTCCCACACTGTCCGCTCTGGGCTCTCCAGGAGCCGCTGCTCGCGATGCCCTTAAGGTGGGGCGCCCTGATCCAGGCCTGGAGGACGGGCACAGAGCTGGGCTGAGGGGCCCAGGGGAGGCACCCCCAGGGCCCCGCACCTGCTAAGCCCTGGTTCCCACACTCTCTGCACATGCTGCTGGGTTGGGGTCCCGCTTACCAATGGTGACAGAAGTCCCCACCCATGCTTTTCCAGACAGTGGCTCTTCTCACATCGGGAGAAGCCCGACTCAGCAGGAAAGCGGAGGCAACACCCCAGAGCTCCCAGCTCCAGGACTTTGGCGTTGCAAGAGCCTGAGCTTTGAGTTGCTAAAGGGGCGCCCCGAGGCCTGCAGGCACAGGCTGACACCCTCACCGGCAGACCTGGGCACTGAGCAAGACCCGAGAGCCATTGGTCATGACGAGAAGAGGTCAAGCACCCGGGCTGGGCGTCCAGGAGAGGGGCAGAGGAGAATGGATGACTTCCAAGAGGTGGGGCTTCAGACACCCAGGTGGGGGCCCAAGACGCAGCCCTGAGCTGCCTTCACGTGCGATCGAGGACTGGGGCCAGCTCAAGGGACTGCCTGTTCCTTCCCCAGCTTGGCCTGGGGACAGGGCAGGAGGGCTGGCCCCAGAGTGATTGGCAGAGGGGGAGCCTCCCAGGGCCTGCCAAGGCCCTGCCCATGTCCCCCATGGGTCCAAGAAGTGGGCAGAGGAAGCTGAGAGAGAAGGTGGGGGTGGGGGGGCTTCCAGGAGACTCGAAGGCACACCTGTCACCTGGGAGAGGGAGACACGGCCACCTTAGCAGGTGCTATGCCATGGGAAGCCAGGCCTGCCCCTGCCCAGGCCTGGGCACTGCCTTGCCCCATGGCAAACAGACATGACCCAGGCAGGAGGGAGGACCTGGGTGACCTTGACCTCTGTCTTCCACCCAGTAGGACAGGCACTTGGGCTAGAAATGAAACCTGATTTCCACACATTCCGGGTGTGGATGGACATCCGCTGGTGTCCCTGTCACCCAGCAAGGGCTTTGCCTGCTCTGTTCTGGTGGCCTGCACATCTCTGCAGAAGGAGATGGTGTGGGGCCTGGAGCAGAGGCACGGTCCCCGTCCCACCTGTCCCCTCCTGGGCAGCCTGCTCCTCTCGCTATCGTCAAACTCACCTGGTGCTCTCCCCTGCGGAAGAGCCTGTCAGGACGGACAGGACAGGACAGATGGGTCTCCGTCAGCCCCGGGGGTCAGAGTGCCGCTCGGAGCTCACCTCCCTGCGAACGCGTCTGCTGGCTGAGGTTCAGCCCCGCACTGTCTTGTCTGGGGAGCTGTCGGCTTTGTCCCTGACTCTTCGGGCCCATCCATCAGTTTTGCAGTCCTGGCAGTATCGACAACGGGGCTGGACACTGCTGGGCGGCTGTGCTGTGCGCCAAGGGCTGTCCAGCAGCGTCCCTGGTCTCCACTCACCGCAGGCCCCCTCATGCTGCCTGGACAGCCAAGACCCTGCCAAGTGTCCCCTGGGGAGGAAACCACCCTCGATTGCGAACAACTGCTTTAAGCATCAAGTGCAGGGTCCCCAGCTTGTGCTTGTCGCTCTGAGGTTGATTTCAATGAGGAAGATAGCAGCGCATGATCAGAAGAGCATGTCCTTCAGGTCGGAGATCTGTGCTCGAGTTCAGATCTGGAGTTTCCTTGCTGTGTGACCTTGAGCAGACCACAGAGCTTCTCTGATTATGGTCCTCTTTGCTCAGGGCATATCCACACTATCTAGAATAGCACACGGCATAGAGTAGGTGCTCAATAAAATGTGCTGATGGACTAAGGTAATCGTGGCCCTGCTTTCCTGCCAGGGCCTCCGTAGGCTTCTGTGGACAAGCTTGTGAAAACCTCCTTGACTGCAGGGCCACAGACGATCTTGCACCCCATCTAAAACCAGAAGACAGCCACCAGGACTGGCACCTTCCAGGTTAGGCTGCTAAATACAAAAGGCTCCCTAAGAGCCCTGACCAGAAACAAGCTCACTGTGCAGCAGGCTTGTGGTCGCCCCGTGTGAGGAATATCGTGCGGCTGCAAAAATTACTGATATATGCGACAGATTTGAAGGAATTATGTGGAGTAAAAAAGATGACATATTAGTCAGGCGCGGTGGCGCACGCCTGTAATCCCAGCACTTGGGAGGCTGAGGCAGGAGGATCGCGAGTTCAAAGCCAGCCTCAGCAACTTAGCGAGGCCCTAAGCAACTCAGTGAGACCCTGTCTCTAAATAAAATACAAAATAGGGCTGGGGATGTGGCTCAGTGGTGGAGTGCCCCTGGGTTCAATCCCTGGTTCCAAAAAAAAAAAAAAAGATGATATATTCTATGATTCCGTTTCTATGATATTTTTGACATAACCAAATATAGACCTAGAAAAAATTGCCAGGGCCGGGGTTAGGCGTGACCACAGGGAGGCATGAGGGAGCTGCAGTGACAAGTCGCTCTTCATCCTGATCATGATAAAGCCCGTCTTTCTTCCTTTTTGGTGCTTGAGATGGAGCCCAGGAGTTTGAGTCGGCTTTTTTGCTGCTGTGACTAAAAGGACCCGACCAGCACGATTATAGAGCAGGAAGAGTTTATTTGAGGGCTCAGGGTTTCAGAGGTCTCAGTCCACACACAGCGGGCTCCATTCCCTGGGGCTCGAGGTGAGGCAGGACATCTTGGTGGAAGAGTGTGGCAGAGGGAGGCAGCTCACATCATCAGGAAGCAGAGAGAGAGAGAGAGAGACTCCACTCTCCAGATGCAAAATGCATACCTAAAGCCGCGCCCCAATTCCCATCTCCCCCAGCCACACCCACCGCTTCAATTAATCCCACAGGGACTGATTCACTGGTTGGGTTAAGACTCTCACAACCCAATCATTCCTCCTCTGGACCTTCCTGCATCGTCTCCCATGTGAGTTTTTGGGGGACCCTTCGCATCCAAACCATAACACAAGGTCTTCAATGTGCTAAGCAAGTGCTGTACGTGGGGCTGCCCACCCGGCCCTGTTCATACGTCTGTGCACATTTCTGCATACGGGACACACACGTGCACACACACACACACACGCACACACGCACACACCAATACGTGTGGAACATAAAAACCTTAATTAGCTCCACTGGATGGTGCCAGTGTAGACCTCCTGGCTGTGCTAGGGCACTGTCACTACGGAAGATGTTCCCACCGGGGGAGGCTGGGAGGAAGGCATGTAAGCTCTCATGATTTTGTTATTCAAGTTCCTGGGAAGCCACAATTATTTCAAAATAAGGGTTCTAACCTATAATAGTACAGTAAATGCTGGTCTGTTGTTTCGCTTTGCACAAACTGATGCAAAAGCCAGTTTCAGTTATCCTAGGTCTGAAAACATTACATGGAAAATTCCCGAAATAAGCAATTGATGTTTTAAATTGCACACCATTCTGAGCAGGGTGATTGCACACTGTCTCAGAGGACATGAATCATTCCTTTGCAGCGTATCCATACTGTGTATACTACCTGCCCTTGCAGCGTATCCATGCTGTATATGCTACCTGCCTTTGCAGTATATCCTGTGGTTTATTCTACCTGCCTTTGCAGAGGATCCATGTTGTGTATGCTACCTGCCTGCCATCGTCATGGCTTGGTGATGCACGGTGGCCCTAACACAACCTCACCATGCCTACAACTTTGACCTCACTTCCTCTCATCACTCAGGCAGTGAATCCTCTCACTTCATCACAAGAAGAACGAGTCCAGCACAGTATCTTGAGAAAGACCATATTCCCGGAGCTTTTATTGTAACTGTTCTTTTTTATCATTAGTTACTGTGGTTAATCTCTTACTTGTGCCTAAAAATTAAACTTTACCATGGGTTTGTGTGTATAGGGGAAACCTAGTATAAATAGGGACCAGTACTGAGTTTTCAGGCATCTGCTGGGGGTCTTGGGAGATAGCCAACAGGGAGCTACTGTAAATACATAAAATAAGAAAATACATAGGGAGATGGGGGGAATTCTCCAAAATATAGGAAGCATAGAGGGGTTAAATTCCCCAAATCACCAGATGACACGTGAGATGTCACAAACTCAGGCTGGCAGGAAATGTGGCAATGTTTCTGTCACAGCCTGGTTTATCTGATGGGCCCCCATTCTCCAGGTGGTAGAAATGCCCCCTCCCCCTTGTGCTAGGACTGCCACTAAATTCTGAAGGCCCACGGTGGAGCAAAGTCCCCCCAATGGGACACAGACTCCACGTTCCTGGCTGGCTTCGAGCTCGGCTCAGATCAGCCCAGGCCGATCTCACTCCTGCAGCACGCTGGGGCCTGTTGGCACGAAAATAAGCGGCTCCCTGGCCCCCTCTGATGCAAAAGCCATCGGACAGGTTTGGGTTGGCTCTGTAGTTTAAATAACGAGGGGCCAGTACTGGAAATGGGCATCCTCCTAAGAATCTGGGGCTGGTTGCTGTGAGTTGCTCTGGCCGGTTACCCAACTGGCAGCAATCCCTGGGTCCAGGGGCATAGTGACTTTGGACAGGGCCTACCTTCTTGGTTCACCATGCCCACCATTCCCTACAGTCACCTTCCCTGGGATTCCCAGGACCTGTCTGTCTGGCCCAATGCAGACTGTCGAACTGGTGACCCTCACTTCCCAACTTCTGTGCCCCTTTAAGTCTCTGGGCCCTTCGGTTCCCTCTTCTTCTTGGTGGCCATAAGTTAACAGCTGGATTTTCAGGGGTGCAGAGGATCTGGGTGCGATAAGAAAAACTGATGATGAAAAACACATAATGCAATTCCAGACCCCCCCAGTCGCCCTTCCCGCTCAGGCCCCGCGCTGCACGCGCTCTCCTGCAGCCGCACGCAGGGAGCAGACTTGGGGACATGCAGGGACTGCCCTGCGACAGGAGCCAGCGAGGGCAGAGCGGGGCCTCGAACTCAGAGTCCAATCCATCCACTCGGCCCCGGGCGCCTCCTCCTTCCTGAGCGAGGGTCCCTCGTGGGTGCCCGCGGCAGCCGCCCGCCGGCACCCGCACCTGGGCGAGGCTGAAAGGCCATTGGCCGATCTTTTCCTAAAG
>JAJEJO010002490.1:79757-97706 GCA_020662805.1 Glaucomys volans | reverse complement strand
TGTCCCCCGGGAGCGGGGTGGGATTTCTGTCACCGTGTTCTCAGCAGTGAGCCAGCTCGGGCTCCGACCCTGGAAGGCTCATCCCCTGAGCTTGCAGGAATGGCTTCCCGGAATCCAGGTCCCAGCTCAGGAGTCCCTCTCCCTCCCCCGGCAAGCTGGTGATCACGCTTCACGGTCTGAAACTGACCCCTGGGGTCACCATGTCCCTGGTCTCCTGTTGCCTCGTCAGGGACCTTCCACTGCAGTGTCCCCAGCACCATGAGGAGGCCCTGGACTCGGGGGGGTTTCTGTGGGTGCTGTGTTTGTGGTCAGCCTGGAACCTGGCCGTCCCCAAGCCCGCCCCACGGTGGCTTCTCCCTCTCCTGCCCCCTCCCCACTCGTGCCCAGAGCTGGTTTCTGTCCCGCCAAGGCAGTGAAGCAGATGGTCCACTTGCTGGGACACCTGGGTGGCTCCCTGGCTGCCCCATGTCAGCCGAGAGACCCGCTGGGAAGGCCCATTGCCAGCCACCACGGGAGCCCTGGTCCAGCAGCCTGGCCCGGGTGCTTGTGGGAAACTCGGAACCTCAGGGACCCCAGGCCCGTCCAGTCCCCGCTTGAGACCCCCCGCCCCCCGACCCGTGTGCACGTGAGTCTGAGAAGCTCTGAGCTGGGCCCAGGACGCCACCCGAGACCCGCCTGGCAGTCTGAAGGTGGGGGAGTGACGGTGGGGCAGGTGACAGGTGACACCCAGAGTGGTGACTCGCCAGGCCTCCCTCCTGCGAGCAGGACAGAGGCAACATCCCCACGGCCTGGACTGGGCAGCGTGACAGCGTGCTCCCACTCCACTCTGAGTGCCCTGCCTGGCCGGGCCAGGGTGAGGGGACAGGCAGCCTGGGGTCCGCAGGCCACTGGACTGGTCCTGATCCCCTGTGACTTCTTAGCCTCAGTCAGGGAGCCGGGTGGGCCCCTTGACCGTCCACCTCGGTTTCTCCACCTGTGAGATGGGTTCACGGTCTCCCTCCCGCAGAGGCTGCTGGGAAATCCCGGGACACAGAGCAGAGCCGCCCGAGGTCAGCGCGAGCATCATGTTTATTATCAGTGTTAAAGTCCACTCCCCGGAGGACAACGGGCCGTGCAGGGAACTGTCCCTGTCACAATCCTGGGCAGCTGCGGGCTCCCTGGGGGGCTCAGGACAGAGTCCCGGCGGCCACACACTGGGGACACCCTCCCCCAGCAGTCACCTGGCCTCGGGGCTCCTTGTCCCCTCTGTGCAGCTGAGAAGAGCCGCAGGGGCCCCAGAGCAGAGCAGAAGCGGGGCCGCAGCGCACGTGGGCCTTAAGGGACGGGCTGAGCTCTGGTCCCCGGCGAGGGGTCCCTGGTGAGGGGTCCCCGGTGCCTCTGCCGTGAACATGGGAGTCACGCCTGCCAAGTTCCTGTTCTGCCAGGTCCCCTGGCCAGTGCTTGGGCCCCCGGGTGCGGCCTGCAGGCTGGCCGGCCATGCCAGCTCCTCTCTGCTCCCCCTCGGGTCCCGGATTGTGCCTGGTACCCGCCCCTGAGCCCGGGCACCGACAGTGGGGTGGAGATGCCAAGAGAGGCCCCGCCCAGGCAGGACAGGTGGCCTTGCCGAGCAGCCCACAGCCACCAGGAGCCCACCAGGCAGTGCCCACTGAGCAGCCCCTGGTCCCAGGACGCACATGGGGTCCCCGTCCTCTGCTCCCCGAGCCCCCTCTCCAAGGCACTGCGGGCACAGGCAGCGGGGCTCTCAGAGAAGCCCGTCCAGGGCTCCAGGTCCAGGTGCCGCCCAGCAGGGCCGAGGACCACCTGGGGCTGTCTGGAGGGAGGTGGCCAGGCCCTTCCTGTGTGGCTGCCCCCCAGCTTGTCATGAGTGGCCGGAGCCCTGAGTCCCCCCACCCGGGCTCCCCGCTCCCTACTCCCCTGCCCACGGGGCGCACGGCTGGCATTTGGGTTTTTGGGAAACACGCCAGCCGTGTGGGCGGGGAGGCCTGGCTGCCGGGACGGGAGCCCCATCGCCTGGCGGAGCCCTGTGGTGGCATCGTGGGGATGCACAGGTGCACTGGGATCACCCGTGTTGCCCCGGGCTGCTGGCCTACTGGGCAAGGCCATCTCCACCAGACCACCTCCCACCTCCCACCTGTCCCCTCGTCCATCTTGTCCCCAAAGGGATTGGGCCTGGGACGTGAGTGCAGGCGCTGTGGCTGTCAGCTTGGGCGCCTGTGGTCTTTTGTGGTTAGATCCCCTCTGTCTCTCTCCCCACGGCTCCTGCCCTGGCCGCCTCCGGGCCCACCTGGGCCTCCGCTCACCCAGCGGGATGCGTGCCAGGAAGGGTCCCTCTCCTCACTGGGCTCCAGACTTGGAGTATCCTAAAGACCCTGGGGTTTGGAACCTCAAAAAGCCAAGTCCTACATTAGAGATTCATCTCTCCCTTGGGTCCTGGGATCAGAAATGTGTCCCCAGAAGGCCAAAGACTCAGATGAAAGGGGGACAGCGCCTGCTCACCAGCAGGCATTTGGCTTCTGGTAGTGAGGACCGCTGTGCTGGAGAAGGTGATGGAGATGGCCGGAACCCTGGCAGCCTCGGGGAGGGGCGCATCTCCAGTTCATCCTGGCCCCGCTTGTGCTTTTCCCGGGAGGGGAAGGGTTTGTTGGGGGGAGAACACCCGCCGTTCATGTGCGCAGAGGCCGGGACCTGCTGCAGACCTTGAAATGGAAGCTTTTCATTGGCTCCTGATGCAAAAGGCCTCACCGGAGGCGGAGCCTCGTGCGTGGCAGCGTTCCAACTGGACCAGAGCTGGAGAGAAGCAGGTCAGCGTCAGGCTTGTGCTGTGGCTGGGAAATTAGCCTCCTGCCCACCCCACCGCTCAGGTTGCCTCCCGAGAGGGTTCAAGGTGTGTTACAGACATTAGCAATTGTTAATCCTCAGACCCCACCAGGGAACCGGAAGTATTGTAGATGGTGACCTTGAGGCACAGAGAGGTGAGGCCACTGGGAAAAAGCCACACAGCAAAACCGGGTTGGTCAGGACAAGGGCTGGAGGGTCGCTCCACCAGCGCCTGCTGATTTTGCTCTGTGGGATCCATGACTCCGTTGGGGCAGCGCCTGTTTCAGGTGACAGGGACGTCACGGCAACGGTGACAGGCGTCCCAGCTCCCAATCTTGTCACCATGCTGTGCGGTTGCCACCGAGTGAGCTGCTGCTGTGGTCACGCTGCCTTTCACTGGGGTGGCAGGGTGGCCGGCAGCCCAGGGGACGGCGCTCTCGTGTCCCCACACAGGGCCGAGTGGACGGAGCGCCCCGCCCCGTCTGCCTCCTCTGAAGGTCACGCCCAGGTCTCGGGGGCTCCGCCCTCCGCTGGGTGGTCAGCCCGCCGGGCTCCTCGGCAGGGGTCCCTGCGGGGTCCCTTCCCCTCGGCAGCTCCATCCAGGCTCCAGGAACCGCCCACTGCCCAGGGAGCTGTGCGCCCGGATCACGCGGGCCGGGCACCCTGGCGTCCTCACGGCCTCTCCCCGTCGGGACGGCCAGGCTGGCGGCTCCTCCCGCGGTGCCCGCCCGTCTGGGGTGGCGCAGTCTGGCGGGTTTTGCTGGGAGCAGAGGCCCATCCGCAGCGGAAGCCGCTATGTCCAGGGTCAGCACGGGCCAAGGGCTGCTCCCGCTCCTGGTCCCTGCGAGACGGTCCCCTACACGTTGGTGACCTCGGGGCTGCAGTAGCCCTCCAGGCGGTGCTGCTCCGGCCTGCCCTGGGGGTCGTCGTCTCCGCAGTCTTCATTTTGAAGGGAGCCGTAGTCGTCGTGGAAGTCTGGGTCTTTGCTGCTGAAGCCCCTGCCTATCTTCCCCAGGGGCAGCTGAGGAGCGAGCAAAAGGAGCAAAGGAAAAAGAGGCAAGAACTGAGTGTCTGACATCTGGGGAATGTGGGGTCTGGGGTCTGATTGCTGTGTGACCTGGAGTAACTCCCTTAACCTCTCTGTGCTCCTCCCATTAGTAAGACTCCCCTAGAGCTCCAGGAGACAGATCATGTTGTGAGTGAACACTAGGAGGGAGTTTGTGTTCCCAACAGGAAGGACGCAGTGGTTTTGAAGGGTGAGGACAAATGTTATCACATGAATCGGTGAAAACGTCCTCCCTCCCTGCTTGGGAGGAAGAGGATCGAGAACAGGTATATGAAAAAGTCCCCGTGGGACATCTAAGCTCGGGCGTGAGGTCTGACTGCATCCCCAGGCCAGAAGGAATATTCCAGACAGCCTGGATGGCACAGTGTAGGTTTTGGAGACCTGAAGACTGACATCTGGGTCCCTGCTCTGCCCCGTCCAGCTGTGTGACCTTGAACATGTCACACCCCCTCTCTGAATCTCAGTTTTCTCAGTTAAATAAATGGGAAAAGCAGCAACCTCTGAAGGTCATTGCAAAGAGCGGAAAGCCCGTCTGCCAAACAGGAGGCAGGTGCCAGCACAGAGGAGCTGACCCCACACACAGTAGGCCTCCGAGTGGCCCTCTGTCAGCATCTGTCCTCGCAGTCCTGCTGGTGGGTAGCTGGTGACTTCCTGGGTGGCTTCCCCTCTCCCCCTTCCCCACCCCCAGGGTCTCGAGCAGACCAGGCAAGCACCCTACCACTGAGCTGCCTCCACAGCCCTTTTTGTTTTATTTTTAACATTTGGAGACAGGGCCTCACTAAGTTGTGGAGGCTGGCCTCAAACACATCATCTTCCTGCCTCGGCCTCCAGGGTCGCTGGGATCCCAGGCGCGTGCCCCTGCGCCCAGCTTGCCTTTCCTTCTAGACCACAGTGTGTCCACTGAAACCAGAACCACTGCTCTGAAGGGCAAGCTGCACACGGCCAGTTCCAAGTGAACCGGGGGATGGAGGACGGGGGGTGGGTGGCCTCCACGGCACGGGGGTGGCTCTCTGTGCTCCCACCCAGGGAGCGAGATCCGCTGACCCCTCTGACCTCTGACTCCTGCAGTGTGGTCTGTACGGGGCACCTGGGGTGACCTGATCATGCCCCCCAGGGCGGCGGCTGGTTGGTTAGCACCTGGGTGGTGCTGTTGGGCGGGTGGAGGGCCTTCAGTGACCCCGTGTCCCACGTCTCCGCGTAGGACCCGCCTGGCCGCGTGACTGGGTTGCCAGATGTCTCTCTCCTGCTCCTGGCCAGGTGGCTGCCTCAGACCCCAGGCCAGCTGGGGCCTCCCCTGGCGGCACCCGGCCACCCCTCCCCAGGGGCCTGTGGCTCAGGAGGCGGGGGCGGGGGTCCCAGAACCTGCAGCCAGCCGGTGACGAGGCAGGCGGGGCTGCACTCTGAGCCGGGGGGACGGTGGGACTGAGGTCACCAGGGTGAGGCGTCACGCAGGTTCGGGAAGCGGCTCCGAGGCCCCTGTGACCTGCCCCCATCCCCCCAGGCTGCACAGAAGCCACCGAGGTGCAGGGAGTGGCCGGTGGGCCCGGGGACAGAAGTGCTCCCGGTGACAGTGAGACACCTACCCGGCCGGCCTTGTGCTTGCCGCTGCCGCCGTCCTCCTTCCCTGCCCGGGTGACGCTGGAGGCCCTGCCGGGTGGCGTTCCGAAGCGCTCAGCCTCCCGGATGCCTGTGGAGCTGGGGACACAGCACGGAGTCAGCAGGGGAGGCACAGGCACCTCCTGCCACCCACACAGGCTGGGGACAATGACCTCACCGCCCAGGCTCGCTGGACACCCCCAAGGAGCTCTTATAAATGTGACTCGCTGTGCACCTAGACACAGGGATGCCCATCCTGCTTACAGAGGAGGAAAAGGGCACAGAGAGGGCAAGCCATCTGCCAAGATCACACAGCTGCCAGTAGCAGAGCCAGGATCCAAACCCAAGTCTCTGAGGCTCCAAACTCTCGCGCTCAGCTCTTCAGTGATGCTGAGAAACTCACCAGGAAGTGGACGACCAGAGAGAAGAATCTCGAAATTTCAGCTAAATCAGATGTGATCTGAGAAGCCTAGGAAAGTTGTCCCTACTCTGCATTTGAAATCCGGGTCCCCACCTGACCTCTGGATTCTTTTTTTTGTGAAGAAGCATCAAACAGGCCTGTTCAGTAGGGTCTGGCGAACCACAGCCATGGCCAGCCTGCGGGTGGACTGGCTTGTGCGTAAACTTCTGCTATTTACGGACAGTGCCCATCGGTCATGCCTCGTTCCTGGGTGCTTTCTTGCTGTGGCTCCCGCACCCTTTCTCACTCTCTGACCTTTGAGAAAGAAACCAGGGCTCCTTGTGGGGAGGAGCTGGACCCCCAGCCTGGAGTCCTGGACTCCAGCGCCCCCACCGGCCACTTCCTCTTAGCTTTCAAGCAAGCCACAGGCTCCCCGGCTCACCGTGCCCTTCTTTCTTTGGCAGGGGGTGGCCCTGCTGGGTCCCCTGCCCCGTCCAGCTCACCGAGCCCAAGCCCCCCTGTCTGGGTCTTTCTGGGCCTTCAGCAGCAGGTGCAGCTGAGCCCTGGGTCTGCTTTCTGGCTGAGTGACCTTGAGCCGGTCACTTTGCCAAAGCTTGATTTCCATGCCTGCCGAGGATCCTGGTCACGAGGGTTCAGAGCTTAGGGCCCCCCCAGGCAGCTCCGGCACCCACGCAGGTGAACACCAAGTCATTGGCTCTGGCTGCAGGCAGAGTCCCCCTTCCAGGGATTTCCAGGCAGGGTTCTGGCCTCCACGGAGGCAGCTCATCAAAAGAAACACACTGCTATTTTTTTTGGGGGGGGGCACTGGGGATTGAACCCGGGGGTGCTTAACCGCTGAGCCACATCCCCAACCCTTTTTAATATTTTATTTAGAGATAGGGTCTCACTGAGTTGTTAGGCACCTTGCTCTTGCTGAGTCTGGCTTTGAACTCGAGACCCTCCTGCCTCAGCCTCCTGAGTCGCTGGGATTACAGGTGGGCGCCACTGCACCCAAGGAGAAATGCACTTCCGACACCCAGTCAGCTGCTGCTGTCCTTTGGATCTGAGTGTCCCCAGAGGCCCGTGCGTGAAAGGCCTGGGATCCCAGCCTGGTGCCGCTGGGAGGTGGTGAACCTTCCAGAGGCGGGGCCTAGGGAAGGGCTTCGTGTTTTAAGGTGTGGGCTGGAAGGGGACCGTGGGACCCCCTCTCCTCCTCCTGTTTGCTTCCTGGCCAGGAGGTAAATGCCCGGCTCCACCACACACCCCGCAAGAGGAGCTGCCTCACTGAGGCCTGCAAGCCTTGAGGCCGACCAGCCAGGGTCTGAACCCCCGGTGCTGTGGGCCAAAGTGGCCCTTTAAGCTTCACGCAGGCGTTCGTCACAGTGACGGAAACTGACGGTCGGGGCTGCCTCGGAGCCTCTGCTGCTTCTGGGGCAGGGTCTGTGGGAGGGGCGCGCAGGAGAGAGCTGACGATCGGTGGCAAACAGAGACAGGTCTCTGCACCACGGCCAGGCTGCCAGGCCCCAGGAGGCTGCGTCCCCAGGGCGTAGGGTTGGAGGACTTTGGTCCACCCTCACCCTGCACTGGGGGATGAGATCCCGGTTCTCACTAGAGAAGCCACCAAGATCTAGGCCTCGCAGCCGGCTCTGCGGCCTCCTGCATAGAAGTATATCAAATTCTCCTGACTCGTGGGACATCAGGGGTTAGTGACGTTGGAAGAGCCCTGGGGTCCCTTCTCTTCTTCTTACTGAAGAAGACACAGAAGTCCAGAGTGGATATTCATCTTGTTCAAGGATACACAGAACACACGGTGACGGGGATGGAAATTGAGCCTGGGCTTCTGGATCAAGAGTCAGACCCAGTCTTCTCACCTGGGCTCAGGGTAGGCGAGTCCCTGGAGGGTCCCTCAGCTCTGGCCTCACCTGGGCTGTGTGGGGTTCATAACGCACACCTCCACAAGGCTGTCGTGAGATGGAGAGGAGGCAGAGCTCTGGGAAGTAAGAAGCCCTGCTGCGATCCTCAGGGGCTGCGCCGGCCCAGGCTTGAGTCCCCGCTCTACCATCCCCTGGCTGTGTCCTTGAGCAGGCTGTGACCTGGGCCTGGACATCCTCATCTGTACAGCACAGCCCAGTCAGCGGCTCTGGTCCCAACCAGATGTCCGTTGCCACCACTGTGCCGCAACATCTTCCCTCTGGCTTTTATTCCCAGGGGCTCACCCCCCATCAGAAACACCTTTGGGTCAAAACCCATGAAAACACAAAGTGCCAGGGAATCAACCAAGCACAAGGCACAGGTGTGTGGATGCTCAAATGGACCCATTAAATCCTTCTGGTCACTTAGGCTTTGAGCAAAGGAATGCCGGAAGGATAAGTTTGGGTGGAGAGTTCTGGAGAAGGGATCTTGGTTATGTTACTGTTTTTTCTTACTATAGTGAAAAACCTCAGGCAGGCTACTTTATAGGGAAAAGAGGTTTGTTTAGTTCAGATTTGGAGGTCGGAAGGCCAAAAGCATGGTGTGGGCTCTTGTTATGGGGCAAGAGTATGTGTATCTCTCTGTGGGGTCTCGTCCCTCTCCTTATTAAGGCACCAGGAGTCTGTCTTGGGGGCTCCACCCCGATGACCTCATCTGTTATAATCCCTTCCCCAAAGCCCCACCTCGAGCACTGCAGCTGGATTACCTTTCCCAAGAGTTTGGGGATTAAGGCCTGCTCCCCATGAGCTCATGGGGTGAGTCTTTGCAGAATTCTCTCTGGTTGTTTTTGTTTTGTTTTTTGGTACCGGAGGTTGAACCCAGGGGCACTCGGCCTCTGAGCCACGTCCCCAGCCCTGTTTTGTATTTCACTTAGAGACGGGGTCTCACTGAGTTGCTTAGCACCTCACTGTGGCCGTGACGCTCCCTCCTCCTCCCTAGTAGCTGGGACCATAGCGGTGTGCCACCGCGCCTGGCTCCAGAATGCTTCTGGTTGGGGGGGACGCTGAGAAACATCCCATCACTGGGATTGATCTCAGGGCTCCCCAGGACTCCACCCCAGACAGAATCCTGGGTGGGGAACCACCAGCAGTCTGACCACAAATGCTGACATCAGAAGGGGTTGGGGACAAAGTCCATCACATCCCTGTTTCATTTGACCCCACCCCCCAATGAGCAAAGCCGAGTGAGAAGGGTCACTGCCCCAGGAGAAGGCAGGCTTCATGGAGGGGCTGGGTCCTCCCAGGGCGTGCCAGGGTCAGAGGCAGCGCTGGCTCCTCGTCCATGACCTTCTGTGATGCTTGGAAACTGAGGAGGCAGAGGAGCACCAGCTCCTAGGCCCCAGCAGGGGTGTCCCCTGAGGTCCTGTGGTCACTTAAAGAGGAGGGGGTGGACCGGTCAGCTCAGAGCATCTGGGGGATGACAAGGCTGACTCCAGGGGGAACGTGTCACCAAGTTTCTGGGTTCCCATGACATCATCTCTCCCACCTCCTCCCATCACCATGACGACATACAGGACAGCTGTGGTGGGAGGAGAGGTTTCAGTCGGACATGGTCGCCTGGAATCTGCTTGGACACTGGCTGGTCCAGTGCTGACCACGTCTCAATCACAGGACTCTGCATCGATGGTGTGGAGGATAGAAGCCCCCTTCCAAGTGCCCCAGCAGTAGCCTGGGATTGCTGTCCCCCTCCCGGGTGTTTGCTTAGCTGGGATTGTCCCAGCAACAGAAGTGTCTCTGTCCCCTCAACTGACCAAAGTCCGTCCCCCTGGCCCATGGCAGGGTCTCAACCAAGGGCCCAGGCATTTGAAATCCCACACGGGGACCTTGACTCAGGAGCCGAGCATGGACATGTGGGCGATGGTGACGTGAGGACAGGGTGATATCGGGGAGTCGGGCTTGGGCCTGGGCCTGGCTCTGCCCCTCCGTCCCCGGCCCCCCAGCCTCAGATCCCTTGTGTGTGAAATGAGGGGGCTGACCAAGTCCAGCCCCTCCTCTGACCCTGTCTGCAGGAGGCCCACTGGTTTCACAGAGTCCCAAAGGAGTCCCGGCCTCCCAAGACACAAGGAGCCACCCTCCTGTCCCTGCCAGACCTTGCCGCGCTCACCCACCCGTCCCGGACAGTCCTGGGCACTCCTGTTACCCTGTGGTGGTCGACGTTTAAGGGCCACATGGAGGCCGCCCCTCCAGGGTGCAGGATAACCAGCTTGTTACAAATCACGTGGCTCCTGGGAGGCCGGGGAAGGTGGGTGAGCTGAGCAGAGAAGCCCTTTCCCCATGGATTCTCGGGTTCCCAGGATGAGTCCTCATCATACTTCACAACTACCTGGAGAAGCTCCAAATGTGGATCCGTGGGCCCCGCCCACAGGTACAGGTCCTGGAGGTCTAGCTGGGCGTCTGCTGCCGGGCCCTGCAGGTCTTACCTTGAGAACCACGTGGGTCTCAGCCTGCTAAGCGGGGAGCAGTCCAGGACACGGGGCTGGCCACAGGTGCCCAACATTCCCCTGAGCCTGTTTCTCCACCTGTGTGGCATAGTGAGTGGCCCAACCTGCTCCCCAAAGCTCTGTGTGTTTGGGGAGTTCAGTTCTCAGGTCTAATTCAGACACCCCAGGGTCAAATCTGGGCTCTGTCTGCTTGTCTGACAAACCTTAGCTAGACCAACCATGAAAGTGCGAAGAGTCAAGTGACTAGTCCCGGGAAGGAGAGGGGCTTCTGGAGCAGCTTTGCAGAGAGATCATAAGGGAATGATTATAGGATTAAGTGCATGCCAACAAATTAGTTAGAGGAGAAAGGACATAAGTGGACATATTCCTAGAAAAATTCGAACTACTAGAGCTGACACCAAAAGAAATAGAAAATCTAAATAAACCCCTAATGAGTAGAGAGATTGGATTAGCAATCAAAATGCTTTTCACAAAGAAAAGCCTAGCGACAGATGGCTTCCCTGGTGAATCCTTCTAAATGTTTCAAGAATAATGAACAATAGCCCTACAAACTCTTCCAAGAAAAGAAGAGGAGGGAGTCCTTCCCAGTTCACTCTAGGAGGCCAACATTACCCCACTACCAAAGCCAGACGAAAACATTATCAGACAAGAAAATACAGGCCAATAACCTTTCTAAATATAAGTGCAAAACTCCTGAATGAAACACTAGCAAATCCAAACCAGCAACACACACAGGGATTATATGCTCTGACCAAGTGAGATTCACCCCAGAAATGCAAGGATGGTTCAATACATGAAAAACCAACCAAGCGAATTTGCCACAGTGGAAGAACAAAAGACCCACCTGGGCTCTGCCGCCTGCTGGCTGGTGACTTTGGCAGGTAGCATGGCCCCTTAGAACAAATGTCTCATGCATGAAGGAGGGGTGGGGATTGGATCTGGGTGACATCAGGAGGATGGAATCGCTGTCCCCAGCAAGTACTCCATAGATGGCCACCTGGCCTTAAGTGCGCAGTGGTGAGGATGGTACCTGTGGGCAGAGCCTGGGCATCTTCCAGGTGCTGGGGCAGCGGGTGGCCATGCTCTGCTCCCCTGGACCACAGGCACCATGAACATGCCCATTCCTGCCTGCAGACCTTTGTCCCTCAGCTGGAACTGCCATCCCCCCTGATGGTGGATTTTCCCGCCTTTGAGTCTCTGACCTCAGTTCCTGGGCACCATCTCACCAGGACAGGTGGGACACAGGCAGGGATGGGTCAAGGCGGAGACCAGGGCCCTCTGCCTCAGGGCCCATGGCCTGGTTTGGCACTCACTTGGCCGGGTGGAAGATGGCGCTCATCTCCTCTGCCAGGTGTCTCCGGAGGATGTGCTTCCCACTGGGGATGCCCAGGGCGGTGGCCATGGCCTCGGCATTGAATGTGGGCTCCAGCACCAGCACTGCGCCGTGGACGCCACTGTTGGTCAGGTTGTCTGCGTACTCCTGGGGACAGAGCAGGAGGCTGGGCCTTGGAGCGGAACCTCCCCCACCCTTAGAGCCCCGGGGGCCACGTCTTGTCACCCACGTGGTCCTGACCCAAGCAGGGGCCCATAGTCATCTGTGGACTGTCAGATGCACCTGGATCTTGACCCCACAGCTACTTAGGTGGGTGAGGCTGGCTCAGGGTCCCCAGGACATTAGCACCACCCCAGAGCTGGGAGCCAGCGGCTGCCTCCTGAGTGGCAGGAGGGCTGGTGTTCCTGCCAGGCCTTGGTGCTGACGCCCTGTTCACACAGAAACGGACCTCAGTATGCAGACGGCGCCTGCCTGCACCCCACTGGGGTCTGCCTACACCCCCCCGGGGTCTGCCCGCTCCCGCCCTGCGCCTCACCTTCAGGTCGATGTCGCGCACCCACTGCAGCACGCGCTGGTTGGTCCAGACCACGGGGTCGGTGTTCTGGGTCTCGCAACGGGCCCGGCGCTCCTGCAGGGCCTTTGGGGAGAGAGGGGCCTGTGAGGAGGAGGTTCCCTGGATCGAGGGTCCCCTGTGCGGCAGGGGCCTCGACCTGTCATGCTGCTGCTCTACCACCACGGCTTCCTGGGGTCTGGGGTGGTGGGTCACAGCACTGCTGTGCTCTGGTCCCTGGTCCCCAGCTCCCCTGCCCCTGGCTCGCCCGACAGAGAGCTGGTGCTCAGTGAATATCGGTGACGTCCTTCCCATGGGGTCAGGGCTCCTGGGGGACTGCCTGGCCCTTGGGTGGTGAATGCCATCAAATGCCACCCACGAGGTCCTGCAGAGGGGTTGGCCTGCTGCCCCTCAGAGGTCCCCTGGGGACGGACTCGTGGTCAATGTGCTCCTGTGGGGATGCTCCCTCGCTGAGGCTCCCTGACTGCAGACCCTCCAGTGTGCCCTGACCAGCTCCCCTGACCCTCTGTGTCCTTTTCTACCCCCTACTGTCATGACTGACACTGTCACTGAGGATCCCAGAGGCCAGGGCCCGTGTTCTCGTCCCCCTGTGCCCAGGGCCCTGCGGTGGCTGTGCAGGGGATGGCAGGTTGGACAGTCCCCTCCCTTCCCCCCTCTAGACCCTGGACGCCTTGTGTTCTGCTATTGAGTTAAGAAACGCCCTCTGGACCCAGGCCCAGCAGCGGGGGTCTCTGCCTCTGGGGGACGTGTGCACAGGCCCTTGGGAGCTGAAGTCACTGCCCTGTGCTCTTGGCAGAGCCCAGCATCAAGGGCTCTCAGGGTCCAGCCTCTGCGGTGGCTCGCAGGCCCTGGTCTCGGCCTCCTCACACCCACGCAGGGCACACGGGCTCACCCCGGCCCTGCTGCAGACCCGGCCTCTGGGCCTCCGGCTGCCATTCCCTCTGCTGCGTCTTTCCCTGTCGTCCCTGATCTCCGGAATTCCTCCTGGAAGTCCTGCTGAGCCCCACTCTCCCTGGGGAGTCCCCCCTGAGCCCCTGGAAGCTTCTTCTCTGAGTTTCCTTAACTCCCCGGCTTCCCTTACCCAGGGACGGCGTTCGTCCAGTGTTGTCACCCCGGCCTCTTCCTGGGTTTCCCTGTGAGCAGTGGGTCTCTGAGGACGAGGGGCCCCCCTTCCCCGGAATTAGCTCAGGGCCTGGCCCAGCCAGATAAGCAGTGTCGGAAGGCTGGACGCCCCATGCCCGCGCTCACCTCCCTGCTGAAGTTCACTTGGGACAGCAGCTCAATGCCCAGCAGGATGCTGACCTGGTGGAACTTCTTGGACACACTCAGGTGCTTCTCCAGGTCCCGCTTCATGAGCGAGTTGAGCATCCGCCCGTCCACCAGGTGGTTTTGGAAGGCCTGGGAGTACTGGGACAGGCCGATGTCCTTCAGCCAGGCCTTGGCCACCCAGTGATGGTCCAGGTCGGCAGCTTTGGACAGGCTGGGGGGAGACATGCCAGAGAGAGGGGCGGGTGGGGAGGCGTCAGGCACAGAGCGCCAGGCGGAAAGAGGAGCAGAGAGGGGCAGAGAGGAGAGAGGGAGAGCAACGGGCCGAGGGGACCAAGGGAGCCAGCGACCAGGAGGGAGTGAGGAGAGAGGAAGGTGCAGAGGTCGGGAAAGAGGTGGGCGGGGTGGGGAGAGGGAGAGACAGAGGCAGAGGGTCCAAGACCCAAGGAACAGAGGGGGTCCAGGAGCCCCAGGGCTAGGGATGGAGAGGACCCGTTCACATGTGGTGTGAGTGATAGGGACCATGACAGAGCAGGGGACACACAGCAGGAAGCAGTGCCTCCGGGAGCTCCCACGCCTGGGGCCCCTTTGCTTCTCCGGGGCTCTGAGGTCCAGGGAGCCATGGCCTGGCCCCCCTGAGGTGCGCCCCAGCCCACCGAGGGACGGCACTCTGGTCTGTGCTCCTGTTTGGAGGCTGAGAAGCCATGGTGATGGCCTCACGGAGGGTCCCCTCCCGTGGGCCACGCACGGCCTGGTCCTAGGAAGCGCTGGTGTGAGGAAGGAGTCGAGGCTGGCTTTCCTTCCTGGGGTCAGAATCAAAACCCACTTTTTCTTATTCACAGGCCTTTGTCCTGCCACCTCGTATCTCAGACTTCTCCGCGTCCCTCACCAAACAAACCCCAGGGCTATGCACGCAGTAGGTGCACAACTAACACTTCCCATGGTGTGGACGGGCCAGCGGGTGCTCCCTCGGCTGTCATCCCCCAGCTGGCCACATGGTGGCAGCCTCGCAGAAGGAATGAGGTCAGCAGCCTCCCACCTGCCGGGCTGAAAGGTGACCAGGGAGCTGCCAGGTAAGAGCGTGGGAGCCAGGGGGACATGGAGGGACAACCAAGTGCCAGGGAAGGTGGTGGTGGGCTTAGGAAGACACGCTGTCCCTCAAGAAGCCGTCTGGCCACCCTCCAGCTGCAGCGCCTGGGTGGCCCCTCTGTCCTTCCTTCCGCCCACCAGCTGCTGAGCACCCAGCTTGGGGAAGATGCTGCATGTGACGCTCATTCCCCACACGCCCTCCTCTCTGGGTGACACGGTCCCCAGGGTTCTGACTGCATCCCGATGGGCGCTCCTCGGGGCTTCGCCCTCTTCTCCCAGTTCCTAACCGGCCACCTTCCTGGCCATCACAGGCACCGCAGGTGCCAGGGCCCTGGCTGTCCCCCCGCCCCTCCTCCCCTGCCTGCCCCCCACCCTTCCTACTGACTGCCCGGGTCCGTGGGCCATCCGTCCCCTTCCCTGTTTCCCAGCTGCAGGACAGCCCGTCCCACACTCTGCCTCGCCCTCCCCCACCCCTGCTGACCCCCCTCGGGGGTACCAGCTGGCCCTGCAGAAGCTCCTGGCCCAACACCCAGGTGGCTTCCCGCATGGCAACCCACTGAGGTCTCCGCGTGGCTCTGGTGCTGGCCATACGGCATCGGCTGACCTCCCCTCTGGGGTCACTGTGCTCAGCCTCCTCTGCCCCCACCGCCCCTTCAGCTCCTGTGTCCCCTTCCTCTGTCTGAAGTTGCCCCACCCCAATCAAAGCACTTGAGCTTTAAAAACCTGGGTCTCCCCACCAGCTCCCCCTCCCTCCCGCCCTCAGGACACCCCTGCCGGGCTGGGTTCTCTGCTGGGCAGTCTTCATGGCCGGTCGCTGCTGGGGGAAGGTGGCTTCCCTCTCCCGTCCTCTCCCTGGGCCTCCCAGAACCACCTGCATCTGCACAGGGACGGGCCCCCTCGGCTCCTATCGCCACCCCACCTGCCCTCCTCGCCTGGACGCCTCCTGCTCGCCTGGGCAGCTGCCTCCCTGGGCTTCAGCTCCTGGAGGGCAGGACCCAGCCAGAGTCCTCGCCTGCCAGGGCTGGACAGCCAGCCACGTGACGGGCCAGGGCTGGGCCTGGGGTGCTTGCTGCAGGCCACCTGGAGGCTGCCCAGAGGGGGCCCTGGGACTGGAACCTTCCAGCCCAAGACGGGATCCCTGCTGGGAAGGAGGGCCTGGGGCAGACCCCTCCACTCTCAGGGCCAGCTGGCTTGTCCCACCCGGGCTTCCCAGGCCCAGGCTTCATGGCTCTGAACTGAATGCCGTTGGGCCATGGTTGTCACCCGTGGAAACCAGAGCGACCTCCTCTCCTCTCTGAAGCAAGGGTCTGCCCAGCAGCTCAATGGCACAGGGACACTAGGGTGGCGGGCGGGAGGGGGACACCTCTCCCAACAGCTGGAGAGAGGCCCATTGATAATCAGCAGGATCCACCCGCACGCTGACCATTAATGTGCTCCTGCCCTGAGGACGCTCCCCAGGGGCCTCCGACGGCCGGACTCTCCCGGCTGCTGGTCTGAGCTGTGGTAGGCGCCCAGGCGAACCCAACGGCGAAGCTCAGAAAGTGATTCTAACCCTTTACGGAATGTGTCACTGCCTCCTCCCTGAGCCAGGGCCAGAGGGGACCCTGGAATCCAAGGACAGGCCCAGGAGGGAGACTCAGTCTGGGTCCTTGCTCCGGGTGCGCCTCCCCTCACTCCACGCCCTGGCCCCGGAGTTGTGGGGACTGATGGAGATGGAGAACGTAAAACCCTCAGGACAGGGGCTGGGACCCCCTGCAGTCCAGAGGTAAGAGGAGGAGGAGGGGGGAGGAGTCACTGTCGGTTTTTAACACCAAGGTGACATGGGATGATGGAAAGGCAGTTGACCTTGAGGTACTGAGTGTGACCTTGTGCATGTTATTCTGTGCTCCTCACTTTCCATCTTCA
This sequence comes from Glaucomys volans, assembly GCA_020662805.1. Taxonomy (NCBI): domain Eukaryota; kingdom Metazoa; phylum Chordata; class Mammalia; order Rodentia; family Sciuridae; genus Glaucomys; species Glaucomys volans. Next base: position 81,252 of record JAJEJO010002490.1, on the reverse strand, counting down.
AAATGGGGGTAAGAACGTAAGTGTGGCACTGATGTCGTGATGGGTGAATACAACTGCGTCCATAGAGCGTCAGGTGACGGGTCAGTAAGGGGTTGATGGGTTTTACTGTCACTATTTTGGGGAACTGGGCCCAGAGAGGGCAATGTCATGCCCAAAGTCACACAGGAAGTCACAGGGGGAAATGTTCTCAGAGATGACCTTATTTGGGGTTCTAATTCCAGAGTCCACAGCCCCTAAAAGTTCTGTGGGCAGAGAGGGTCTTGGGGTACAAAGTTAAGGTCTCGTGTGTTCTTCAGGGAGGGCGCCATGAGCTCTTACCAGGTTCTCCAAGGGGCTGTGATCCTCAGAAGTTTAAAAGCCACTGTCCTAATTCACCATCTTCCCTTCCCAGGTGGGGAAATTGAGTCCCAGAGAAGGTGAGGTCACAAGGCAAGTTAGGCCAGATTCCCACAGGGAATCGGAAACTCAAAATAAGGCCCTTCTCGGGGAGGCCGGGGCGTCCAGGCTGGGGCCGCTGACCCTGGGGCCGTCCTGCTCAGCACTGGCTCATGTCGGCTGCGCGTCAGGACCCCCTCTACACAGGCACACAGACTCTGGGTTCCTGGAGGTCCTCAGGTCACTTACTGTTTCAGACTACTGGACTGATGTGTCATCCTTGTCCCTCACTGTGGTGGAATTTGGAGGCCAGGCCTCTGGGAGTTGATCAGGGTTACGAGAGGCCCCCAGGTGAGTGGTCGCTCTCCCTCCCTCTCCCTGTCCTCTGCCTCTCTGTCCTCACCCCGGCCCTGTGAGGGCCCAGCAAGGAGGCCGCCTCCGTCAACTTGGAAGAGGCCTCGCCTGAGCTGGAACCATGAGGAACAAGCATCTGCCGTCCCGGCTCCTGGCCACGGGCCACGCCTGGGGCAGCTCCAGCTAAGACGGCCATGTTTTGGGGGAACCTGGGCAGTGGCCGGGACTCCCGTGTCCTTGAGGGCAGAAGCAGGACGCCCTGCCTGGTTCAATGGCCACAGGCCACAATTTGGGGACTCTGTGGGGTGTGGGGCAGGGGTAGGAGGACTTTGCTGCTCGGGTGGCACAATGGGAGGGCTTTGGGAAATCCGGGGTGGAACTGGGCAGGTGGTGAGTGGTGGGCCTCGAGGTCCTGGGACCCTTGTGGGTTCAGGAGAGGAAACCCCATGGGGGGTACTCCTGGTCCCGCCTGTCATCCTGTCCCCTGGCCTCAGCCCCAGCCCTGGCCTCCAGACCTGGCCAGCATCCTGACCTGCTCTCAAGGCCCGGCACTTTCTGGTTGCTGACTTTGAGTCAAGTCTCAGGAGTGCCCCCCACCTGAGGATCTCCTGGACACGCGGGATGTGGTTCTCCTGTTTGCGGACCTGCCGGATCCTCCACCCCCGGCCCCTTCTCCACCCCAGCCCCGTCTCCACCCCAGCCCCTTCTCCACCCCCAGCCCCTTCTCCACCCCAGCCCCGTCTCCACCCCAGCCCCTTCTCCACCC
>JAJEJO010002490.1:21351-79657 GCA_020662805.1 Glaucomys volans | reverse complement strand
GGTTTTCAGAGTTCCTCCCTCTGCAGGCTGAGGCCTGTGGGGCTCCTGCCTCCTCGCTGGCATGTGTGGTCAGCGAGGGGAGGAAGGGGGCAGTGGGGTCCCAACAGCGAGGGCAGGTGGCCTCAGCGGGAAGAGCTGAGGGGAAGGCCCTCCTGGGGCCTCGGGGGAGAAGCCCTGTCCCCTGAGGCAGCGATTCCCACAGGACGGCTCCGGCCTCGTCTCAGATGGTGAGAGATGGGGTGGGAGCTGGAGGTCCCGGTGGGACGCCTGCCCTTGGCCTGGGGGGGGGGCCTGGGGCATTGGGGGCGGTGCTCTCTCTTCCTCCGGGGGCCTCTCCGCGGCGAGGGGGGGGGGGGTGGCCTGGCGCGGCGCGGCCACACCCCCCCCCCCCCATCCGGGGCAGCTCATAGCGCCCTGATGCCCATTGGTGCGTCGCTGAGTCCCAGGTGGACCCTTCCACGTCCCCTGAGCGCCACCCACCTCCTGCCCGCCTCGGCGTCGCGGTAGTCCTCGATGGCCAGGCGGAGCTTGCGCCGGTGCAGGGAGCTGCACACGCCCAGGCCCAACTCCAGGTCCTCGTCGCTCAGGCTCAGCAGCACCTGCTCGGGAGGGGGCACTGAGCACGGGGTGTGGGGAGCAGCAGGTGGGAGGCGGGACTGTCAGCTGGTGGGGCCACGTGCAGGGTCTGTTGGCGAGGGCTCTGCCCGTGTCCCTACCTCCCCTGCCAGCCGGGCACTGGAGTCGCCCTGGCTGCTGCCCCTCGGGACAGGTGGGACCACGGGGCTGGGACCACCCTCCCGGCCAGCCCACCCTCCTCCCTCGAGGCCAGGAAGTGGCCGCAAGGGCTGTGTGCTTTGCAAGGGACAGTGATTTGGCAGGGACCTGGGCATCCGAACACAGACTGGCCGCCCTGGACTGGCCCTCCTCCTGACCTCGGGCTTGGGTGGGACAGGCCACGGGGACAGGCCGCGGTGGCCGAGCCGCCTACCTTCCCACTCTTGACGTTCTCGGCGCAGGCCTTGACGTACATGGGCATGGCCATGACCACCTCCAGCCAGGCCTGCACGGCGCCCGCCTTCCAGTGCGACATGGGCGTGGTCCGGACCAGCTCCACCTGCTGCAGCCGGTCCACCTGCTCCTCGCCCTCCGACAGGCTGAGGCTGTGCCGCGTGGGGCTGCTCTGGCTGTCCGAGTCTGCAACACACAAGCACAGGGCCACGCTGGGGACCGGGCGGGACAGGCCTGGGCAGGCGCCTCCTCCCCAGGCCTCTCGTCTTCCACTTGGAAGTGGCTTTGGGTGGCCTGTGTCTGCCGACTCTGCCCCGTTAGAGAAGCCATCTCGGCCCCTTAAAAGAAAAGGAGCAGGATGACCTGATTTCAGAAAGGAGCACAAATAAAACACAGGGGTCTCCCGTGCCACCTGGGGCCGCGGGTGGCACTGTGTGGTTGAATGTTCTCTGCGACACACAGACAGCCCTGCTCACACAGGGGCGTGCTGATGCTGTCCCTCAGGGTGCAGGACATCCTTCCCTCTCCACAGAGACCTGCGGCACCTTGGGACTCCGGGATTCACCGAAAGGATGCCCGTGATTTATTTCACCTGCTTCCTACGGATGGGCACGGGGCTGGCTTCCGATTTTTCTCTATTGTGAACAACACAGCGGCCATTGTCTTTGGGCACTGGGTGATTAATTTTCTGGGAATAAATGCGAGCCAGCTCCACTCCTCCTCACACTCCAGCCCGTTCCTGGAGTGACCATCACAGGGAGGAAAACGGAAGTCCCTCCACCTACATGTCCCAGGCCCGCTCTGCAATCTGTTTGCTGCCTCGATACCTGGTAGACAGGTAAGATCCAGGTCAGAGGGACCCACTCAAGGAGGGAAAAGGATCTCTCTAAAACAGGGTTAAAAAAAAAACCCCAAACAGGGCAGATTCAATACCAGGAGAAATGGCAAAGATTAAAAAATAAGCCTGATTAGAAATGACCCTGTGCCACACGCTATATTATAAATCATTATAATGATGTAAAGATGCTTATTCATCAAAACAAATAGGGCACCGTTGAAACTGTGGGTGCGGGCGCACGCCAGCGTTCAGGGTGAGTTACTGGGCGCTGGTGAGAGAGGCTATTTTCTTCCCACAATTCTGTTGTTATTATCAAAGTTCCATAATAAACGTACATGGTCTCACTATGAAAAAATTAAAAGCCAGGAAGCAGTAGCACGGTTATTGATAAAGGCTCATTTGAATGAGTGATGCTCATTCATGTTGGAATTCATGCAATTAATGCAATTGATTTAAAAATCTGTAATGGAAGAATCTTTTCCCATGGGAAAATGCTCATCTTCTGTTTCCCAAGTGAAACGGGAAAAACCTGCAGGCACGTTAATCGGGCATATGGATGTGTGCGTGCGTGTGTACCTAGTTATAGGCGGAAGATGCAACACCTGCCTCTGGAGGCAGGATGGGTAATTGTGCCCTAGTACGGGTGTGCATTTGCACGTGCGTTGGAGGGTCTGTGGGAACCCTCCTGCTTCTCTGTTTCCCAAGTTTTCTGCATCCAGATGGGCTGAGTATCCCTTATCTGAAACGCTGGGAGCAGAGTGCTTGGGATTTCAATGGCGGAATATTTGCACATACATCCTGAGGTGCCTTGGGGTTGGGACTCGTGTCCAAAGGTGAACTCGTTCGTGGGTCACAGGCTGCCTGTACACAGGGACCGAAGGTCATTTTATACAATGTTTTTCATGATTCTGTGCATGATACAAAGTTGCCAGGTGCAGAACTTGCCGTTTGTGGCAGTACCTTGGCACTCACAACACGCTGGATTTTGGAATGGTTTGGATGTTTGGATGAGGGACGCTCAGCTGGGTTCCATTTGAAATCCAAAAATCGCCCACAGCCTATAAGTCTTTTCCAAGTTCTGAAGGCCTTTCTCCCAGCGCCTCCTCTCCCGCCTCTGATTTCCACTCCTGCAGACTCTGAAAGCCACTGTGACCTCACACTCACTTGTGACCCCCTCCCCAGGGCCTCGTGCCACAGTCCCCTGTCCCCGTCCATGTCCCCTCCCCCCGCCAATAAAGGTGGCACAGTGCCGCCCTCTGCTTCCCGCCTCCTCTCTGGGCTGTGTGGGGACCACCTGGGCGGAGAGGCCATTGCCAGTATGACTGTCCTTCCTTTCTTGGGTGCTGAGGCCTCTTTCCAGCCCTGGGAGGTGGCAAAGGGGCACAGAGCTCGGGCAGTCTGTGGTCCTCTGCCTCCCCGTGGTCTGATGGGCAGCGGCAGCAGCCCCTTGGCACACGGCTGCTACAGGCTGCCCAGGCCCGGTGCCCCTTGCTTGTGCTGGCCTGGCTCACAGGGAAGTCCTTCCAACCAGGCCAGGACTCTAAGTGCCTTAGGGTGTGACCTCAGGAACCCAGGCAGGGCCTCCTCCATCTGTTACAAGCCTCTGGGAAAATAATACATGCAATGTGGCTGAATCTGGTTACTCAGGATTGCAAGACCTGGTCCCTGTCATTTCCATTTGGACCAGGCTTTGGGGCTGAACAGATCTTAGCTTTGGGCAAACTTCATGAAGCCTCAGTTTTTTCATCTCTAAAATGGGTATAATAATAATGCCTGTCTCCTAGATTGACAGCAATATTGTCAACTCCGAATATGAAGCCACAGTAGCCCTCAGTCAAGATGGCTGCCCACGGTATCAGGGCCCCTCCCCTGGGGCTCGGGCAGTTGAGGGCCACACCCAGAATTTGGCCGTAGTGGCCTTGGTCCCGTGCATGTCTGGGATAAAATGCATCTCAAGTTCTGCTCAGGTACCTAGCGGGGGACCTCGGTCCTCCTCTGCCCGGCGACACTTCAGCCTGGCCAGGAGGCGGGTGGGGCTCTGCAGTGCTTGGCTGTCGGGGAACTGGGAGGGGAAAGGGAGGAGAGACCGAAAGCAGGAGGCTGGCACTGGAAAGCAGGCTGCGGGGACCGAGAACCAGGACACAAGGGGAGGAGAGGGCAGAGGAAGGAGAGAGGGCAGGGCGGGATGGTGGGCAGCGGCGATGCAGCTGCGTGCTGGGTGTGCGGCCCTCTGAGCCTGGTCTGGCCTCGGCCTGGGAGGTGGGCTGGCCTCCTGCTCCTCTTGCTCACGGTGCCCAGTGCCAGGGGCACCGTGGCTGGCCGGCCTCCTCTGTAAAGACAGCCTTCGGCACCGGCCTCCCTGCCCCCTCCCAGGACTGGACTGCAAGGGGAGGGCCCACAGAGGACTGAGGAGGATGGCGTCTTTGGGGTCATGAACTCCTAATTAAAGACAATTTCCAAAATGCAAGCAGCAGGTGCCAGATTTTGTGCCTGGACTCTGCCAATCTGGCGTTTGTGACTCTCATCCCTCCTGGGAACAGCTGGCTGCTCAGGTAGCGGGGGTCCGGCTCCCGGCAGAGTCCCAGGAGGTATCCCTGAGAAAGGACTGTCCTTCCAAGTGTAGGGAGGACCGTGGGGTTCTGCATTCTTCCATGTCCCCAACACACGAATATGAACACACACACACACACACACACACACACGCATGCACCACAACATATTAGTGGCACCAGGTACACCAGGTTACTAGTGCGGCTGCCAATGGCCCACAGAGCCGCACAGGCAAACTCCAAGCGGCCCCCCAGGCTAAATCCAGCCCTTGGCCTGGTTTTCTACTTCTAATTTTGCCTAAGGCAGGTTTCATGCCCCAGTGGTGGAGCTGAGTCACTGGCAGAGACGTCTGGCCTGCAAAGCCTAAAATAATCACTACCTGGCCTAATGCAAAAACAAAACCTAAAAACCTCTAAAGAAACCGCGGCCTGGAGGTTCAGAGGTGGCCCTGGCAGAGGAGAGGCCCAACTGGGCCTCAGGTCTGTGCTTATCAGCCAAGGATCCTGGGCAAGATTTCAGTTTTCAACCTGTTTCCCCGCCTGTCAAATGGGTTTGATGGTAATGCCCAATCTCCCAGGAGACTCTGCGTGCAGACTGGCCCAGTGTCGGGTGGCTCTGTCACTGAGGGCACCGTGTCACGTGCCTACGGACAATCCACACTGAGAAACATCTGAAGTGTAAAATACACACTGGATTTTGAAGATACGGGGAAAGAAGGTTGTAAAGTATCTCGTGAATAATTTCCACCTCAATCACTTATTGGAACGATCTTTGGGGCCTGTTGGTTTAAGTAAAATGCGTCATTGAGATTCATCACACCTGTTTCTTCTCACTTTTTTAATGTGGCTACCAGAAGATCTAAATCTACACCCGGGACTGGCGCTGTTTCTCCTGGACAGAGCTGGTCTGCCCCGAAGATGGTTCTGGGCTGTTCTTTTTCTCATTCCATCCCCCACCCCATTGAGTTGGAGTTAAGCTATTTCTGTTTTTAGTGTAGTGGTTCTCAAAGTGTGATCCCTGACCAGCGATACCAACAAATCTTGGGAACTTGTTAGGGAAGACAATTCTAGGCCTGCGTGCCAGGTCTCCTGGGCCCGAGGTTCTGAAGCAGGGTGGTGGGGGAGGCCGTCCAGCTGTCTGTGTCTAACAGGCCTCCAGGTGACTCTGGCAGGCTCTGATTCTAGAACCATTGACTTAATGCTCACCCCTAAAAATAACTGTGCATCTTTAACTTACCAAAACCTAGGGCAATCATCATCTTCACACCCTGTCCTAAACTGTCAGAATTATTAAAAGGAATAATTCCTATCACTCCTGCTGACCCACATGTCCAGTATTTTAATTGTCCTTTTTAAAACAAAAAACAACAAACACCATAATTTGGATATTGTCATCATGATTTTATGATAATCTTTGCTTAAAACAATTCACCTACATGTGTGTCAGCTTCTTTGTTGACACCCGCTTGTTCCTTCTGAAATCATTTTTCTTATTTCTGAAGATTACTAAGAATCTCCTTTGATTGGAAGTATTAAGCTGCTAAGGTCATACAAGTTTCCTCTGTCTGAAAACAGCCTCTATTTTGCTCTTTGCTTCAAGGGTTTTGCAGGGTTCCCCATTTAGGGGCTGACCGTTAGTGTCTTGTAGCGCTTTGAGGGCACTGCCCCCTGGTCCTCTCTCTTTCCCTAAAGAGAAGTCAGCAGCCTGTCCCACTGCGGCACTTTTGTTGGCTACTTTTAAGATTTTCTCCTTGTCTTTGGTGTCCCACAGTTTCCTTACAGTGAGGCTAGTCGTGAATTTCTTTTTATCAATTCTGACTCATGTGAATTGTGCTTTCTGCATCTACATGTTCATTTGTGGGATATTCTTAACCATTCTGTTTTTCTCTCTCTCTTTTTTTGGTACTGGGGATTGAACCCAGGGGCTCCACCACTGAGCCACATCCCCAGCCTGATTTTGTATTTTATTTAGAGACAGGGTCTCACTGAGTTGCTTAGGGCCTCGCTAAGTTGCTGAGGCTGGCTTTGAACTAGAGATCCTCCTGCCTCAGCCTCCCGAGTCACTGGGATTACAGTCATATACCACCATGCCTAGCTCAACCATTATCTCTTAAAATATTACCTCTTCTCCTCTCTTTCTGTGCTATCCCTTTGGGATTCTAATTAAACATAAGTTGGATTTTAAAATTCTGTCTTTCCTACTATGTAGCCTAGTGCTGCCGGGCAGAGCATTCTGTGATGGTGGAAATGTGACTAATCTTCACTGTCTGACGTGATAGCTGTTGGTGACACCTAGTTATGAGCATTAGTAATGTGGCTGGCGCAACAGATGAACTAAGTTTTATTTTTATTTATTTTAATTATTTCAAACATAAATGTAGACGGCAACATGTGGCTAGTGGCTATTGTATTAGACTGGATGGCTTAAATTTCTCCTTCATAGTTTATCTCTCTCTCGTTATTTATTTATTTTTTGCAGTGCTGGGGATTGAACCCAGGGCCTTGTGCTTTTGAGGCAAGCACTCTATGAACTGAGCTCTATCCCCAGCCCTCTCTTTGTCTCTCTATATCACATTCTTGGCACGTAATTTCCTCAGATCTGTTTTCCATTTTATAAATTCTCTCTTCAGCTGTTTAGTCCACTGTTTAACTCATTCATCCAAGCAGATATTTATTCATGAATTTTTAATGTTGTCAACTGTATTATATATTTCTAGAGTTCAGTGTGTGCCTCCCCCTGCTCCCGTGCCCAAGAGGACATCCTCTTGCTGCATGCACTGTCCCACCCTAACTTCACCCCTTGCTGCCCCACTCTGTACATTCTGCTGCTATAGGAACCTACCCTGCCCCAGAGTGAGTCCCTTAGGTCAAAAGCCAGGCCTGTTTATATTTTTATTGCCCAAACTGGTTCATGGTGATACTCAGTGCTGTGTCACAGGAGATGCCGGCAAGGATTGCTTAAACTGGCAAGAGATGGGATGGCGAGGGGGGTGTGGGGACCTGCCCCCTGAGGTTGGGAAATTGCTATTGGTCCTGCCTGCTGAGTTGCAGAGCCAGAAGCCTTCTCGTGGGTCAGAGTGAGAAACAGACAGATTTTATGTGATCCAACGTCCTATGATAGGGACAGGTGGAGCTGATTGTAGATATGGGTGTCCATATTCATCTTGGGTTTCTGTATGTCTGCCTGTCTTTTGAGACAATCTCCCAAACACCAAAGTACCTGGATACTAATCCCACAACTGGGGACATCAGGCACATAGTCAGTAAGCTACTGGGGCCTCTGATGGGTCAGCTGGCGTGGAAGGGCCCGGCAGCAGGATGGTGGCTGTGGTGGAGGTGAGCCTGGGCTGACATGGTTGATGCCCGGAGCCCAGTGCCCGGGGATCTGGAAGGACCTTTGAGACACCTTTGCTTCACCCCCTTTCCTCTACCTGCGCCCTAAGACATGGCCTCCTCCACACTCCCCAGCTTGAGATTTGCATCTAAATGAGGTTGGCCTTGCCCTGCAGGCCTGGCTCTGGGATCCAGTCACAGTGAGGAGAGGGGCCTCCTCTGACCCTGGAGCATCCGCCATCCCACTTCATCAGGGTCATGAGGAAGTTCTCTGGGGCCCCCACTGGGCAGGTCCAGAGTCCTAGTAGAGGGTGCTCTCAAGGTCTTTGGCACATCCCTCCGTCTTGGGTAGGCTCTCCCCTTAGAGGACGGAGCACAGGCTGCTTGCCTGAGTGGTCTTTGGGCCAGGAATGTCACCTGCTGGGGAGCTCAGAGGTGAGGGAATTGCTGGCTCCTTCACCCTGCCTGACTGCTCCTGGTGACCCAGCCTGGGAAGGTGGCATCTGCCCCCTTGTCCCCACACCTCTGACCTCTGAGAGTCACGGGCAGACAGCTGTCCCAGCAGCTGTGGAAGAATGCACATGCTAGCGTGATTTTTTTTCCTTTTCTTTCTTTTTAACCATATAAATTTTGAGCCTTAGTATGGCGTGGTGGCACACACTAAAATCCCAGTGGCTTGGGAGGCTGAGGCAGGAGGATCGAAAGTACAAAGTCAGCCTCAGCAACTGAGGCCCTAAGCAACTTAGAGACTCTCTCTCTCTCTCTAGATATTTAAGCAGGGGGAGATGGGGATGTGGCTCACTAGTCGAATACCCCGAGTTCAATCCCCAGTACCTCCCCAAATATAAATATATATAATATAAACACACATATAAAATCTCTATGCATGTAAAATACATACATACACATCCATGGAGTCTTTCCCCAGCTCACGGCTGGTGACCACGCCCTGGACTCCACGGCTCCTCGGGTGCCCACAGCATCCCAGACTTGGCTTCTACTTCTCTGGGGTTAAAATTTGGGACCACAAGTGGAACTCACTAGAGCCTGGTGGGAAAGCATTAGTCACAAGTGACACTCCCTGTGCCCAGCTCAGGGTGTCAGAGAAACAGGCCTCCCTGGAGGGAGGTGGCCGACATGTCCCAGTACCCGTCTGGATCTGCTGCTGCCCCGTGGGGCTCAGACCTCCAGCGGAGGCCCAGCGCCTGCCCTGCTGCTGCTGAGGCCGGGCCAGGGTTCCGAGGCCCCCTGCTGACTCCCGTCCCTTCCGAGGCTCCTTCTCCTGTCCCTGTCTCCCGCCTGGAGTCATTCAGCCCCCTCTCAACCCCTGCCTCTTCCTCTTCCTTCCGTCCTCCTTGGGCCCACGGTGATTCAAACACAAAGCAAAGCCCTCTGCCGGGGACCTCCTTGGCTCGACATTCTTCAGTGGCTCCCCGTGATGTCCCAGCTCCTCACTGGGCTCTGTGACTAGCCCTGCTGACCCTGCCAGCCTCATCCCCGGTTCTGCCCCCTCACCTGGCACCCTGGGGTCCTGCGTGTCCCCGATGCTCCCAACCTGTCTCCAATCCACTCTGTTTCTCAGCCTGAGTGGTGGCCGCTGCTCTTGGCTTGGCCCCTACACAGACTTCAGGGCTCTGCTCCAGGGAGTCCTCTCCTGTCACCTAGGAGCATGTCCCCAACACACACACACACACACACACACACACACACACACACATGCTCATGCTCGCACGAGCTCCTTCATGGGGACCTCCGTGCCCAGAGCTTCTCACGCTGAAGTGAATTGAAGTCATGTCCTCACTTGGTGAACATCTGTCTCTCCCACCCACTGTCCATCCCACAGGGACAGCATCTGGCTGGTTCCACTCCCCAGGCATCTCTGCCACCTAGTAAGGCTCCAAACCAGTGTTTTTAAAAAGCGCACGGGTTTGTAGCATTTCTTTGCCAGTTTCTGTGGGGTAATCGCACCCCTGAGGCCGATGGCCGTGGCCCACAGGCTGTCCCTGGGTGTGGGAGGAGCCGGGCAGGCTGAGTGAGCAGCTGGGGTGCTGCCCCCTGGAATTGGTTAGAGGAAGGAAGCAGGGTGGGCGGGGGAGGGAGCCGGTTCATCTTCTGCCAGCGGCGCCCCCTGCACCCTGGGTGAGCCCACCATGCTACCCGCCAGGCTGGCTCAGTCCTGTCCTGTCCTCTGCACTCTAACACGTGGGGCTGGGTCATTCTCTGCTGCAGGGTCTGCCCTGTGCACCGTGGGGTGTCCAGCAGCTTCCCCAGGCTCCACTCACCAGGTGCCAGTGAGCATGGTGGTGCCGTCCTTCCCAGTGACACGGAGGGTGCCCTGCCCTGCCCTGCCCTGCCTGGCCCTCAGTGCTCAGACCAGCCCTGCCCAGTCCTGCCCAGCAGCCAACTCTGGTCAGAACTGCCTGCCCTTGGGAGGTGGCAGGGGAGCCCCCGTCAGCACTTTTAGAACCACAAGCTGAGTCCTGGTTCCTGAAGGCTGCACCCTAATGTGAACGCTGACTTCCGATGGCCCCCGGTGGCCGCTGGTTGGATGTCTCTGCTCTGGGTTCAGAAGCAAGTGCGGGCCCCTTGCTGCGAAGGTGTCCTGGGACGGAGGGCAGGACACTCTGCAGAAAGGAGGTGTTTGACCCAGGTGGGCAGAGGGCCCTGCGAGCCGGGAAGAGCTGAGTGAGCCCTTGGGGGAGTCCAGACCGGAGCAGCAGCGGGGAGCCTCGCGACAACCGGGCCGCGGGGTTGCTCCCCTCCGTGCACAGCAGAGTGTTAAAGATTAGTTGTTAATATGAGATAAACAGACACATTACAATTTTGGCTTCTTGAAAAACCAGGGTCTCTGGAAACTCCAGGGCTGGGACCGGGCACGTGCTGCCCCGGCCCCCATGGCCCCCACTGACCCCTGTAGCTGGCTGAGCTTGAAGCATAGTTGAAATGGTCCTAAGTGCCTAGCACAGGGTGGCCCAGGGATAGCTGGTGGAGGACGGTCCTCGTATTGTCACCTCGCTGTGCACTTGGCAGTGGGGCCTTTTGGGGCTTGTCTGGAACAGCAAATGTTAAAAGCAGTCGGAATGCCCACGGCCAGGCCGCAGGAGCCTTGCAGTACCCAGGCCTGGTGATGGACAGTGGCCCCAGCTCCCTGCGTCCTCCCTGCGAGGGAGACTCCAGGCCCGGAGACCCACGTGACAGGAGGGAAGTGGCGCTCAGGAGAGCCCGTCTGTGTACAGGGCTGGCTTTTGGCCACCAGCCAGGCCCTCTCCCACGGGGTCTCCTGCAGCCCCGGGCAAGCAGCTGGATCCACCCAGCTTCATCTGCAGCAGCTCAGAGGCTTTATCTGAATTTTACAGAGGGGGAAACTGAGGCTCAAGGGGACGGAGTGACTGGCTGAGGGTCACCTGGCTCTAGGCACTGCCTCGGGGTGGAGCCCCAGCACCTGCTCCTCAGTTGGGCCGCCTCCACCCCTCCCTGCCGCAGGCTGGTTCTGATCAATTCTGCGGGCTCAGCTGTCATGAGCGAGTCTGAGTCCCCTGCACACAGGGAGGGACGGAGGGAACTCGGGCTGGACTCGCGCAGCCCAGCTGCGTTCGGTGACCCAGGCCTATTATCTCTGACCCTCCACTCGGGGGTGGACCCCCAAGGTCCCTGTGGCTTCCTGTGAGCCTCCTCCCCATCTGTATGGCTCTGCCCCCTATGGTGGAAGCTGTCAGGGGCTGCCCCCTCTTCTCCCTGGCCCATGTGCCCCAGACCTTGGGCTCCATGCCACCCCCAGAGATATCAGCCTCCTAACAAGAAGTGAAGCTGTCCGGTGCTGGCACTAGGCCAGCCTGGGTGTGACTGACGCCTCTGATGTGTCCCAGGGCAAGCAATTAGGCAGCTCAGAGCTTCGAAAGAGTGACAGAGGGCCCTGGAGGCCAGGAGAGGCCAGATCCGCTGTCAGGATGGGTGTGTCCATGCCCCCAGGGCCCTGTGCCAGGGACTCACCCCTCTGTCTATCCCTGGGACCTAGGAGGCAGCAACACAGTGACCCCTGGCTTTTGGCCCATCCCTGGGCTCTTGCTTTCTGCGGGTACGGAACACAGAATCTGAGCGCGGAGCTCAGATGGAGAGGAGGCTCCACACACGTGCGCCTGCACCTGGCTCACCTCTCCCCAGGAGCACACGGGGATGCCACAGCAGCCTCGAGGACTTGCGGGGGCTAAGCAGTGTCCAGAGGTGGAGCGCTCACACATCCCAAAGAATCACCGGCTTAGCGCTCAGAGCGCAGAAGGACCGGGCCCAGGGGGCCAGGGAAGCTGCCATGCCGAGTTCCCCCAGGGCGGCCGCATAACTGGTTAAGAGGTTATTGGTCAAGTCTGTGCTCTCCTCATTGCAGGTCTTGGCCGAGCCAGGATGGACGCTGCTTCGGTGCTGCGCTGACCCCTAAGGGACAGAGCCTCAAGGCAGTGCTTCCAAAACTAGACCAGGAATTCTTATCCCAGATGACTATTATGGTCTGTTGAGGCTCAAGGCACTCGCTTGGGAGCGAGAAGCCCTGGGTTCCAGAATGGGCTGGGCCTCAGTCTTCTCTGTACAAAGGGGCTGTGCACCGCCTCGCAGGGTGGCGACAGGCTGGAATGGGATCCTCACGGTCCTGTCACCTCCACTCTGCCCCTGTCCCCACCCTGAGCTAAGCTTTCAGGTCATTCAGCTCACTCACCCCACAGGGCTCTCTGGCGCCCATCTCCTCATCTCTACAGGGCTGCTAAGGACTTGGAGGCTCACGGATTAAGTAACTTGCCCAAGGTGACCAGGAGGCGCATGTCAGATGAGCTGCAGGCCCAGGGAGGCTGCCCAGGACCTCCAGTCCTGACCCTGGCCCCGCCTGCCTGGCAGGAGCACTGTGACCCTCAGAGGGCTGGGGGCTGGGGTCTTCCTGTGGCTGATCCAGGCCCCAGGTTCATGGCCTCCTGCGAGGGCCCCGGCCTCAGGCTGCGGACTTCCTGAAGCTGGGCCCCAACTGTCCTGCTCTTCCAGGGCTGAGCAGGGCCTTCACCACACCGCGCTGGTGGGGAGCAGGAGCAGGAGGAAGAGCTGGGCAGGCTGGTGACCCCTCGGCAGGCGCCCAGGCCTCCTTCCGCCTGGGGGAGCCCCGGACCCTGGCTTTCCCACGGCCCCCATACTGCAGTCTTCCATGACATCATCTCTCCAGGCCGAACAAGCCGGAGCTCGGGGCTCAAGGGCAGTGTGCAGGTGAGAGCCAGGCCCAGCCAGTGCTTTCTGTAGCATCATGGGAACACCCAAGATCGCACAGGCCACAGGTTCATAACCACTGCCCTGGTCTGTTGTTGAGAAAGCCTGAGACCCAGAGAGGGAAACCAACCTGCCGTGGTCACACAGCAAGTCCTTGACTGAGCTGGGAAGGGCTCCAGATTCTACTGCGCTGGGGGTCCTGGGGTTTCAGTGATGGGAAAGGCCAGGCCTCCTCAGGAGCCTGAGGAGGGGTCTGACTGATCCAAGCCTTAGTGCTCCCCAAACCATGGTTTGGGCAGCCTTGCTTCCAATCCAGGGATCAATGTCGATGTCCATGGGGTCCCATGGTCTCCTGACCAAGGCCGGCAGGGCCACCTGATGCTCAGCAGGGGCACTGGTGGGCCACACTTCAGGAGTCTGAGGTGACGTGTCACACACAGAACTCTGACTTCCCCCGGGCTTAAGCCCTGGCCCCCACCTCCCGGCTGTGCACCTCTGGGAAAGTCTGGGAACCTCTCTGACTCTCACAGAGCACTGCTGGGGTCTTTGGAGGCCGGCCCGAGGTGGTGGGACGCACTGCACAGCCCCCTCTGCTCTCTGCTCAGCAGGACCCGGCAAGGCCCCTTGCAGCAGCCTGGGTGTCACTTGTGTGTGGTGCGCTGGGCTGTCCCAAGAAGGTGGCCTTCCTTACCATGGCCTGGGCAGGTCAGCGCCACAACACAGGGGCTCTGGGCTCCACCTTGGCCTCTGCCCTGGGTCCCCTCCTGCAACTGAGCCTGTGCTGGGGATTTGTTTACTGCACACCCAGACCCAGCCTCAGCCCTGGACCTTCTGATTCAGCGGGTCTGGGAGGGGCCCAGGGGGTCTCTGTCCTCAAACCCCAGGCTTGGTCAGGTTTTGACAAGTACTGATCCACTGTGGTCCTCAAACCACCTTTTGGAGGGTCTATTATGGTACCCTCCAAATGGACCCTCACACAGAAGCCCAGTGTGTAGCAGAGAAGCGTGGAGCTTCCGGCTGCTATGGCAACACTGAGGGAGCGCTGAGGGACCCCTCAGGGTTCCCCGGAACCCAGTTTGCAAACCTCCTATTTACTACCCTCTCTTCCTCTTTGGGGTTGAGAAACTGAGCCCCAAACAGCTGCCTGCTAACTCTTGTGTCCCATCCTTCAGGTGACCTTCTAGAGCTCTCTGAAGCTTTCTGTGGATGAGCTGACCCTGAGGGGAACTTGGGACCATGGTTGATCAGAGACTGTGTGGTCACCAAGAACACTGGGCTGGGATGTAGCTCAGTAGGTAGAGTCCCCAGCAACACACACACACACACACACACACACACAGAGAGAGAAAAGAACACAAACACTGTTTCCAGATAGCCAGGGTTGAACCTGGTTTTGCCTCTTCCCAGCTGTGTGACTTTGGGCAAGGGTTTCACCTCTCTGTGCCTCTGTGGGAGGTAAGCAGACAGGCCTCCCCACCAGGCCAGCCTGGCCTCGGGCTTGGGCACACTGCCTCTTAAGGAAGCCCCCCTGGGGATCCTGGGGGTCTCTGCTTCAGGACCCAGGCCCTGGCAGCCCAGCCGAACCACAGCGGGGAGGGAGCTTCTGGTCAGACTCCAGAGGGGCAGAAGACGGTCAGGGCTGATGGCTTCAGGTCAAAGGTCCCCATTCTCCCTGTCTCAAGGCAGAGAAGCCCGACTCTCCTCCACAGCAACACCAGAACTGAATTTGGACCTGGACAGCCCCTGGCCTGGTGGGGGGGGGGGGGGCTGAGGTTCACACTCCCCAGTGCCCTGACTCCCCTGGGACAAGTCTTCAGGGAGTCACTTTGGGCTCAAGGCATGTCCAGCTGCTTCCCCACCGTTTCTCCCAACATCCCATTGGACTGAAACCTGTCACAAGCCACGGGGGCCACAGACCCAGGGCCAGCCCTCTCGGGTCTCTGACACTCACTGGGCTTTCACATCTGAGTCTGTGTGAGGGGAGGGCCGCTGCAACCACTTCACAGCCCGGGACACCGAGGCTTATGGGTTAAAGAACTTGCTGGAAATCGCATGCAGGGTCAGAGCTGGGAGTGACTGAGCGGGCATGGCCTGGAACCTGGGAGGGGGCCTCGAGGGTCCCCTGGATGGGATGCCCAAGGACTGCATGAGGCATGTCCTTGCTGGCATGGGGGCTTCTGGGAGTGCAGTGTGCGATTTCCCAGGCTCTCTTCCACTGATGCAATGAACGGCCACTTACAGGTGACGCACTAAGAAAGCAATCAGGGAGGTGACAGGCCACCCATGCTTCCTGGGGCCCTGACTCGGCCTGGCGGTGTGGCAAGGCTCCCTGGGGCACCTGCTAGTGAGTAGAAGTCCTGCCATGCCCAGGAAGAGGAAGTCAAGGCTTCCAGCTGCCACTCCTGCCTGCCTGATGATCAATGTTCTTAGGACGCTCTTCCTGTGGCTGCTTGGGGGACGGTGGGCGTGGCCAACAGGACACAAGGCTGCATGTTCGCCCTGCTCTTGGGAAACGGGCCTAGGGTATCATGTGAGTGGTTCCAGCCTGAAATCTCCAAACCTGCTGCCACCCCAGACTGACACCTCAAATTTTCTGCAGAGTGACACTTTGGGGGTGACGTGCCATGGCTGTGATGTTTTAGTAATTTTCTACCATGCAAACTTCTAAATCACATCGTGTTTATAGGGCCTGATTTCGTCATGCAAAGTGAGGGATGTGCCCTTGTGTAAAGTAAGCGAGCAGGCGGGCGCTCCCAGGGACTCTTCATTGTTGTCAGGCATTTTCTCCCCAACTGGAAAATGGGAGCAAGAGGCGGGTAGGGGACCAGGGCCTGCTGAGCCTCACCCGGCGGGGGCCAAGTTGAAATGGCTTCAGAGCCCTTTGCTCAGAGCAGATGGGCTGGGGTGGGAAGCCTTCCTGAGAGGACTCATGGGTATTTTAAAGTCACATTGCCATAGGGCGGTCCCCACAGTTCAGCCCAGTGAAGCGTAGGGAGTGGCCCGTACAGCCCGGCCTCCAGTCTGCTCACAGCACAGGGCCACCAGGCTGCTGTCTTGGCCGCTGCCCATGTCCCCTCCTGCAATTGAGCCTGTGCTGGGGATTTGTTTACTGCACACCCAGACCCAGGCCTCAGCCCTGGACCTTCTGATTCAGCGGGTCTGGGAGGGGCCCAGGGTCTGTGTCCTCAAACCCCAGGCTTGGTCAGGTTTTGACAAGTACTGATCCACTGTGGTCCTCAAACCTCCTTTTTTCTCTTTTTTGAAGGGTCTCTCGTGGGACCCTCTAAATGGACGCCCACACAGAAGTCCAGTGTGTAGCAGAGAAGCGTGGAGCTTCCGGCTGGGGGTGGTCTGCAGCAGCTGCTATGGCAACACTGAGGGAGCCCTGAGGGACCCCTCAGGGTTCCCTGGAATCCAGTTTGCAAACCACCTAGCTACTCCCTTCTCTTCCCCGTTGTGCACCACGAGCAGCTCGTGGGCCGCAAGCTCACCCTGAGTGAGGGGCGTGGGGGACGGAGGGCCTGTCCCCTCGGCTCTGCACAGCTCTGGTGCAGGCAAATGCAGGCGCCACGCTGCTGCGGTCTGGCCAGGGAGAGGAGGCCAGGCCAGGTGTCCAGCCTGTCTGGGGCGGGCTTTGTGGGCCTGGGGAAAGGATGATGGAAATAGACTCCGTCACAAAAGCAAAGCAGTGTCAGACCCGCCAGAGGCCACAGGTGGGCCAGGGCTGGCCTTTGAACCAGGCCCTGCTGAAACAGGAAGACGCCCCCGGGCGCAGGCTCAGCTGCCCGTCCCAGCCCCTCCCTGCCCGGGCGGGGGTGGAGAGCAGCCAGGCTCCCTAGGTTTGAAGCCCACGTCTTTTGTGACCCAGGACAATTTGCTTTGCCTGGGTTTTCTCATCGGTGACAGGCGGTTGGGAGGGTTTACTGAGTTAATCATGGGAAACGCACAGCACAGAGCCCGGCCTGTGGTCAGTGCCTCATCAATGTTAGACGTTGTTACTGCGGTTACTACGGTGGTTACGCTGGTTGCGGACTGCTGGCAGAGGCAGGAGGGCACTGGGAAGAACCATCAAGGACAGTCCCGCAGGCTGCACGCTGCACGCTGCACGACTCAAGGGCACCATTCACATAGTAATCTGGAGAACGGGACCTCCTGGGTAGTGCAGTGCACAACCTGTGCAGCTGGAACACTGGCCTGGAGGCTCTGGCAGCCTGTTTCAATTTCTGACTAACAGATGTCACTTGGAGCTGGAATGTTTGGAGCAAGATCTCTCTTGAAGATTCTTTTAACAAAGTAGGTGCAGGGGGCGGGGATGCAGCGTCCCTGGCACACGCACAAGGCCCTGAGTTTGATCCCCCAGCATTGACAAAAAATAAATAAATAAATAAATAAATAATGCACAGAGAAGGCACTGGGGCTTTTGGGTAGAGCTACTAAGATTTGGATGAGGCCTGGCCCTGCTCCTGAGAGGGTCCCATGATGGCAGGTGTGGTATCCAGGACCCCGACCAAGTCTTTCTTCTCTGGGCAGTTTTCTGCTGTGAGTGGGTGGGTTCGTTCCAGGATTAAACACATTTAATCCTTGTAGGCCACTCTGACTCTCTGGTGGTGACCATCTGAGGCTTCATAAACTGGGAAGCCTGAGGTCACTCTGGGATGGGTGGGACTCTGATCGATTAGTGATGTCTGCCCGGGGCCAGGCACAGGCGCCCTGGCAGGCGGGTCTCCATCCTGGCTGCCCCTGAGCATCACCGAGGGATTACAGACGTCCCGGGGTGTGGCCTGACCTGGCACCTCCCCTCAGGTGGCAGGAACTGCAGGGTAGATGGACCTGGGTTCCTTACAGTCCTGAGCCTTCCTGCCCTTCTGATCCTATGCGCTCCTGCGTCCTCCCTATCCTACGCCTCCCTGGTCTGCGTCTCACAGCTCTGTGCTTTCTCCCAGCGGGGATGGCGGGCGAGTTAAGGCCCCGGATTCCATCCATCTTATTGCCAGGGAGAATTTTTTTTCCATTTGGGAGATGGAGATTGAGGTCAGGGTCTGGGGTTACCCAGGTGGCCCCTCCTGAGACACACGGTGGGGTCTCACGGGGAGACCTGGGGGCCTTGTGGGGCTCAGAAAGCCTGGCGCACTCTGGCTTCCATTGAGGAAGTCTGCGGCCACTCACTGTCCCCAGCGAGGGGGAACCTGGGAGGATGCAGAGGCCCCTTGGGGTCTGCAGAAAGCAACATGCCCAGAGTCACTGGCCCCATCTCTGGGCCTCCAGAGGGCACGCCCGGGGTGGAAGGAAGCAGATGAAAGCTGAGTGGGGACTCTGAGCTCCGGAATGCAGGGTGCCGGGCACGGAGGTGTCGCATCAGGACCGTGGGGCGGCCCTGGGTGCCGACCCTCCTCCAAAACACAGGCAGGGCGGCCAGGCAAGATGCTCTGGGAGGTCCCGGGCTCGGCCCCTCCATGGGCCCAGAATCCAGCCAGCTTTCCTCGGCCCCTCCCTGCCCCCAGGAACCAGCCTGGAATTCCAAGGAGCAGGTTGGGCTGGGCTGGGTCTCCCGCCCGGAGCAACATAGAAGCAATCAAATAACATAGAGTTCGATCATATTTTAAAATAAGCTTTATTTAGATTTTTTTAATATTTTATATTTGCATCCATGCCGTTGAGAACCTTTCCCACGGGAAAGGTCATTTTCATCTAATGTAGCCCATAACTCATTCGCTATCTGACGCAGTTGTCTTAAATAAATCATCCTTAGTAACTCTTAGAATTATCTCCTAATTTACAAAAACTGAAATGAAAAGGAACTACTAAATCATTACCAGGAGTGTTTGCAATCTTATTTTCTTGTAAGTAAAGGGGAAAAGCCATAAAAATCAATAATAATAAAAAAAATCATGGGGGGGGGTGTTTTCTAAACCCTCTCTCCGATGCCAGCCCTGCCGCTCTCCCTCACCACTGGGCTCAGAGAAGCAGCTTAGCCAGAGAGGGACAGGAAGCTCCCTGGGGGGGCCACACTGACCTCTCCCCACCCCTGGACCAAGTCGGAAGGCAAGGGGGAGCTGAAGGGGGCTTTCTGGTTTGTTTCAGAGACTTTGGACAAAACCTCCTACCCATTCCAGATGCTCCAGTGAAACTCCCTGCTGCTAAGAGCTGAACACATCACTGTTAGCAGAAGCGCCACTAGCGTGGTCTAGAGGGTGACGGAGTTGTTAGTCATGAGGTGGAGACAGGGGCCAGGGGCCAGGGCAAAGGAAATGAGAGGTGGCTACAGCGTGGGGGCAGGCCTGGCTGCAGCGCCCACGTCCCCACCCCTGTGGGAATGCACACAGGCCCTTTGCTGGTGACACTCGCTGCCCCCCAGACAGGCAAGTGTTCCTGCCAGCCTCTTCCCTGGGAAGAGAGGCTCAGGCAGCTGGAGGATTGAACCTCGGGAAACCCCAGAGATTCTAAGTGTGGCTGGAGGGACCAACTGGAATGGGCAGGGCAGAGGGCTCAGGGCTGGACACCGTGTCCCCAACAGCCCTCCCTGAAGGCAAGGGCCTCCTGCGCCCTCCACCTGCCTGGCCTATCAACCCAGGGAGAGAGACACAGCCTGGGAGGAGCGGGTGTGCAGGGGCCCCAGAGGAACCAGGGTCCCTCTGGTTGACTGTGGGTGAGCCCCGGGCCTCTCTCCCTGATCTCGCCCTCTCTCAAAAGACAGGCCCAAGAAAGGGGAGGATGACCCTCAGCACTCAGCTCACGGAGGTGTGCTCTGTGTGTCAGAGAAGCAGACGGCAGGAGAGGCTGGAGGGCAGGAGGTGGGGAGGCAGATGAGAGCAGAGCCAGTCTGAAAGCCCGAGGTCCTGGCCCAGCCTGACACCCTCCCTGGCACAGTCCACAGTCAGGCAGAGGGAGGAACAGACAAGGGACAGAAACGCCCGCCCCCCCACCGTGGAAAAATATACACCCCAATATTTATGTAATAATTTAGATAGAATATGTTTTCTGCATTTGTGCAAATAAATTAAACGAAACGATTTCCTTTTCTTGTTCGTTGTTTCCTTTAAGAAAGAAACGGCAACGCAAGTTAGAAACAGGCCATTCAAAAGGGCCCACTGGCTCCCCGCGGACCGGCGGGACAAGGCCCCCGGCCAGGGACAAGGCCGCCGGGCTCGCCAGTCTGCGGGGAGCGAGCTTACCCTGACCACGATGGCATTCTGTGGCTAAAGTGACTTGGGCGCACCCCGGGAACAGGGTCCGGTCCTACGCGTCCACACGGGGTGGGGAAGGAGGGGACATCAAAACGGACCACGCCCCGGGGAGCCGGGCTCCGGAGCGGTGGCTGGGACAGGGACGTCACAAGCACGGAGTGCACAGGAGTCGGTTATTTACAATACATAGCAGTCCTTCAAGTTTCAAGTTTCGTTAAAAAGGCGGAGGGAGGAGGAGGGAGGGGACCCAACGCACCAAACAAAAGGGAAGAAAAGGACAACCGAACATGGAGAAAAATAAAATCAACCAGATTAACAAACACGACTGCATCGCTCCGGAGACGACAGAGAGTTGACAGAGTCACACACGGTTTGCGGTATGTACATGGATTACAGAGGTGGCGGCGCGGCGGGCGCTCGCCAGGCGCAGGGCCAGGCGCAGCCCCCGCGCCCGCGCGCCCGCGCCCGCGCCCCGCACCCACCCGCACGTCCACACGCACAGACAGCCCGGCGCCGGGCAGCGGCATCACCAGTCCGCGTCCTCCTCTATGTAATAATCAGGGGCGGTACCATCAAAGAGGCCGGGGTCGAGGGACTTCCGCTGCTTCCCTCTGGCGAAGACGCGCGAGATGGAGCCGAATCCCATCTTCTCCTTCTTCTTTTTCCGTTTTTGGTCTTCAAGATCCTCGAGTGACTGCGGAGCCCAGGGGTGGAGGGAGAGGGGAGAAGAGCAGAGAGAAGCTTAGCCCCCGGGGTCAGGGTCAGGGTCAGGGTCAGGTCAGGGTCTGGGAGTGGACAGGGGCAGGGCAGAAGCTGGGTTCTGGGGCCAGGATGCCAGGGGTCTGCGCTTCGCCCACGGAGCAAACTTGGGCCAGTTTTGGAACCTCTTGGGGACAACAGGACCCACCCAGGGCTGCCACAAGGGCACCCCGAAAGTGAGGACAAGATGCTGAGACAGACCTGGCGTGGGACAGGCATTCAATAAATCGGGAGCTACTGTTGGCCGCACTGGCGGTTGGATTTAACTTGCTCACAGCCCATGGAGCCCGTCACTGGAATGCTCGGCCACTGTCCCCGCCAGCCTGCGAGCCCGGGAGGCAGGACAAGGCCCCACGGGGGTTCCACTCTGCCAAGCACCTCGTGTGTGTGTGGGAGGGGGCCAGAAAGTCTGGGAGAGTCGGGGCAGACCTGCCACCAACAGCCCTGGGCAGGAAGCAGGACTGGCCCTGGGGAGCAGGGAGGTGGGTGGGGCCTGATTTTGCCCCTCCCTTTGGAACCATGGGCAGCGCCCAGCCTCTCTGAGCCGTTTCCATCTCTGATGTGGGGAAGGCGGTGTGAATGACGGTGACAGGGGTGGTGACCCACCTCCTGGGAGAACTACAGGGCTGGGGGCCAAGGGCATCATACAAAGACGTGTCCACAAAACAGGCGGGTGGAGACCAGACCCGGCTCCCAGAACGCTTCAGGACATCTCTCCCTGGAGGGACCCCCATGCAGATGGCAGGGCATAGACCAGCATGTGGGAACCACAGGACCAGAGAGGTGACCTCAGAGGCCCCTGCTGACCCTCAAGTTCAGACTGCATCCCTTGTGGCCCTGTCCTTGTGGGCCCCCCCCCCCATGACATAATGTTGAAACTAAAAATGGATGACGTCTCTAGCAGCAAAAGGCCCAAAGAGCCACATTGTAATAACTTGGCTGCCAGGGGAAGATGCTGGCCAGGGCAGCGGGACACAGGGACGCTGGGTGCACAGGAGGTCTGCAGGTCTGGAGGGGACACGGAAGAGGCCAACCCTCATGAGACTCAGAGTGGCTCCAGGAATGGCACTGGGGATGACCGTCAGCACAGGGGAGTGAGGGCTGAGGTCATGGTCGGGGGGATGGAGGGGCCCGGTGGCCAGGGAAGCCATGCCTACCTGTACAATAGGGTTGTGCAGGTTCTTCTGAACTGGGCCGGGACTGTCGCCCTGAGGTCAAAGGAGAAGAGGAGGATGAAATGGCAGGCACTGGTGACAGCGGGGCACCGCTGGCCCGTGGGGGCCTTCCGTGGGGGGAGAACCCCCAGGGGCTGCCCTGCCTCTGGAGTGGGGAGCCCGCCCCCACCTCCTGAAGCTGATATTCCCAGGTGGCTTCCTGATGGGCTCTGGGGGTCACCAAGCTGTGGCCTGGACTGGGGGTCCTGGCCAGAGACCTTTATCTACTCTGGCATCTACTCTGGCCTCTTCAATGCCCAACACCCTGACCACCACTCAGCTGCTCAAGGGCATCCACGTCCCCATCCTGATCGGTCCACTGTGCCCTGTTTGGTGTTTTCATAAGGAGATCTATTTTATAGAAAAAGCATGACGACAGAGAATTTGGGGACAGAAACAGACTCGGAAGACTAGGTAGCTGCAAGCTTCCCCCCATTAAGGAACCTCTTGTTTTGCAGAGGGGTGGGTGGGACTGGTCCAATTTAGATACAAGTTCAGTGTCACCGGCCTAATGACAAGCAGAGCTACACCTCCTACTTGGGACGGTCTTATTCCTCGTTCAGTGCTCCCTGTGGGCAACCACACACCCAGCCCTGAGCTCCGGGCGCCCTGGGAGCTCTACCCACAGGGTCTGAGCTCTTCCTTCTTCCCTGGGGAAGGGCAGAGAGGGCACTTCCAGTGTCACCAGCCTTGCTCCAGGTGTGTGTGTGGGGGAGGGGACTTTTCAGTCTGGATGTGCCCAAGCCCTCACCGCACCCCAGAATCTACGTGTTCTGTAGATCACGTGCTCCATCAAAGTCACTGCTATGGTCTGACTGGGAGTCGCCTCCGGCCTTCCAGGTACGCGTCCGTGAAGGGACAGGATGTGTCCTGTGGGCCACTGCCAACCGGTCTTCTCCAGCTCTGTGCCAAGTCCCTGCCTCTGCTCTAAATCAGTGGCCAGAAGGAGAGGACGAGGCGGCCCTTGGTCCTGTCTGCTGTTCTTCTGATGCCAGGTCCAGGGTCACAGAGGTCACCTGGTGCTGTTTCGGGGTCCTAGCTTCCCACGTGCCTATCCGTGCAGGCGTCGGGCCCATGCCCGGGATGCCTGGGCATCGATGTGCTGGGACTGCGGCCCCCGGGGCAGGTGTCTCCAGGCGGGCAGTGCAGAGGGTGGCCGTGTCCAGCACACATGGGAGGCCTCAGCCCACTCTGGGAGCGGGTGTCCCGCAGCACCTGTGTCCAGTCTCCCGTGGGCCCACCTCTGGGAAGGTGTTCTCATTCAGGTGACGGATGCCAGGCGTCTGGCTGGAGGCGGGGCCTCTCCCTGTGTGTAAGGCGGGGCGCTGGCTCTAGGTGAGACTCCAGAGAATGGGTGTCACGGCCCCTGGAATGCCCTGCTTTCCTCGCCTTGGCTCTGTCACTCAAGACAGCTGCCACCAGGCCTCTCTGGGGACCAGCAAAGAACACACTGCTTCCTGTAGGCCCCGTAGAAGGAATCCCAGCCAGCGGGCTTCTCATCACTGCTGTGGCCCCCACAGGCCCGGGGGCCAGTGCTGCCCACCGCCCCTTCACCAGGCCCCAGCTCTGCTTTAGTTTCCGCTGTTTCTAAAGTGCTTTCCATGCTGACGGTGGACGGAAGGCCCTTTTCTCCCATGACCACTCTAAGGGAGGAGAGGTCCTGATGTTCATCCTGATTCCACCAGCACCGGCTGCGCTTGCTTCTAGTTCCGAGAGCCTCTTGGCCCTGCGCCCGTCTTGGGGACAATCCCATCGTGGGTGAGCAACGGTTTCCGTCTCGGTTTCCCAACGCGTCCGCCTCGCTTCTTCTTACATGTTTCGTGATTAATAAAGCGACACTCACTGAGTTTCTGAAAAAGCTTTCCTGTGCCCTGGGACCTTGCCCCTGGTGTCTGTCTTCAGGGGGGCTCTCTGTCACCAACATGTGAAGGAACAAAATTCCAAGTGGTCCCCACACCCTGAGCCACTGCTTCATGGTAGAGCCCCAGGTGCTTCTGTCCCTCCTAAGATGACGCACCCGGCTCACCTACCCCTTCGGAGTTGGGAAACTGCTGCACTAGGGGTCGGTTCACCTGCTGGAAGCTCAGTCCCCAGTGTGGTGACGTGTGAGGTCGCGGCACCTTGGAGAGGTGGAGCCTTTGGGAGTCCTTGAGGCCCTGCTCTCTCGGGAGTTGTCATGAAAAAGCAAGACCGTCCCCTCCCTGCTCTCTGGCTTCCTGCCTCACGACCCTGATCTCCCTCTTGCATGCCCTCCTGCCTCTGATGCCGTCAGCCATGATATGATGCACATGGGGGGCCCATGCTGGAGCTGGAACTTTCAAGCCTCCAAAACTGTGAGCTAAATGAACCTCTTTTCTTTATAAATTACCCAGCCTCATGTACTTTGTTATAGTAATGGAAAGCAGACTAAGAGAGAGTCCATATGCCTGTCCCATCATCAAGAGGTATTTAGGGACTCGGGCCCAGTATGCAGTCAAAAAGTGTTTGGTAAAGTAAAGTTAAACCTATTTAAAGCAAATTCACAGGATGCCCCTCCAGAGGCAATGCATGCTCAAACTATTGGAAACTCGAAAACAAAACAAAAGCACCCAGTCTGGCTCCATTCCCGGATGGAGGAGGAGCTGGTGCTCAGGGCAGCAGGTGTTCTGGTAAGACTCTGAGTTCTGGAAAGCAATATCTGGGAGGGAAGCCCCTGGCCCCAGGCAGGACCACCCGACGGGGCCCACCGGGATGAATTCCAGGCTGTGCAGACCCTGCGGCCGACCCGCGCCTGCCTTCCTCTGGATTTTCCTCACCCTCCCGGACACAAGGAGCAAACGGCCTCATCCTCTCCCCACATCCACCACTTCTTGCCGCAGTGCTCCCTGGGTGGGCGAGAGGAAACAGCGGCTGCGCCCAGCCCCCCTCCCGGCTGGGGCAGGGCCCAGGGCCCGGGCCCCCGGCTGCTGGCCTTACGTTGCAGAGGGAGTGCGTCCGGTGTCGGGGGGAGTTGATGTCGCTGGGCGTGGACGACCGGTCACCTTCAGCAGCAGAGGCGTCCGAGATGACGGAGGGCTGCCGCGAGTGGCAGGGGCTCACCCTGACCGCTGGAAAGCAGGGGCGGCTGATGAGCGCGGGCGGAGAGCTCCCGCCGGCCTGTGCGCCTGCAGGCCAGTCCACCCGTGCCCAGCACAGAGGGGACGCTGAGGCTGCGGGAAGGCGGGGCCTCGCCCAGCTCCGCCCCCTTCCACAGCCTCCTGTTCCCACCCCCTCGGCTCACCTGAGGCTGGAGGAGGCCTGGGAGTCTCACGCGGATGGTCCCAGACCCGTGCCACCCTAATGGTGGCTCCATATCACACCCCAGTCCAGACACCTGGAGGCCACCACCAAGTCCTCTTCCCCACCCCCACGTGACAACCCACAGCCTCTGAAACAGCTCCACCCAGGGAACTGCTGTCTCCTGGAAGACCTGGGCCTCCCTGCCTCCACCCCTCCTACTGCAGCCAGAGCCATAGGCATCTGGCCACTCTGGGGTGACACATCTCCCTCCTGGTCTCTGGGCCTTACATGCTGAGACCCTGTGTCCCCGCAGCCTGGGCTTGGGGGCTTCCTGGTTCATGGTCACTGTGCTCCAGTCATGTCATCCTTCTAACCTGGCCTGAGAGTCCCTATCTGCCTTCTGCCTTGGCCTCTGCTGTCCCGCTGCCTCTCAGGGGCCCTGCCAGCCATTCCCTAGAGATTCCCCGACAGGCATTTCTCCCCGCGACGTCTTCTCCCCAGGACACCAGCTGCTCTCTGCCGACCTCTTCCCAGTGCTCATTCCACCTGGTGCGCACTGCCCGCCTGGGGTGTTCACAGGGACAGTGTCGGTTCCTTGAGCGCAGGTGCCCTGGGTGGCTTATCTACGCTCAGTCCCAGAGCTCGTGGTGCCTGGCACACAGTTGGTGCTCAATAAACTGGTGGCATGAAAGGCCCAGCTCAGGAGCTGCAGCCCGGAAGCACTCCCAGGCCCCCAGCAGGCTGCTCCCCTCTGCACGTGCCGGTGCTGCATGGAGAGCAGTTTCCTGTTAACCTGAGTGCCTACTGTGTGCTGCCGCTCCTGGCAAAGACCTTGTGTGCCTAACAGGCAGGCGGGTGCTGAGGCGCGACTCGCATCTGCTCCCATCTAGTAAGTTCGCCCTCCAGGCTGTGGGGCCTTGGGCACGCCTTCCACCCTCTCTGGGCCAGTGCTGTCATCTGTAAAATGGGGACGGCAGTGGCAGCCATCCCACAGAGTGGCTGTGTGTGTGACATTCCTGCTACGGTGCTGGGCACCAGGCACTTGCGATGGCAGGGTGGGGTCAGGGGTGCTCCGGTGCAGGAAAGCACAGAGGACCCTGGGGACAGAGCCGGGGAGAGTCACGGAGCATGGCTTCTGACAATAAGCCTGGCGATGGCTGCAGGGGAGGCAGGGCCAGCGGGCAGGCCTGCTGCCTGACCAGCCCTCCCCAGGGCAGAGCCAGCTGCGACGAGGACCTGTGGTCATACCAGGTGGCCCCTGCTCCTAGTGCTACCCTGAACCAGGGGAGCTGGGGGCACACCTGGGCTGAGACGGGACAAGGGCAGCCCTCTCGGGGTCTCGGCTTCAAAGACCCCCACCCTGTCCCCCTAACTCACCCCTCCTTGGGTCAGACAGTAAAGGGATGGTGGCTGTCCCCTGGGGTGGAGGGAGGACTGAATTAGCTTACTCCTGGATTCTGAAAGTCCTGGGGTCAACTAACAATCACGCTGATGCCAATGTCCCTGCCGAGGAGAACAGCGGCTACTGGTCACCCAGGTCCCTTCTGGGAATGCTGTACATTCCACCTTATGACAACCGTGAGTGTGGCAAGGACACTGAACACACACCGTGCACCAGGAACCTGACACCAAGGTCAGGCGAGGACCTGGCCAAGGTCATGGTCACGTCCCCAGTAAGCAGCAGGGCCAGGACTTGAAGCCACGGTGTGAATCCTGAGCCTGTGCCCCTCAACCAGGGACTCACCTGCACTCACAGGTGACGGCAGGACCACGGCTCCTCCCTGGCTGACCCCCAGCCCCTGGGGCGGGGGCTGTGCAGTGTGACCCCTGCTGGCTCCAGAGGCCAGCTCTGCCCACCTCTTCCAGAGTGCCCCTGTCCCCACTCAGGGGTGAGCCAGGCCCAGAGGGCGAGGGCTCCTGGTGGCTGCCAGCTGCCTTCTCAGCCTGTACCTGTCACACAGGGAGGGGCAGAGCACGGAGCCAGGGCGCTCACAGGGACGCAAGGCGATGGCGAGGAGTGCAGCCTGCACCTCGCGGCGGGCGCTGCCCACATGCCAGGCCCCTGCCTGTGAGGCTTATGCCTGGCCTTCCTGTGTGCCCAGGGTGTGCTGAGCTGTCAATCAAGGTGCTCTGCAGCCTCTAGTCAGAGGACGCCTGTGTGACCCAGGCTGGCCAGTAGGGCTCGTGTGGGCGTGTGCCCTGGCTAGCCAATCAGACTCTTTCTCTGGACTTCGATGTGGACACAGGAAGAAGAGAGTGTCTTTCTCCAGACCCTGCGCCCTACGCGCAGCGTCGGCTCGGGGATCTTGTCTACGGGGGCGCGTGGCCCTTCACACCGGTTCAGAATAACCACTGTCGCGATACCGATTTGCCCACTTCCGAGATCTGGCATAAACTTTTTTTTTTTTTTTTCCACTTTCCAACTTTGAGTTGAAATCTGGAATTTAGAAATTAAAGTCAGTGGGAGACCAAAGGGGTATCGAAACGCTTAAGAGTGGCTCATCACACTGAGCGGTCCGCTTGGCCACTTTGTAGGAAGAGAAGCGTTAACAAAGAGGCCAGATGAAGTGGGCAGAGCCTCGGTGGGAAGAAGGGCCAGGGCGTGGGATTTGCTGGAACCTGGTCCAGCCACGCCTGCAGTCCATCTCCTGGCCTTTGCAATGACAAGAGCCCATGGTCCCTGCCCTGCGCGGCCCGAGGTTGCTGCAGTGACAGAGGCGGCCCCCGGGGTACGGTGGCCTCCTGAGAAGCCGGGCAGGACTCACCTTGCCGGTCGGCGGGGTGGGGGGGGTGTGAGTGGTAGAGTGTCTGCTGGCTCTGGCGGATGGCCGCGGTCAGCGGGAGGTCCGCCTGCACCACCCACTCCTGGTTGCCGTTGAGCACCGTCTCGCCCGGCATGGCGAGGGAATGCCGCTTGGGCACGTCCTTGGTCAGCGTGGCTAGGGACTGCTTGGCCTGGAGAGAGAGTGGGCGACAGGGGGGTGTGACCCTGGGGCTGCCCGGCTGCTGCTGGCTGTCACCACCCGCCCAGAGCCACCAGCCCCTCTGAAGCAGGGTGCCGTGGCCGTGTGGCCTGTCAGGGGGTCAGGCACGGGCTCTGCAGGGACCCTCCCTGGGAGCTCGCTCTGGGCCCTTAGTGCCCGCCAAGAGCAGGGGGACCAGCAGGTGGAGGGAAGGGGGTGCTGAGACACACCCGCCACCCGTCCCCAAGGGCTGGCCAGTGGAGGCACTGGTGTCTGGCTTCCACCCCGGAAGTCGGCCTGCACAGGGGGCAGTCGCTCCACACTCAACCCGCAGGCAGTCCCCCTCTATGACAGGCCGCGGGGACCTCGAGCCAGCTCTCAGATCCCACCCCAGTGCGTGGGGCATGAGGGACTCCCCAGGCAGCTGCCCCTGGGACAGCCCCCGAGGTCTGTCACCTCCCCTCCAGGGCACATGGGGCTTTACTGGGGGTGATCTCAAATTCTCCGGGGAGAAGGGCAGGTGTTCCACCCGCACTGACCATCCTCACCGTGGTTCACGGGGACTCTGACCTCTGACCCCCTGGATCTGACCCTGCCCTTCCCCTCCAGCTGTGGGATCCCAGGAGAGGTCCCTCCCCTTTGGGGCGTGTGCCCCCCTTTCTGATGGAGAGCCCCAGCCTCCTGCTCCCAGGCCACTCGGGTAGGAGACTCCGTCAAGCACCAAGTTCACACTGCTGTCCCCAAGCCGGAGACGGGTGCTCCCAGGAGCCAGGGATGCTGAATGACCCACCCGGTCCACAGGCAGCAGCACAAAGGGGGAGCCCTATCATCTGTGTCCCTCCGAGGACAGGGCAGACCGAGCGGTGGGCAGGGCAGGCTGGAGAGTCTGTTGACCGAGGCCACCACGTGTCCATTGCCTGTGTCCGAAGGCGCCTGGTTGAAGGCACACGGCAGCCCTGCCCAGTCCCCTGCTGGTCTAAGGGCCACGTGCTTGTCTGGGGACCTCCCGGGTGGGACCCTCGGGGCCAACGCCAGAAGGCTCCCGGCCTGCTGGCTCCGGGGACAGCTGCGGCCTGGCCAGTTCTCACGCCACGAGAGCAAGCTGATGTCGGCAGCCGCGTCCCAACTGGGGGAGAGGCGGACACTCTTCACAGACCCCAGGGCGAGAGGGCGAGGCACCACCCTGGGGCCGCCCAGGCTCCTGTGGGACCTCCTCAGGCCCGGAAGGCAGGAGGCACAGCTGCGGACAGGGTGCTGCCCACCCAGGCCCGGCCCTCGCCCCTCCTGCCTCGCCTGGCCCGTGGGGACTGTTGTTTTGATGGATGAGGAAACGCAGCCATGGAGCGGTTAGCAGTGACTTGTTCAAGGTCCCAGGATGACCGACGAGGAGGCTGTCTCATCCCAGGGATGGTGTCAGGGCAGGACGGGTTCAGGTCCAGAGGAGCTTAGGAAGCGACGTCGCCAGCTCCTGCCCTGGTTCACCAGCTCTCGCGTCTCTCCACGCAGCCTGGGAGGAAGGCCTTTATGGTCTCCGTTTCATACAGGAGGAGACGGGGGCTCAGAGAGGTTATGTCTCTTGCCAAAGGTCACACAGCTAGAAAAGGACAGGCCCGAAACTGGCCTGTTAGACCTGGACAGCCAGGCTCCGCTGGACATGGATGCTTGATTCCGGAGCAATACTTGACCTCACGGGAGGTTGGTTCTCAACTGGGGTGATCCACTCCCTGGGGGGCATCTGGCAGTGTCTGTAGAGTTTCCTGGGCGGGTGCTGCTGGCATGGGGTGGGTGGAGACCAGGGTTGCGTTCTACATCCTGCAGTGCAGGGGACAGCCCACCACAGTCACCTGGCCCAAGTGTCAACGGTGCCGAGGGTGAGGAGCCCTGGCTGGAGCAGGGTGGTGACCAAGAGCTGCTCGTGCTTCGGAGGCCTGGCAGGTGGAGGCCCAGCAGGCGGAGGCTGGTCACTGTGACCTGGGCTCCTGCGGAGGGAGGCCTCCCGTGCAGCCCAAACAGCTCTGGCCTCTCCTTGATGGGCAGGCCCTGCCCGCTGCTCCAGGATGGCAGAGGCCGGAGCCCGGACCACAGTGGCCCCCTCCCAACGCCCCCCTTCCCAGCAGCCTCAGCGCCCGAGGCAGGTGGACTGTCAGCCCAGCACCCGGCTCCGTGGCAGCCCCTCAGGTCAGTTAAGCAATTACCTAGCACCAATGTCACAGCCGGACACTGTGAGGCCAAGCCAGGCCTGGGTGTGAGATGCGACCATGAAAACATTCCGGGAAGAGGCCGAGCCAGGACGCCTCACTCCCCGAGGGTCCCCACTGAGGGTCCCCACCGTCTCCTGTCAGTGACTGCCCAGGAGTCTGACTCCCCCTCCCGAGGTGCCGCGGGGCCCGTGGACAGCCTCTCTCTCTGCTCCTGGGAGCCGCCTTCTGTTGGAGGCCCGCACAGGCCTTCAGCGCCTAGGGTCGGAATTTTTTTAAAAGAGGAAAAAGTCCAGTGACAGGAAGGGCCTCCGATGACACCAGGTGACCTATAAACACTGCTGTGAGAAACTGGATCGGAGCTCAGAATCTGGAGTCTGATCTCCTCTGGGCCCGCGGTGTAACATACAGCTTGGGGTCCCCTCCTCTCCGGGGGCTGCCGGCTGCCTCTCCGCCTGTCAGGTTCCTGCAACATCCCAGCTGAGGTCAGAGACCCGGGCCGGCCATTTGGACCCGGTACCGGATCAGACTCTCTCTTCTTTTTCATGGCAACCAAATTCCATCAGGACACAGGTTCGGGGTCATGCTCCCAGCATGGCCTGCAGACTGCTCCCACCGGGAGCCCTGGCCCCCCGGCCCCCCAGCTCCGCAGCTGCCTGGGCTTTGCCCACTTCTGAGCCTGCCGTCCACCCTCCTGCGGGTCCTGACTTCCAGGACGCCCTGGGCCCCAGCCGGCCTGAGCTGCTTGGTTGCTTGCAACCTGGGTCTGCGGAGAACCGGTCCCCGGGCAGCAGCCCTGGCAGTGACGTTCTGCAGGTGGTGAGTGACGGAGGGGCCCTGCAGTTGGGGGCCACGTGGTTCTGGGTGAAGCCCCTCCTTCTGTCTCCGCATGGAGGCCCCCCGTGCCTGAGTCCATCGGAAGGGGGCCCTGGTGCCGTCCAGGAGGCATGAGCCCCAGTGTTTCTGGCAGGTTGGGTGCTGGGCACGCGGACGGGCTGGCTGGCTTGCAGCCCAGAGACCCAGGGCGCCACCCCTGGGTACCAGGGGACGGTGTTCCAAGGCAAGGGGGCACATCTCCGCTGTCCAGGCAGGGCCTGGAAGGCCTGGCAGGACAGGGTGTTCTGCACCCCCTCCGGGTCTGAGACCTGATGGGCTCCCCCTGGCTGCAGGTGGCGGCGGCAGCACCCACCCCAGGTGCAGGTGGGGAGGGCCCCGGGCTGCAGCTTCTTCCTGGCCTGTGTGCCCCTCACCACCAGGGGTCAGCGCTGCACAAGGAGACCCAGGGCAAGAGCAAGGAGCCTGCCCGGCCCCAACAGCCTCATCCAGAGGCAAGTGACCATCACCCAACCGGGACACTGAGCTGCGCTGCCGCCCGCTACTTCACTGACACCCTCACCAGGGCGCCACGGGGCGGACCCAATATTGTTACTTACGCTGTGTTACTGAGGCTCAGAGAGGTGAGGAGCCTGCCAAGGTCACACAGCTAGGGAGCAATGGGGGCCGGACTGGAAGCCAGAACCCACACTATGACCACACTCGCAGCTGCGACGGCACTGAGCAGGAGGACATGGGTCGAAGAGTCCGGGGGGCCCCCACTCCCAGGAGCCCTGGGCATCCTCCACCTGGCCACAGGAGCCTTGGTGGCTTTCAAAGTCCCTCTGCCCACATGCTTTCAGGATTTACCCAGCCACCTTGTGGGGAAGGCAGGGTGGGAAGGACCCCCAACCCCGGCCCCAGCAACAGAAAGCCCTGCAGCCCAGAGAGGCCCAGTGAGTGGCTGGCAACACACAGCGGCAGGTGGAGCAGACAGCAGGGCTCTGACCAGGGCTCTCGGCCAGCCTGGCCACTGTCCCCACGTGTCCTCAGGACCTTCTCAGACCACAGAGTGCTCCGCCTGATTTTAAGGGTTTGTTTTGGATGAGAAAAAAATATATGTTTTTTCCTTGATGACCCAAGCTGACGTTGCTGCTCATGCAGAAAAAGAGACCAAACATAAGACACCGTGTGCGGACGAGCCCCCGCGATGCCGAGCGACTCTGCGTCTCACCTCCCCGGTTTACATACTATAGAACGTGCTTTGCATTTTATATGTTTTCATACAATATATAACAAATTTTATGTATACTTAAGATATATAAACATTTAATATATTTACATATAGCAAATAAGTATATGTAAGTGCTATTTCATATCTACATTTTTTATGTAAAAATATTCTATATTTACGTCTTACGTATATATTTCCTACATATATTATGTAAAATATTTTGAACCAACAAAATAACAACACAAATACAGTTTCCGGCGGTGGCCGGGACGAGCAGGGGCGTCTGCCAGCCCCGCCCTCTGGGCCGAGGCCGTCCCAGGCTCTGGGCGCGGGTCCTGGAGGGCAGCCCTGGGCGCCCTCCCTCCGCCTGGCCACACGCCCGCCCGGGGCCCTGGCTGGGGGTTGTCACTGCAGCCCCCTGGGCCCCCGGGGCAGGACTCACCATGGCCAGCTCGGCCTCCAGCTCCTTCATCCGGTTGTCCTTGAGGTCCAGCTGGGAGCGCAGGGCGGCGGCGTGGTCGGTGGCCTCCTTGGCCTGGCGCCGCAGCTCCCACTTCTCTCGCTCCAGCAGGTCCTTCTCCTTGGCCAGGGCCTTGACCGCGTCCTCGCTCTCCTGCGGGAGGGGCGGAGCCAGAGAGGGAGGGGCAGGTCACTCCCAGCCGGGGACTGCAGAGGGGGCTGGGCCCTGGACGGGCAGGGAAGCGGGAGGCCCTGGCTCTGCTGGGAAAGCCCCGGGTTCGAATCCTGCCCCACGCTAGCTGGGAGGCCGGGGCCACCAACCCTGGGGAGGCCCAGGGAGCACTTTCCCAGGGAACGAGGTAACAAATGACTGACTCGGTGAGGACGTAGCCGTCCCGGCAGGTGGCTCCCCTCAGTGGGTCTGTGCTGCCCCATCCACAGGCGGGGGTGACACTGTTCTGTCCCCCAAGGGCTCCCACAGGAAGCACTGATGCACGGGGTCAGGCAGGAGCTCGGGAGCGGGGGCTGGGGCTGCTCTGTGGTCTGGGAAGACGTGTGCCCCTCGAGAAAGCAGGCAGTGACGAGGAGGTGCCCGCCACCTGACGGCCGGGGGCGTCACACTACCCCGCAAGGTCACAGCTGATGGGGCGGAGACAGGACACGCCCCTCACCCAGCTGGCTGGCTGTCCTGGAGGCTGCAGCCTCCCCGTGGCCCCCGCTCCCCTCTGGCCAGTCCCCGGGCAGAGCCGGCGGCAGGAGCGGCTGCCTCAAGCGGGCTCTGACCTCTGCTGGCCCGGGCACGTTCAGGACAGCAGGTGTCCTTGGGAGGGTGGCCCCAGAGGGGAGCCGGACCACCACTCAGCCACCAAGTCCATGCAAAGCCATGGTCTCTGTGGCCCAGGGCCGTGGAGAGGTCGCCACCCCGCCTGTGTGACGAGCCTGTGCGGAAGGCCTGGCTTCCAGATGGTGAGCGACGAGGAGGCAGAGGCGGGGCTGGCCTCTCTGTGGCCGTCACAGACGGCTGTGGCCACTTCTGGAGAGAAACCCGGCCAAACCCTGGCTCTGCAGTCGCTGAGCCTGCTGCGGTCCCCCTCCACGGCCCTCGTGTACTCTGGCGTTCCCGTGAGGCTGAGCCGATGCTTGTGGAGACCAGCGCAGGGCCGGGCAGAGGCAGGCCGCCGTGTGCGA
The DNA here is from genome assembly GCA_020662805.1 of Glaucomys volans. NCBI lineage: Eukaryota > Metazoa > Chordata > Mammalia > Rodentia > Sciuridae > Glaucomys > Glaucomys volans. The sequence continues at coordinate 45,421 of JAJEJO010002490.1, read as the reverse complement.
GGGCCGCCCTGGGTCCTCTGACCTGCTCTCACTCAGACCTGACTCTGGTCACTCAGTGAGCATGCAGGGTACCCTCAGCAGGTCCCAGGCTGACAGAACCCTGCCCCTGCAGAGCGGAGCTGAACAGCTGGGGTAACTGTCCCTGAGAAACAGCTGGTGTTCAAGTGGCTGCCTAAGAATGTCTCTGAATTAGGAGGAGGGTCCACTAGGACCCTCAGGATCATTTTTATCTCCATTTCTTTGCTCGTCCCACTGATCATGAGCTGACTGAAGGCTCTAGGTTGGGCAGTAAGGGGCTATGCGTGCTTTTAAGACTGGGGTCCCACTTCCCCAGGGGACCAGGCTCAGCAGCGACCTTCAGGAGTGTCTGCAGCACAGGGTTTTGGATGCACTGTTGTATTTAGATCTCACAATGTCTGTGAGGTGGGGACGGGAACTATTCCTTTCACAGATAAGCAAACGGAGGCCCAGAGAAGTACAATCATGTCTTCAGTCCTGCTGATAACAGGGGACGAAGCAGCAGGAGAGAGACCCTCGGCTGGGGATGTGGAGCCTGCCGGGGGTCAGGGGTGGCTGGAATCATGAGGCCAGGATCTGCCAGACCATGAGGTCCTGGAGGGCAGCCAGGCGGTAGAGGCCCTCCTGGGCTCCAGTGCAGGACGGGGGAGGGCTGAGAGAGGGGGCTGCTGGGGACAAGGTCGGCTGGGGACATGATGGCAGTGGGAGGAAGGAGGCTTGTTTCCAATGTGACCTCCTCATCAGGGTCACCCTGTGTCCCTCCCAGGCCTGGCCGCCTGGCCTATCATGAGAACCTCCCCAGCTGGACTTGTGGAGAGTCCCTGAGTCCCCCCTCAACTGTGCTCATGGGACAGGGCGTGTGCGTTTGGCACGGCGGCTCTGCATGTTGCAATTCTGGAACTTTCTTTCTTTTTTTTTTTTTTTTTTGAACCAGGGATTGAACTCAGGGACACTAGGCCACTGAGCCACATCCCCAGCCCTATTTTGTATTTTATTTAGAGACAGGGTCTCACTGAGTTGCTTAGGGCCTTGCTAAGTTCCTGAGGCTGGCTTTGAACTCTCAATCCTCCTGCCTCAGCCTCCCAAGTCGCTTGGATTACAGGTGTGCACTACCACGCCCGGCTGCAATTCTGGAACTTTCTGGGCAGACCAGGGCCCTGTCCTCAGCAGCCTGTCTGCCGGCCCTGCCTCCCCACGAGCCGCCTGGGCTCCTGCTCCTGCCCTGGCCGAGCCTGCAGGGCTCCCCAGGAGTGGGTCCCAGGGCAGGCTGAGTGGCGGGCCGAGGGGACAGCAGCCCACCTGCGGGTCTCTCAGCCTGTCCTCAGGGACGTTTATTTTGCACACAAACGTGACCAGACGCATGACCACGGAAGAGGCTGCGCGAAGCTGCACCGTGGCCCCGGCATCTTCAAAGCCCTGAGTATGTGGCCTTGGCTTGGCTGCACGGCCCTGCAGAACCTCAGTCCTCCCACCGCACCACAGGGTCGGGCCCAGTGGGAACTGAGGCCGTCCTAACGCTGCTCGCTCAGCGGACACAGGGGCCGTGGAGGGACTCCCTGGGAACAGGGGCGAGACCAGTTCAAAACCCCAGGTGTCTTCCCAACTCCATTTCTGAATGAACCCGCAGGGGACTCTGAGGCCGATCACGAGAGTGACCCCGGGTGCTCGGAGGGGCCGACGGGGGCCGCTGGCTGGGGAGGACGGCCACCTGTGCCGTCTGGGCACCGTGCTTTGTCTCCAAAGAAGAGCAAAGTCACAGACTCAGATTCCACGTCACCAACGACACAGGGAAGCACTTGCTCTCAGGTCTCAGGCCCGGAGACACTGCTCAGGGATGGCCAAGGTCTCGTCTCGGGGACCCTCGGGTGGTGGCTGCCCTCCCTTTCCTCACGCCTGGGGACCCGGACACCAGCACAGCACGGTGCTGACGGGTGCGGGAGCGCAGCCTCCTGGGCCCACACCGCTGCCTCCCCGCCTGACCCCACAGGCCCGCATCCGAGGCTCGTGTGCCTGGCTGCCTGTGCGCCCAGGGACGGGACCGGGGGGGGCCTGGGGGGGGGGGCCTGGGGGCTGACTCTGAAGGGACCCGGCTCATCCACGGGCGAGGCTGCAGGGGAGGGGACAGCACCCGGAGTGGGGGCTGCAGGTGGCTGGGGGCTGGGGCAGCCCAGCCAGGAGCTCCCTGGGCAGTTTTTATCATGGGGAAAAAGTGACAGGCACTCCCGGGAGGGACAGTGAGTGTCACGAGTGAAGACCAGGGTGGACGTGGGGACGGAGTGGGGGACATCTGGCCTCCCAGATGCAGCCCGACTGGACCCATCCAGCTGCCTGCCACCACCCATGATCCCCCAGCCCCGCGCACACGGGCCACAGCCCCGCCCAGGAGTCACGCCTGGAGAGTTTCTCTGCCCTGAACACCAAGGGTCAACACACTCCCTGCAGAGGCTGCCCCGCGGGGGCCTGGCTCCAAGTCTCACTGTCCTCTGGGCACATCATGCAGCCTAGGTCGCACAGATAAGTGCTGCACCAAATCCCTCCATGATCAGACCTGAGAACTCCTACTCATCCCACAGAGCCCAACACATGTCGCCCCTGCGGGAAGCCTGCCACGCCTCCCTCCCAGATGGAATTCTTGCTGCCTCACAGCTGCTCCTGGCCTTTTTCCTTACACTGTTTTTTTGGGGTACCGAGAGTTGGACTCAGGGGCACTTGACCACTGAGCCACCTCCCCAGCCCTATTTTGTGTTTTATTTAGAGACAGGGTCTCGCTGAGTTGCTAAGGGCCTCACCGTTGAGGCTGGCTTTGAACTCTCGAGCCTCCCACCTCAGCCTCCTCACACTTTAAGTATAGTGGAGGCAGAGCTCCCATTTACTGAGTGCTCATTGTGGGATAGGCACTGTGCGGAGGCCTTGGCATTAGCATCTCAGAATCCGCACGGCAGCTCGCAGGCCTGAACTGACCACTCTGCAGATGAGGAAACTGAGGGTCTGAGAGGACACACACATGGGCGTGGGGACCTGAAGCAGCTGGACCCCGAGTCCACACTGGGCGTCCAGGTGACCTTGGGCTGCGGCCAGGGACTGGGCTGGTTTCCTGGGTGCCCAGGCCTGCTGCACACCCCGCCGCCCGCCTGCTCAGGGAGGCATCCGGCCCCTGCGGGACAGAGGAGCGCGGGGCGGCCGCTACCTTGCGGTGCTGCTCGTAGTTGCGGATGAAGTCGCGCAGCTGCTCCTCGCGGCTCTCCAGCGTGGCGTAGAGCTGCTGCATCTGGCTCACCAGGTCCGTCTTCTCGCCCTTCAGGCGCTTGCGGTCGGCCTTCATGGCTGCGGGCAGAGAAGCGCGTGAGCTCAGGCCCCCCGCCTCTCCTGCGCCTCACAGAGGAGGAAACGGGGTTCAGATGGAGGAGCCTCTACTGGCTCACGGCGCCGGGTGCAGGGTCCCCGCTCGCCTCCGGGACCCCCACCCAGGCAGCAGCGAGGCCTTGTGAGGCCCCTTCCCACCCTGAGCTGGGGGTCCCCATGGTAAGAGCTGGGTGAGCTCCTGACCCCGTGGCCCTGGAAGCACAAGGGACCCCGAACCTCTGCCCCCATGAACCCCCGGGCCACTCTGAGCCCACCAGAGCAACTCAGCCAGTCCAAGAGCACCCCATCCACTCTGTGTTCCTCCCCCAGGGAGAAGGGCTGGGTTAAAAACTTGGAAGGTAAGACACCAAAGCACAGAGGAGATGAACGGGCTCCGTCACCACGAACCCTGCGCTTCAGAGAAAATGAGTGACCAGCCACAGAGCGGGAGAAAGTATTTGCAAGCCCTACGTCTGACAAGGGGATGAATCTGGAACATATAAATAACGTTCATAACTCAATGACAAAAAGACAACCCGGTCAAAATACGCGTGGAAAATCTAAACAGAGCTCCCCAACAAATGGCCAATGAGGACGAGAAGGTGCCTGACATCATTAGTTACTTGGGAAATGCAAATCAAAACCTCAGTGGATAGTGCCCCTTTCACCAGAAGGGCTAAAATCAAGCAGACAGTAACAAGTGTTGGCAAGGACCCAGGACACTGGAACATCACCCACTGCTGGCAGGCGTAGTGGATGCAGCTCTGGAAAATAGTCTGGTGGTTCCTCAAAAAGATACATAAGTCATCACATGACCCCCAAATTCTACCCCTGGGCATACACCCAGGAGCAACATGAACACAGCTGCACAAGAACTTGTCCGCAAATGCCCACCGCGCACCATTCACAGAAACCAAACAGGCGGCAGCGATCCCAGCGTGCCTCGTGGATGGGGGACACCACCAGTTAGAAGCGACAGTGAAATGCCACTTGATGAAGGAAGGGACCCAGCCTGCGGCAACACAGAGGGGCCTCGACACCATCACGCTGAGCCAGAGAGGCCAGTCGCTAACGGCCACAAGTTGTGGGACACCATTCACACAAAACGTCCTGAAGAAGGGACTCTAGGGAGACAGAAAGGAAATCAGCCGTGCCCCTGGCCTGGGCTGGGTGTCACCGGGGTGACGCTGAAGTTGGTGGCGTTCTGTGAGGTAATGGCAGTCCCCTCGCATTGGCTGTGCTGGATGTAGTTGTAGTGAGGGGCTAAAAACCAGCAGCGTGCACGATTCAAGTGGCCAGCGGAGGGCTGAGGATCAGATCTCAGAGAACCAACCAGACAGCGTCCCACGCTCCGCAGGCAGTGACTGCTCCCTCTAGGCTCCCACTGCGGGAGCCTCCACCGCCTCTCCCAGTCCCCAGGCCTCACCCCTCCCTGGGGAGCAGAGAAGGGGTTTCCCAGGCTAACTGTGGAGGGGTAGGAGTGGCAGCTCCTGGGCTCTGGAAGCTTCCGGCCTGAGCTGGCTCAGAGCGGTTAAGTCATTTGCCTGAAGCCACACAGCCACATCTGACCCCAAGCCCACACAGCTGACCCTGTTTATCATGCTGCCTCTGCAGAGAGGCCCTCCCACCCTGAGGGGTCCCGGCCTGTGGCTGGCAGTGGCCCTGACGTGAGGCACACAGGGCCGCGCTGCTCCACCAGCTTGCAGATGCCCGGTGTGCAGGACTAGGTGGACTCCAGCTCTGGCCCAGTGCCCCACAGAGGCTGGCGTCCTTCTGGCCCAAGGGCCCCTTTCGTCCTCCTGCCCTTGGCCTCCTCCCCAGGTAGCCCCGGTGGTGGGAGGAGGGGCCCGGGACCGCAGGCCCAGGGTGGACCTCTGAGTTCCAGCTCTGGGCTTCCAGCCCCCCGAGGGGCCTGTCCACCTCGTGGCCAGCGGGCTCAGCAGCGGCTTCGTCACCAGGACTGGAGTTCCAGGCCTGCTGGGCCAGAGCCTTAAAGGAGAGGGTATTTGGAGGGTCATGGCTGGGATGGCTCTGTGCCCCGTCCCCAGCGCCATGTACCCACATCACTGGGGACCCTGCGGCAAAAAACCCCAACACCCTAAGACGGACCCTGTTCAGAGGGCATCCTGCCGAAGAGCTGGCCGGGCACCATCGGGCACCTGCCCTGCTCGCGCTGCGCTCTGGCTCCCACGAGAGGTACGCAGTGGGCATCTGACACGGAGACCAAGGCCACTGGCCAGGCAGCCACCGGCCGGGGCTCAGCTGTCGCCCGGTGCTCAGGCCGGCTGGTCTGACAGCTGGGCACAGGAACGGCAGGGCAGCATCGGGAAGCTCAGGACAGGGCCTCAGAGGGTCCTCCTGCCCTGGGCACGGCCTCCCCAGCTGTGCCCTGTGAGCACCACCCAAGGACGGGCACAGGGCCCAGGTTCGGGGTGCCTGGGACCCCTGCTTGGCTCTGGTGGGGGGGCTCCAGGGCTGACCCCACATCAGACGGGGAGCTCGGGTGGGCGCCTCTCACTGTCCACCCCAGGGGACACCGCCAACCTGCGCACAGCCCTGAGGACACCGTGGCTCTTCCTCGTGACAGCCGTGCTTTGTCTCCTTGGAAACCTGTGTGACATCTCCCAAGGGCTCCGCGTGCCGGTGTGCGTGGGCCTGTCCAGACGCAGCCACAGCCCCTGACCAGTCATGGCTTCATCCAGGTGGGTCCCATTCCAGCAGCGAGGCCACCGGAACCACCACCATGGTGAGGGGTGACATGGAGCCCAGTGAGACCGCAGAATCATGAAGGGAACCAGACCGGCTCCTGGGTCGTGGGGCTCACTCCCCCCACTCAGGAGGCTCTCGACGTGTGAGATGAGGTGGAACAGGGGCCCTCCTGGCCCCCAGGTGACCACGTCTCTCTGGGGACGTCACTGCTCTCCAGCGTCCAAGGAGGGCTCTCCACGCTGGCCTCGTCCTCCTGCCTGGCTGAGGATGCCCTGCCCCTGTGCCAGGCCAGGATGCGACCCACATTGCCAGCAGCCGTGAGGCTCGGGGGGCAGGCTTGGAGAGGAGCCGTCTCCTCCCCACCCGGTGTCCGCCCCCAGGGCAGAGCAGACCCTGGCCTCTGATGCCCGGGAAGGGAGGCCACAGCCCACGCAGAGGAGCCCAGTGAACTCCAGGCTCTGATGCCTCCTGAGCCAGTGGGCCTGGAGGAGGGTTTCTTCCTCACCCACCTGGAGGCATGTGACGTGACTGCCACACCCAGGGCCGGGGACCCAGTGACTGAGGCTCACCCTGAGCCTCAGTTTCCCAGGTGCTAAGCCAGTTCCATGCAGTGACTAGGAAGTGCCAGGCACCGCGCTAAGTCCCTGACTTTCCCTCACTCAACCTCACAGTCACCCTGTGAAACCTTTCCACATCAGGACGGGGAGGCGGCCCTGGAGAGACGAGGGAATGAGGCCGAGTGTGTAAATGGCAGAGGCCGCCAGCCTCCTCCCTCCTAACCCGTTGCTCTGCCGCCTCCAGAATCACCAACCCCAAAGCAACCCCCACAGCATGGCTGGTGACCATGCAGGTCCCATCTGCCCCTAAGGACCTTGTGCCGTGGGCAGGGTGCACCCAGGGAGGGAGGAGTCATCGGAGGCTCCAGGGCTGGACCTCCTCACCAAGGCTGCGGTGCGGAAGGTCTGGCCTCAGGGACTCACACCTGTCGCCCGCCCAGCTGCAAGGCCCGCTGCTGCAGACCCCGTGGCTGCTGCGGCCCGTAAACTAGCCTGTGGCCATGAACCACGCACTCCGGACCCGAGACGCCACTCCTGCGGCCATCTGACCTCCTGGGAGGCCCGCTGAAGTCTCACTGAAGGTGTCCTACGTTCTGGGTGCGCCCCTCTCGGCCCGTGGCTGCTGGGAGGTGTGTATATGCACGCACCCACAGCTCTTGCGACACCTCCCTGGCCACCTGTTGGCCACCTGGAGCGTCCACAGCTAGTACGTCACAGGTGACCAGCAGGCTTCCCATTAGTGTGACCTCAGGAGACTGTGGGCCTGGGCCCGGGCGTTCCATGGCAGGGGCCCTTGGACAACCTCCCAGCCGGAGGACCCCCGACAAACCTCACAGGTGGGAAGGCAGGTGGCCCGTGGTCCATGCAGGACGATCCCAGCCACAGCCAGCAGGGGACGCCCTTTCTTTTCCATTCAACATTGCTGACCAGTCCTGCCTTCAGCCTTTACAGAGACTGCAGGAGACCAGGGCTGGGCAGGCAGCGGGGCCAGAAGGGCCTGGCACACCAGATCCACAGTCGAGGAAACTGAGGCCCAGAGAGGGAAGGGGAACCGCAGAAGTCACACAGCAAGTCAGCTCGCTGACACAGTTGGGTTAGAAGCACGGCTTGGGGATCTGCTTAAGTTTAATTGAGTCTCAGTTTGCTCATCTGCAGATGGTAACTGAGAGTCTAGTAATTTCTTCCCTGTAGGAGACAAGCCATCTTGCCTTCAGTGAACTGCGAGGTGCAGCCCTTGAGCATCTGGACAGAGGAGAGCTCAGGAAGGCAGGGAGCCCTGGATCAGCCCTCTCTGCTCCCATTAGCTGGAGGGTCGGAGCCATGGCAGGTGGCCCCCAGCTTCCTCAGCTAAGGCAGCCCATGCTCAGCTCCACCTTGGAAGGCGCCAGGGTGATGGGCAGGATAGCTGAAGGCAGAAGGGACTCATTTGGCTCAGCTGCTCCTCCTGGTGTCCCCTCTGCAAGCTTCTGGCCCCAGGAGAGGCAGATGGAGTGGTCCAGTTGGCAGCTCTCTAAGAGAGCCGAGGCTGGGGAAGGACCCAGGGCAGGAGGGCAGGGGAGGCACAGGTCTGGGGTCCCTGTGCTGGGGGATGTCGGCGGGTGCTGGCTTTTCCTGCTTGAAACACGAGCAGGGTGCGTTCGGAGGAAGGTGGAGCCTGCTGGCTTCCTCCAGGTCCTTGCCCCACCCGGGGTGCTCAGGGGAGGAGAGCAGCGGGGTCTGGGCCGGTGGCAGCTAAGGAGAATGCCCCCCTGAGCAGGGCCTGGCCAGAGATGCAGTGTGGGGTCCGCAGGGGGCAGCTCAGCTCCCTGGCAGTGTTAATCCCCTCTCCTCACCTTGAACGGGAAGAGGACCAGCTCAGGTAGCCACCGAGTGGTGGGCAGCCTGGCTCTGACCCAGTACTTTGGCGATCAGGCCCATGAACGTCGCAGATGCCCCACAGATCCTCTCTCGGTGCGCACCCTGGAAAGTCAGCCCAAGACCCTCCTGACCTCCTGGCTGGGGCAGGACAGGAAGTATTCAAATAGGTTCTTATTTCCCAGTCCTCTGGCCACTGCAGACATGACTAATCCACCCGGCTCTCTAGGAATCTGGCTGATTGATTAAGGATGTCTGCATTGGCACTGGAGGCAAATGGGTCTGGGTCAACGGGTCTGGGTCACGATGTCACACTCCATGGGACCAAGCCTGACTCTCGCACCCACAGAGCGAGCAGCAGCTGTCCACTGGTGGACACCAGCCATCCGCACCCGGAGAGGCGGCAAGGCGTCCCACGCAGCGCGTCCAGACACAAGAGCAGGTGAGTCCCTCAACAGGGGCAGGGTCAAGGAAGGGTCCCTGGGTGGGCTTACACATGCCTACGTCCACTCGCTCTCGACTAGCAACACGAGCTCCCAGGGCAGGAGCTGGCCCGTCCTGTTCGCCGAGGGCCTCTGACTTGGCCACTGTGCCTTGGAGTCTATTCCAAGGAAACAACAGGAAGAAATAAACAGAAACCTGCACCGAACTGCGTCCCCCACACGCAGCATGGGAACCAGGCCGAGTCCAAGAAAGGGGTGTGAACACGACACTCAGCCAACCGAGACTGACGGAGGTGGGCAGTGCAGGGGACGGCAGGGACCGCACTGTCTCATTTTCCTCTGCTGCCCTCCCTGGGGGTGGGGCAGGCCGCTCTCATGTCCCTGAGCCTTCTGCCGGCCTGAGCGTGCCTTGCGCGGCTCTCACACCGGCCACGGTATGGCTGAAGCTCCTGCCCAGCTGCTGTGACTGTCTATGTCCCCCTCACGTCACTCCTGCCACCTTTCCAGGACTCAGGTGGACCCCAGCTTCCGACACAGGGCGCCAGCAGGATGTGAGGGACTGGGAACGGACCCCTGACCCTGTCCTTCCCCAACACAGGTGGCACCTGCGGCCCAGGACTTGGGGCCCAGCCCTACAGGCTTCCCCGGCACTAGCCTGGTGGCTGCTGTGCCCGCCTCCCTTTGTTTGGAAACCGAGGCCCCCTTCATCCATTCCCAGAGCCCCCTGGACCATCCGAGGTCCCCACACTTGAACATGTGTCCACGTGTCCCCACTGTCGCCAGCCTGCAGCTCTGGCCTGTTTAGCAGAAGCCCCTCCTCTGAGCCCTCCCCTCCAGCCCCCTGTTTTTCTCCTTCCCAGTCTCTGATCTGGCTCTGCCACCTCCCCTCTGGTCCCAGGAGTCCCCACAGGTGGAAGGGCTCCACCACGTGGTGGCCACCTCCTTCCCTTGGCCTCCGGAGTGCCTGCCCCTGGCTCCCTCCTCTGGGTGCTCCTTCCTGGCTCTACTTGCTGCTGACCTCGAGGCTGAAGGTGCCTGTCCCCGGGCTGTCCCTGTCATTCCCTTAGTGGGCCCTGCAGCCCTCAGCTCTGTCCAACCTCTGGCCACACCAGCCTGGCTGGCGCCGTTCAGGGTCACATATGTCTTCCACACCTTGGCTCGGGCACCTGACAGCGTCTGGGACTACTGTGTCCACGCACAGCCCTGACCAGCCCCGAACCCACTCCTCACACACCCACGCTCCTTCCACGGGGCCGTGGCTTTGAAGGTGCACTGGTCCCAAACTCTGGAACTTTCCTTGACCCTCGTTCCCTAAACCCAGTTCCCCAGTCAGCCCCGCCAGCTCTGCCCTGGGCACAGGCCAGCCTCCGCCACCCCCTGGCCAGGGCATCACCATCCCACACGGGACCACGCAGTAGCCCCAAGGGGTCTCCCAACCCCTAACCATGGGTCAGGCAGCCGTGGGTCAGGCAGTGTGGGTGACCCCTCGCATGCGAGTCAGATGGCTCCTTCCCACTCAGGTGCACCGAGTCCCTCCAGTGGCCACAGGCCCACCCGTCACTGCCCCCGCACCTCTCGGCCCTCATCTCATCTGCTGGGGCCACCCTGGCTCCTTGCTGCCAGGTGGACACAGTCCCTCCTGAGGACCCTGTGCCAGTGGCCCCTCTGCCTGAACCCCTTCCTTGCCCTCCCACCGTCCAGGAGCCTCCACCCGTCCTCACCCGATTCCGCGGCTCAGCAGTCCCCCTGGGTCCCCTGCACTGGCCCCCATGTGTGCTGAGCCTTCCGTTGCTGAGCGAGCTGGGCCTCCAGAACCGCCTCCACCCCGAATTCCTGACCCCCACCAGGGAGCTCCTCCCCACTTCCAGGCCCCCAGCTCCTGCCACGGGGCACCACTGTCCACAGCCACCTGCCCGTGACTCCACCTGCCTGTGATTCCATCTGCCCACGGCCCCATCTGCCCACAGCCCACCTGCCCATGGCCCCACCTGCCCATGGCCCCACCTGCCCATGGCTCCCCCTGCCCATGGCTCCACCTGTCCACAGCCCACCTGCCCACGGCCTGCCCACCACAGCCCCACGGCCCACCCCACAGGAACTGCCCCAGTGGCCTGGAAAGCAGACCAGGAGCTCAGGACCTCCCAGATTCCAGAAGAGCCTAGAAGCCTCCGGAAACCTGGGCCTGATGTGACCCTGTTTCCAGGAGCTGGCGGGAAGCCAGGCCCCGGCAGGAAGAGGAAGAGGCGAAGGAGGCTCCGGGCTCACGATTCCCGGCACCCCAGCCTCCCTGGGCCCAGCTCAGCACCTCCACGCCCAGCGGAACAGGCCACTGCATCTCACGACGGCCCAGGGCCCGCACGTCCGGACTGTTCCAGGGAATTCCGAGCCCCACGTCCCCATTCTTTCTAATTTCTCAAGCGCCTCTTTAAGTCCTCAGAGGTGGCCTCCCATCTGCAGGTGGCGGGCGGTGCTGCCCCGACCTGGCGCTGTCTGTGGAGGCCGAGGCACAGGGGAGGCCGGGGACACCTGCTGCTGGGCCAGGGGCTGCAGAGGCCTGGCTCCACCCCTGGCTGGCCGTGTGGCCCTGGGTGTCCCCCGACTGTGTGACGGGAAGACAGCGCCCTCCTCCTCCTCCTGCTGGGAGGGACCTGGGAGCGGAGCCCGGCTGCTGGGCAACACTGCAGGTGCCAAGGGCCGCTCAGGGCAGGGGCCTGGCTGTCCCCAGGGACGGGGTGCACCTGGGCACCAGGCTGGGAGCACCTGGACGCTGCTGTCCTGGAGCCTGGGCAGGGGAGGGCAGGATGCCATCAGCCACTGCTGGCCTGACTGCTGGGAGGGCCTCGGCCTCACATGTGGGGGCCTGGGACCCAGGACTTGGGAGGGAAGGGCGAGCCGGTCCCATGAGGACGGGGGGCTGAGGATGCAGGGTGAAGGCGCCACTGAGAGCTGGGGCGGTGGTGGCGGGGTCTGCTCTTCACTGGTGTGGGCACTTGGCACTGCCACCCCCAGGAAGGGGGGCTGCCCCTGGAAGAACCCAGAGCTCACCTGGAGGACGGTCCTCCCCCACCTCCCAGCCTGACCGTGACCAGCAGCAGGGAAGTGGGCGGGCGGGGGTTGTTTTCCAGCCTCTGGAAGGGATCCCGGGAAAGTCCTCCTTCCTCCAAATCCACACTAAAAATAGCGGCAGTGGACGCCGGAACACACGCCCCAGGCCGGGGATGGTGTTTCTGGAAACAGCACCATCAGCCAGGCCACACGCTCACACAATGAGGACTATTTTTAAAGGCTCACGGTGGTGCCTAAGGTCAGTCCCAGGCAAGACGATGGCCTGGCTCAGTCCTGAGAGAGGAAGGGGACATGCAGCAGGGGAGAGCCAGGGCACAGGAGGCGGGACACCAGGGTGCAAGCCAGAATGCTGTGTGGCCTTGGGAACTCATGTGCCTTCTCTGTGCTTTAAATAAGAAGCGGCTCTGTGGGGTCTGGTCTCTCCAGCCCTGCCCAGCCATGGGCTGTTCAAGGTTCACTGCAGGTGGCAGCCTGGTAGCTATGGTCAGTTTCTTCCCAGTCAAGTTCAGAGAGAGGCGAGAGGCAGCGGAGAGCAGGGTCCCCAGGGCAGACCCTGGAGCCAGACCACCTGGCTTCAAATCCCAGCTCTCCACGCGCTGGGTGTGGGGCCGGGAGCAAATCCCAGCAGGCCTGTCTTCTTGTGTCCGTAAGAGGGGGACAGTGTTCCCGCCCAGGTATCCGTCCCATGAGCTGGCACCCATGTCACCTGCACTAAAGGGACACTTGGCAGCTGTGAAGCTCCAGCAGGAAGCCCCGGACACGCTCCCCAGACGGCGGCCACACTGGTGCAGCCTCAGCACCAGGTGGTGATAGACCCGAGAGAACCAGGGAGCGGGTTACTGTCACGCTCGGCGTGGACGGGCCCCACCCATGGCTGCCGCGCTCCTGGGGCCGACACAGGGCAGCTGCGTCAGCTGTGGGATCAAGAAGGCACGCTGGGCGTCCCATCGGCTGGGGAGGCTGAGGCAGGAGGATCGCAGGTTCAAAGCCAGCCTCAGCAACTTAGCGAGGCCCTAAGCAACTCAGTGAGACCCTGTCTCTAAATAAAATACAAAATAGGGCTGAGAGTGTGGCTCAGCGGTCGCACGTCCCTGGGTTCAATCCCTGGTTCCCCCAAAGCAAACAAACCCTTGAGGCCTGTATTTCCTGTAGCCGACGCACTTCGATAAAAAGCTCTAAAGCCAGTGTCCGTCCTGCAGGGTGGACCTGGAGTGGAGTCCAGTGTGCGGAGAGAACGTGGGGCTCTCAGCTCTACGCTCTGGGCGTGTTGGCCCCATGACCCTGGGGACCCTCCGAGGGCCTGGGCAGGGAGGCGGCTCCAGCTGTGGGCAGGGGTGCGGCCGCTCCCCCCGCAGACCCGCGGCTCAGGGGGCTGGGGACGAGCACGGGCGGGTCCTCTGTTTAGGTCCAGCTCAGTCCTGCACAGGCCGTGGCCAGGTGGTCCGGTGTGGATAGAGGGGAAGAGGATTCACCAGAAGGGACCAGGACCGGGCTGGCAGGACGGTGTCACCTGGCTTCCGCACCCCGGGCAACGACGGTGGTGACAATCACAGCATGGTCAGTACTTATGAGTGTCACCTCTGGCTCAGGTGTGGTTCCCCAATGTGGAAATTGTCACTAAAATTTTCCTCGAAGCAACCTGGGAGGTGGTCACCATCATTCTCCCAGCTGACAAATGAGGAAACTGAGGCAGGGTGACAGTGTCCAGGTAGCTGGTGCCCAGCAGGGGCTGGGGCGAGGAGCCTGGTGGCCCCATCCACAAGAGGGTCCCCCCTGCGGCCACAAGCCCAGTTCTCCCTAGGGTGGGAGGTGGCCGGCCCAGGACGTCTGATGGGGAAAGCTGTGTCCAGTCCAGGCAGACTCGCAGAGGGACACAGGAGGCCCGTCCTGCTCGCCGCCACCTGGCCATGTGCCCCAAGAAGCCCTGCGGCCTCAGCAGCCTCAGTGCTCAGCTCCGTGCAGTGGACACAAACCCCGTCAGCCTCAGGGGCTGAAATGCATCTGGAGACGAGCCTTCCGACCCATAGAGACGTCCAGGCGACAGCAGCCTGGTGACCTCTGGCACCGAGTGTCACAGACAGCGGCCACGGGCCTGAGCGCCTGGATCAGCTCCCGCATCATCATCTGGCCGACTTCTCCAGGCCCGCCAACCGCTTCCCGCTCGGGCAGGGCAGGAAGGGTGGGCGGTGCGACCCCTTACAGCCTGGGCAGGAACAGTTTGCGATTTCTGCGACCTCGCCTCTGATGTCCCCTCTGCCGGGAGCCCTCCTGATGGGAGCCCAAGGCAGCAGCATAGGAAGCCACAGAGGACCATCTCCCAGCAGCTCCACCGTCGGCCACCTCTTCTAAGTGCGGCCTCAGGGACTCAGACACCGTGGCCACCACTGGTCCCCAGCAGGGCCCAGAGCTCCTGATGTCGTCCCTTTAATTGGAGGGCCGAGGGTTTATAGCAAGACAGGGTGTCTACTGTAATTAAGTCCTCCATCAAATATTTAGACGGCCATGCCCTGATACGTTGATGATTAAGCATCTAAATGTTAATGAGTATAATTAGGTGAGAGACGAGCCGGGTCCCCACTGAACACAGGCAGGGCTGATAAGCTCCTGCCCCGGGACGCGATGCGTGTGCGCGGACCTACGCACTTGGACGCCTCAGATGGACCTGATTCATCTTACCGAGAAAAATTCCAAAGGGTGGCCGGGAAAGGGAGAGGGGAGGTGAAGCACCAGGCAGGGAGGTGGGGGGACCCTGAAGACCCCTAGGATCCTCAGGGGTGGCAAGGATCAAATAAGAGAGCGGATGAGAACTTGCACACCTCCCTGGACGGGGAGCTCACTGCTGCCCGGAGACGCCATTCCGGCTCAGGGTCTCGGCCGAGGCAGGCCTGCGGGAATGGCTTTCGGGGGTGACACTGGGGTCTCCCTGGAAGTCTAAGGCTTCAAATCCAATCACTCAGGACTCCGGGATCGCAGCACCTACATCTGATAAGGTGTCTCTGTGCTCAAGACCAAGACGGGCAGGGCGTGGCTGCAGGTCACCCACAGAGAGCTTCGCGCTCATGAATTCAGAACTGACTGCGGGCACCATGACCCGGGCAGGGAGCCTGGGCTGGGAATCTGAGGAATCCAGATGGACAAGGTCTCCATTCCGACTGACGCCGTGTCGGAGCAGGGGGACAGACACACAGGACACATTTTTAATGATTATTTAAACACGATGATTCAAACACCTGCCGGGGCCACTGTGGTGGGGGGAATAAACAGGAGATCCCAGGAGGCAGGTGGGCGGTGGGACACCCTGCCAAGCGCAGGGAGGAACTCCAGCAGAGGCACAGCCACTGCAAAGGCCCTGGGGCAGTGAGGAGCCGTGGTGAAGTCGGGGCGGGTGGGGCGCTTCCCTGGGACCCGTTCTGTGTTTGCTTCTTGTGGCTGCCGCAACCCAGGAGCACAGACTCAGTGGCTTTGAGTCCTCCCTCAGCTCTGGGGACCAGGGGCTTGAGATGGCCTCTTGCAGGCCAAGGTCCCTCCCAGGCTCTTCTACAGGGTGTGGTCGGGCACCCCTGCTCCTCCGCCTCCGCCTGACCCCACGCCCCTCCCTCGCCTTCTCCCTGACCTAAGGGCTCCGGTCCCAGGCGATGTCATCTGGAGAGCCTCAACTGCATCTGCGAAGGTCCTTCCCAAACGCGGTCACATTCCCAGGTGCTGGTGGATGTGTCCCCAGAGGGACCATCTTTGGGTCCTCGGCAGCTCTGAAGGGGTAGGCGAGGCCTCCCTCACTCTGGCTGCCTCCAGGAAGAGACCGACATGTGGACACAGGGAGGCCAGCCAGGGTCTGTGGCTGCCCAGGCAGGGGACAGTGGCCACAGAGGAGGGGCCGTGCCCACCCTGAAGACCCCTAACGACAGACCGAGCCGCAGGGCATTCCCCACGCCTGCAGGCCCAGACCCCAGACCCGCAGGCACTGACCTGCAGCCACAGCACGTGCCTCCCTGGGGGGGGGGGGGAGGGGTCCCTGCAGCTCAGTCACGTGGCCAGCAGCCATGGGGCCACCTTGGGCCCTCACTGCCGGTGAGAGTGGTCTGACCACAGAGCACTGGGCAGCAACGTTTCTCCACGAGGAGCAAGTAGCCAGCCTGTGGGTGAGACATCAGGCTGTGTGTGTTAGACATCAGGCTGTGTGTGTTAGACATCAGGCTGTGTGGGTCAGACATCAGGCTGTGTGTGTTAGATATCAGGCTGTGTGTGTTAGACATCAGGCTGTGTGTGTTAGACATCAGGCTGTGTGTGTTAGACATCAGGCTGTGTGTGTCAGACATCAGGCTGTGTGTGTCAGACATCAGGCTCTGTGACTGTCCAGCGTGAGTCATTCTGGAGTTGGGGGGCGGCAGTGGGTGGGCTGTAGCGAGGAAATCCCCTCCCGGCCTGGAGACGCGTTCAGGTCTCGCAGACTCTAAGGAGAGCGCTCAGAGCTCCCGGGACGCCTGCAGGGCCCTCAGGACTCGCTGCGCCCGGAATCCACGTCAGCCTGCCAACAGGTGCTGCTGCCTGCGGCTCCCACTTCATAGACGGGGAAACTGAGGCACACAGAGCCCCTCAGCCAAGGCCCCACGTAGGGAGGCTCTGGTTTAGCCAGAGCCCATTGGGCAGGGATCCATGGATGGCCCTGGCCGCAGAGCTGCCGGCAGCGTGCGGACACCCCGAGGCCCTGCTCCCCTCCACGCAGAAAGGGACTTCTCCCGGGAGGACGGCTTTCTGGACAGCGATGGAGGCCTGAGCTGCTCGGAGCCAGCGGCCGCCCCCTGTGCCAGCAGGAACACCCGCCACGAGCAGCTCAGAGGCCAGCTCAGCTGGGCAGTCGGGGATCCGGCCTGAGAGGGCTTGGCACCGAGGAGGTGACCGGCTTCGGGAAAGGCCCCAGGGCAGCAGGGACAGCCACACGGCCTTTGCACAGGCCTGTGGCTGACCAGACGCCTCCCCAGGGTGGGCGGGGGGCCCCACAGTCCCGCAACGCAGGTCGGGAACTGAGGCTCGGGGGTGAAGTCACTCACTCAGCAACGCAGGGACCCCGCTGGGCACCCAAAGCAGAGTTTCCTGACCTGTCAGCCAAATGGGCTGTCCTCTGGGGTCCCCTGGGTGTGGCCGACCCTGGAGGAACCTGCAGAGCCAGCCTGAAGGACGCAAGACCCACCTGACAGGACCCGCGGGGAGAGTGCAGCCCTTCTCCTCAGTGTGAGAGCAGAGCAGCTGAGCTCCTGCTCGGCCTGTGTGCCCAGGTCGCTGGCCTACCCTGAACAGAACCTCCCCTGGAAATGAGCTCCCGTTTCCCCGGGTTCACAGCAGTCGGGTCACCTGAGCATCCCCTCTGTCCTCTCATGATGGATTCCTGCGCTGGGTGTGAAGCACAGAAGCAGACACCAACGGACAGGGAAGCAAAGAAGTTCTGAACTGCAAAATAACTATCTCCCTAAGGCGCCACAGGGCCTTTGCACGTACTGCCTACGGTGCCTTCAACCTTTCCCTGATCCTAAGCACATGGTTCACTCCCCTGCCTCCTCTGGGTCACTTGCTGCCACCTTTCGGGAGAGGACTTCACTGCTCCTACTGCCTCTGAAACTGCAGTGTCGCCAGACACCCTCTCCCTGCACTGTTTCCCCTCCTGGCCTGATTTTTCTCTTCCCATCTGACTTATTGTCTTAACTGCCATGGTCCTGAGACCAGGTCTGGCACACGGGTGCCTGACCCACACATGGGGGAGCAGTTGACATCTGTGTACCAGGCGCAGAAGGGACGGGAGGAAGAAGGGTCGGCAGGAGGGCGCTCTGAGCTGCCGGGCCTGGAGGCTGGGGTCTCTCCAGAGCGGGCGCAGCCTCTGAGAGCAGGTGGAAACTGGCGCATTTGGGAACGGCCCTCGCTTCCGCAGCGCCTGAGCCCTGCCCGCTTGGACGCGGGAAGAACCGTCCCCAGTAGGGGCTGCTGTGCGCTCTGGGCAGGGCATGCGGGCCCGGCTGGTGCGTGGGCTGAGGAGCGGCTCGCCTGCTCCCACTGCTACTGCTCCGCGCCCCGCGGGTCCGCTGAATGCCACCAGGGCTCTGGGGCAAGCGGGGCTGTTTGGCTGCAGGGGCCCAGGCTCCAGAACTGACCCCCTCTGCGCCTGGTCAGCTCATTTGCCCCGGGATCCAAAGGCCTGACCAGAACCATATTAGAGGAGGACACGTTTATTTGGGGCTCGCGGGTCTCAGTCCGCAGACGGCTGGCGCTTTGCCCTGGGCCCGAGGTGATGCAGACGTCACGGGTGTGGCAGACGAAAGCAGCAGCAATAGGCCAACCAGGGATCAGGGTGTCGCTCCCCAAGGACAAAACAAAACCCCCAAGGCCCGTCCCCAGCCACACCCGGCCTGCCAGGCCACCACGGTTACCCACTCAGGCGGGTGCACGCTGAGGAGGTGAGGTGCTCGCGGCCCAGTCACGCCTGCAGTGCCCCCCACACGAGATTCGGGGGGACGCCTTGTGTCTGCCAGCAGGTTCCGGAGCAGCCAGAGGGAGCCAGTGTCTGTACCCCACCTCTGGGTTCAGGTCCCGCTCCTGTGCGGGCTCCTGGGCTTCCTGGAGCCTCTGTGCCCAGAGCAGGAGGTGAGACCTGAAGGGTGACCCAGGATCTGGCTCCGGGTGCTCAGGGAGGAACTGCCCTTAGTGCCCTGAGGCTGAGGACGGGGGCGATCTGAGGCCGAGGGTGGACAGAAAGGCCCTCCCACAGGAGCCACAGGTCTGCCCCCCACCCACCCCCGGCCTTCCCCGGCCTCTTCCTCCTCCTGCCCTAAGGATGCTGAGGGGTCCCTGCCCCCAACGCTGTGCCCAGTGCTGGCCACAGAGGATGGAGGAGTCCCTGCTCTTGGGGGCCTGTGGCCAGTCAGGAGGACAGATGCTGAGCCGAGTCTACATGCTCACGCGTTCTGGCAAACTCGGTGACCTGCCTTCGCCTGGTGCCAGGGGCCAGCACAGAAACAGGGTACGTGAAATCCTTAAGAAGAACACGGGAGCAAGCGGCAAGCAGAGAGCAATGGCCACAAGGTCAGTGTCTGGGCAGGGCTGGGGGGGCGGCCACGTCCAAGCACAGTCAGGCACTGCCCCTGTGGCTCTGTCCTGGTGGCCCACAGGCCGCTCCCAGGGGGGCCTCCTGCCAGACCCGGGCACTTCCCAGGCAGAGGGGGACGCAGCCCTCCAGCCCTGGGGAGGCACTGGCCCCCTGCCCCTGCCCCTGCTGGGGGGCATCCGGGCTCCCGCACTGCTGGCTATGGAAACGGGCAGGGCACGCGCTGTCCCTGGCCCAGTGAGAACAGCCCTGTGTCCCAGGACGGTAGCAGCAGCCAGATCAGCTTCCGGCCTATGACGATCAGGTGACACGTCATGGGAATTCCCTGCTTTCCAGACACCTGAGCTCCGGAAGCGTCAGATTCTTAACGAACGCACTGCTTGGACTTTCCCGGCAGCCAAAGCTTCTCAAAGGCAGGAAGAAAGCGGAGGCGCTGACCCGACGGCCGACGACCAGGCAAGGGTGGGCCGTCAAGGCCCTGCCCGGCGTCCACCTGCGAGGGCAGCGGTGGGCGCCCCCGCCCTGGACGACAGGGAGTCTCTTTGGGCAGGAGCCCAGCTGCTGCGTGAAGGGGCCACGGGCGGAATGGAGGCTGCCATTCCGCTCCTGTCGCTGCCTGGACCCAGGCCCGGGGCCGCCAGGGCTCCAGCACCACAGAGGCCAGGGGACGGGGCCTCGGCCCCCTGAGGACTCCTGCAAAGCTGTCCATCACGGAGCCCGGATCTGATCCTGCCTCTGGAAGGACGATCAATGTGCACGAGATTGGAAGGACAGGGAGCAGGTTAGATGACACCGTGTCTGCCACTGGCCACCTCCAAGGGCTGCAGAACCTCCCAGACCAGCGACTCGGCCCTCCAACCCATAATCGCCAGAAGAAGGGAAAGGGAAAGAGGAAGCGGCGGGTTAGGGGACGCAGCAACTGGTCACACCGAGGAGATGTGTGGCTCCCGGTTCCAACCACGTAAAACAGCAGGTGAGTGCAGGAGGGGACGGGAGGCTGGTGTGACCACAGACGGTCGCTTTTTTCCAGGTGGTGACAGGTTGGGGCTGCGGTGCTCAAAGAGCCGCACCTCCCAGGGTACTGCCAGTCTGCAGGTGACAAGATGCACCTGGGGTCTGCGCTGAGATGGTGTGGGGGGAGGGAGAGGGAGGGAGGGGCACGGTGGGCCCAGCTGGCCCTGGGGTTCCTCATGTTATTCTACTGAACTCTCCATGGAAGGAAGAGGCACCGCCAAGCTGGCAGAGGGTGGCCACGCCTCTGCCGAGAGGTCCCGACCTCAGTGCTTTACCGAGTGGCTCCCTCTGGATCCTCTCTGCCTAGTGGCCGGCAGCTGTCCTGCCCGCATGGGGACAACCGCCTCTCCCAAGGTCTAGCAACCCCGGGCCCCGGGGAGCTGGACGCCAGGCAACCCCCGAGCAAGGCCCGGGCTCCCCGAGTTCTGCCTGTTCCCGGCCAGGCTGCTTCCCTCCGGGTGCCCTGGGCGCTGAGGCGGTGGCCTGCCTGGGCTCTCTGTGAGCAGTGTCCCGACGCTGCCTGCACGCTTTGCACCAGGACCCTGGGTTTGCAAGGGGAAGTAACGGGTGACTGTGCCCAGGCGACTGCTGCCCACCACCCTGGGCTCAGCCCCGGCTCTGCTGTGAAAACCTCCCCACTCCTGCAGATCCTGTCCAGGATGCTCCCTGGGTCCCCGGGGGTTCCCGGTGCCCTTGTCCCCCTGGGTGGGGCTGGTTGAGTCGGGAGGGAGGGGGTGGCAGGCACGTGAGAGACTCGGCCAGCACCGAGGACCTGCTCCCCTCTGCAAAGGGAACCGCGCTTGAGCGTCTTAAGGAAACAAAGGGAAGGGTTTCTGGCCTGACCGTCCAGGGGGTCCCGAGAGCCAAGCCAGCAGCAGGCCGACCCCCAACCCTGCTGAGCAGGGTGCTGGGCTGGGGCCGGGGCGGGTGCCACCACCACTGTGACCGCTACCCCTGCCCAGCGTTCCTGGGCCCACAGGATCCACGGAGGACCTGGTCAGTCTCAGGACAACAGCAGGCCTTCTACAGACCTTGACCTCGGAAGGCAGATGGGACGAGGTAGAAAGTGCCCGGAGTCGGTGTCAGTGCTGGAGGCCCTGAGACTCCTGGGCAGGTTACGTGACCGCTGACCCTTGAGGTCCTGCTTGCTGCACAGGGTGGTCTGGGGGGTCCTGTGCAGTGGCCCCTGGGAGGTGCTCTGCCAACGCTGGGGCATCAGCACTGCTGGCCTCGCGGCCTCCACAGCCCGGTGAACCAGTGTCCCACCGCCGGGTGGGCACATCGCGCTCCGGTCACACAGCCGGTGGGAGCCACAGCCCATCACTGCCACCCTGGCCCGGGGCCTACATAACCCAGCAGGACCTGCAGAGGCCCTGCCACCTCGGGCTGCTGACCGGCTGGCGACAGCCCATCTTCGCCAGCGCTGGCGGCCAGGGCCAGCATCGCAGGAGGGGCCGGACGCTCCGGGGTGCGCTCCGATGGCTGGGTTCTCTTCACGGGCCCCGGGCTTAAGCAGACAGAGCTTCCCGGCCCTCAGTCAGCCTCGGGTGCCGAGGGGAAAGAGGACGGGGCGCCCTCTGCCCCGAACTCAGCAGAAGGGGCTCCCGCTCGCAGGGCACCTCTGCCCGGAGGCTGGGCCGGGGGCACCCAGCCTCCTGCACCAGGGCCTCCTGCACCAGGAGCTGCTCCGAACAGCAGATCCCTCAGCAAGGCCTCCGCCTGCAGATCAGAGCGGGGAGCCGGGGGTGGGGGGTGCCCAGCTCCACCCCGGCTCTGGGAAGCATCTGGCGAGCTACCTGCCTGTCCGCAGAGGCTGGGAAGCGGGAGAGGGGACAGGAGGACCGCCACCCTTCCCTTTCCTGGGGCCCCGCGAGCCAGCAGCGTGCCCAACAGCCCTGAGGTCCCACCGCGGTGACAGCCCTGCCTAACCCCAGGGTGGTCACCAAAGGTCCCCTGGATGTCCGTGGAGTTCCCAGCAGCCAACCCCGGGACCCGCTGAGCCACGACTGCTGTTGTTGGTATCTTTGTTCCTTTGCGGAAGTTTCTAGAACTGCAACCTGGGCACATCTGGGCCTCTTCCCCGTGGATTTTTTTCCTCGGCACTCAGCACCCGCGCTCTATTTTTAACTTTTTTCCCTGTTGTATATCCCTGGCACCTGGAACAGCTCCTGGAACAGAGTAGGTGCTCAGAAAACGCTGGGAATGAAGAGCGATGGCGGTCTCTTCCCTCAGGCTCCGGCCATTCACCCAACTCTGCTCTGAACCCTGGTCAGAAACAGGGCAGGAGAGAAGAAAGGGAAATACACTGCCCTTCTGCAGGGGTCACGCTGCCTGCTGCTGACCCACCTGCGGTGGGGACCTGCCCAGCCCAGGCCTTCTGGCCCCCACGCAGCCCAACCCACTGCCTGTCATGCTCAGGGCCAGCGATCCCTGCAGTGGGACAGCCAGGCCGAGGGAAGGGAGGTACCAAGACTGACCGCAGGCCTCCCACGCCTGGCCCGGGACTCCAGGCTCATGCCGGCCCACAGGGGTCCTGCTCCATGTAGGACACCGGGTGGAAAGGGTTTCGCGGACTCCAGCAGCTGGGCCTTTGGGTCCGCTGTTCTCTGGGCTGCGGAAGGAGGCGGCCTCGGGCCTGCAGGCAGGTGCTCCACTGCCGAGCCCCACGGGCCCCGGCCTTGGGAATTCTCCCAAGAAGCTGGCCCCAGGCTGGCCAGAGGGTGTACTGGGCAGAGCACGGGGGCCTGTCCCCGAGCACGACACAGCGTCCCAAGACTCAGACCCCTCCTGAGTCCTGACGCCAACCCTCCAGCCACCCCAGAGCTGCCCGGATGTCCACCCAGGGCCCAGTCATGTGCGTGGTAAACCACGGGGAAAGGAAACTCTAAGTGCCACCAGGGCCACTGAGATGCCAGCCAAGCTGCAGAGGGGACGAGACAGTGGGGAAGAGGTTCCCTGGCTGCTGGGCGCCAGCGCCAATCCTCTGCAGGCTGAAACGCAAACTCAGGAAGGAACAGGAAGGGGACGCTAACTGGGATCCCCGGGAGGGTGGCGGGGTCTTCGGGGACAACCTGGGGTGGGGGTGCATGTGGCAGAGACAGAGGGCACCTCCTGGTGACCGCACTGCCAACGGGCACTGGGTCTGCAGAGAGCCAGAGGAGACGCCAGGGCACCTGGTCTGTGCCCAGCAACCTGCGAGCGCCAACCTGCAGAACACATCAGGGACGTGGTCACCCCGGATCAGATGCTTGATGGTGTCAGCACCCAGGGCACCTGGGACATGTGTGCCCGTCTCTGTGCTGAGCTCACTGGTTTGGGGACAAGGGTCGGACGGGGCACCGCACCTTCCCAGGACATCTGGGCTTGCATACTGTCCCCCAACTTGTATGAGGCCCAGGGAGTGACCTGGCCACCCCCAGCCCCACTGCGAGAACTGCCACCAGAGCTGGGCTCCATGCTGCTGTGGTCACTCCTCACGGCCTCTTCACGTGGAAGGTACATCGCTGTCCCATTCACAGATGGGGACACTGAGGCACAGGACAGGAGTGGCTTGCTCAGGGTCCCACAGCCACTGTTGGAGGCAGGATTTGAACCCCAAAATCTAATGGCGCTAGAGGCCACCAAGGTCAACACCAGAAGCACCCACGACCCAGACTCCGTCTCCCCCCGAGAGTGACCTTGAAGAGAGCCGACCCATCTCCCCAGGGAGGTGAGTGTGGTCACCACACCTGCTACTGGCCAGCTCCGGGCGGGGTGTACACACATGTCCTCCCGGGGAATGTCACTGCCCCTGTTTTACGGGTGAGGAAGCTCAAGCTCTGAGAAGTTGCTTGTCTGAGAATGTGATGGCTGGTCAGTGCCATGCAGGGCTGAGGCCGCGCTGGGGACCCTGGGACACTCTCCAGGCTACACGGGAGCCCAGGCCTCCCGCACACCGTCTGTCCTCAGATCTGGGAGGCTGGCCCAGCTGACGTTCA
>JAJEJO010002490.1:0-21251 GCA_020662805.1 Glaucomys volans | reverse complement strand
CAGCTGACGTTCATCAATGTTCTGCGGCTGCCGAGGAAAGAAGGGCGCCAGGGAGGAAGTTCCCACGCCCCCAGGCTGCACCCGAGTTCCGACCACGCGAACGGCGTGTGCTTTCTTCCCTTCTTTCTTTGTTTGGTGGTCCTGGGGATTAAACCCGGGTACTCGACCACTGAGCTCTTTTTATTTTGAGACAGGGTCTCACCTAGTTGCTGAGGCTGGCCTCCAGCTTTTTGTCCTCCTGCCTTGGCCTCGAGTTGCTGGGATCACGTGTGCGCCTCCACCCGGTACCGAAAAGTATGCATTTTAAAATGAATGAAATAAGCACGTTCTCAGGAGGCAGCCTGGGGAGCCGGAGGCCTGGAACCATCACCCTGACTTGGATGCTGTCAGTGAGGAATCTCAGCTCACATGAGTCCAAACCCAACTGAGCCTGGGCCTGGGTCCCTCAGTCCTGGCCTGTCCACTCCCTCCTTTTGACTTAGGTAACGCCCAGCACCTTCCAAGTGTCCAGGACCCAGGAGACCGTAAAGGGGAGGGAGGAGGCAGCAGACGGCGGGCCTCCTGCTCTCTCCAACACGGCTGGGCCTCTGCTGACCACAGCTGAGCCTCAGGCCGGGACGTCTGGGGCAGACCAGGTATGTGGGCGGGGACACCATGAGTGACACAGGGCAGGTGAGCCTGTGCGTCTATAGGACAGGGCACAGGAGCATCGGGGACACACAGGGTGGAGGGGCTGGCACTGTCTGCAGGGCTGGGGGTTTGCACTGTCCTGAGCCCAGTGTCAGGGAAGGGCCTAACACGTGACCTGCAGGTGACACAGTGGGGGTGGACACCGTGGGCGCCTCCCCAGCCCCTTCTCATGCCAGTACCTGAGTCCAGGATGCGGCCTGAGCATCGACCACGGCGGCAGGTCATCCTGGGGCGGGCCAGCGCCGGCCAAACCCCGAGAACAGGGTGACTGTTCGTCCTGCTGCCTGAGTTTCTAAACGGTCTCACGGCATCGCCGACAGGCACAGAGCAGCCTGCATACGACCTGGGGAGCCTGGGGGACCAGTTCTGGTGCAGGCCTCCAGCGCCACCGTCCAGAGAACAAATGTGCCACACCCCAGGAGGGCTGCTGTGGACCCGTGACCTCAACACAAGTCACCAGGGCCTCGCTGACCCGCAGGACAGGGATGGGGACGCTCCTCAGCACTGGGCACCATGGGCCGGACACCGAGCTCTGCACTTCACCAGCTGGACCAGCCCCAGGAAAGCCCCAGAAGGGGCCCTGGTCACCCGCGCTCCCCGAGGCAGGGCCGCAGGGTCCAGTCCCCGCTCTGCCCGTCCAGTGTGTGGCCTCGGGCACCTGGGGTAAAGAGCACACAGCGCCTCCGGGTTTCAGGGAGGACAGTGCCGGAACGCTGGCCCAGTGATGGTGCCCACGGCCGCATGGGTGTTTCTGGAAGCTGATCTCTGGGGAGGGAGCCCGGGGCCTGGCCACCCCTGCCAGCTGGCCACCCCAGCCTGCCTCGGCAGAGGGGAACTTCCACCCCAGAAGCCAGTGATTCCCCCAGGTCACTAGGAAGTAAGCCAGGCCTGGGACCCACGCAGCCCCTGACCCCAGGACCATGGTCTCCAGGTCGGGACAAACAGCCTGGTGCAACCGGGTGCCCTGGGCTCTGGGCTGCAGAGCTGCGGATCCAGCGCCCTGTAGACGGAACCCGCAGGGCGTCTGCAGACCCCTCTCCGCAGACTCAGCTTGGTGCCCCAGCCCCACCCGGGGGTTCTGTGAACCCACAACCACTACCAGAGTCCTGGCCGCCCGGGGCACCGAGACCCACTCTGGGCCACCGAGACCCACCCCTGGGACCCTGAGACCCACCCGGGGCCCTTGCCCCCTGCTTGGGGCTCAGCCACCCAGGAAATGTCCCTCTGCACCCTGGGCAGCATTCCTGCTCCATACGTGCCTCCTGCCAGTTCCTGAGAGCCTCCCGGGGGTCGTGAGATGGCAGGTGACCTCGGGAGGCCCCGAGGACTTCAGCTCTGGAGGACCAACTGGGTGGCTGCTGGAAAACCCAGTTCCCACCCAAATCGGCCACCCCAGGTCAGCAAATGACCCAAGGTCCTCCCAGATGGCGATCATGCCAGCGTTCCGTGGACCCCAGCCAGGGACGTCTGTGCCCACCCCATGCGTCCCCAGGCCAAAACCAGCAAGCAGATGGGTCTGGACAGGAGGCCGGCAGGTGGACGCCTGCAGCCGGGCGGTGGGGAGACGCAGCCAGGCCATGGGCTCATTCCTCGAGCGCACCGTTACTTAAAGGCCGGGAAACGCCCTCGCATGGCCAGCGACAGGCTCCTGCGAAATAAGAGCCCAGACATGAAAGGCCTGGCAAGGGGCGCCGGGAGGTTCCCGTCTCCGCGGAGCAGCCAAGGCGTTTCCGAAGGCCTCGCGGAACCCAAGGCCAAGGTCAGGCTCGGCTGGGGGCCAACAGCTGGGGCTCGAGGCAGCAGGTAGGAGGAAATGAGGGGGAAGGGAGCACCCGGCCATCTGTGGGCCCCCTGGGGGAGGAAGCTTCACCTGCTATGCCCACTTTACCCTGAGACCCCCTCCAAAGGCGGCTTTGTGAGGTCTGTCGTTCCACGGTAAAAGGAAGGCCCAGAGAGGTGGGGTACCTTGCCCACAGCCACACAGCAGTGAGACCTGAGATTTCCAGAATTCTTAGCCAGGTCCACCTGCCTCGAAGGCCAGGGTCCTCTCCACTTTCTCACCCAAACAACCGCCAGGCTTGACCGTGAACTTGACAAGCACTTGCTGATGGTCCCCAGCCAGATGGCAGGGTGGCTGACATGCTGTCCTGGAACCAACCTTCTGGGTCTGAACCCCATTCTACCAAGCTGGGGGCTCTCGGCTCTCGTGCCTCAGTTTCCCCATCTCAAGGGAAGCCCATGAGGTCACCTCCCCTGTGGGGAGGACGTTGAACTTGTTCAGGTGGGTATTTGGGCTGGAACAGCCCCACCCAGGGGGAGTCAAGGGTCGTACCCTCTGCAGCGCCCTGAGGCCTGCCCCTCCCCACAGAGCCTGTCCTTCAGGGGGGCTCTTCCCGGCTGTCCCCCAGGGAGACCTTAGTCCTTACCTACCTCTGGGGTGATGAAGAGAGGAAGAGCCAGGCCCCAAACCCACACTGGCCAACTTCTGGAACATCTTTTAGCCACAGAACTATGAAAACCATCAGCAAGTCAATCAATTAGCAGCTGGGGAATGCCACCTCTTTCCCTGCTCTGTGCTGGCTGGAGAACCCGGGGCAGTTCCGGTCCTCACTGGGGAGCCAGAGGGCCAGAATCAAGCTCTGGAAAGTGTCCAAGGCCTGCCTCGTTCCTGGCAATGGACCCACATCCCACTTCCTGCCTGCCTCATTCCAAGCCAGAAATACTTCAAACCAGGCTCACTACTGGACAGGAACTTACTGTGTGCTCAGCCTGTCCAGGTACTATACCCCAAGTACCTCCCATCCACTCATGTGTTAATAATAGGAATTACTAATATTAGGAATACATTCATTTATAAACGTGGAAGCTGAAACAGAGAGGTTAAGCAACTTGCCCAAAGCTGCACAGGAATAAAGTGGTCAGTCTGGGTTTGAATGCAGCATGCCTGATGTTTTTGTTCTGCAAGACTCCACAAGGCCCTGGGTACCAGAGACCAGAGCAGCCTGGGATGTTCTGGGCCCTGCCACAAGTCCAGCCAGGCCTGACCTTCTATCATGGAGCTGGTCCAAGCCAGAGGGTGGGCCACACTGGGTCCCTCTGCCCTGCTGGAGCCAATGGTGATGAATAACGTGAACATAGAAAACAGAAGCAGTGACATGTGTCGTCAAGGGACCACACGGGAGGCTGAACCCAGGAATGACAGGAGGCTGGGGGGCCCGGCCCATCTCCTGGGGACAGAAAGTTCCAGAAGGACCTCTCTGAGCTGTGGCTGTCAGGACGGGGAGGAGCCAAGGGGGCAGGGAATGCTGGGAAAGAGCATTCCAGGCCAAGAGCTCAGCAAGACCCAGAGGACCAGAGGGGCCAACGGCCTGGGCCTCAGGGGAACAGAAAGGACGAGTGTCCACGCTCAGGGCCGAGGAGTGAGGGGAGCGGGCAGGAGTCGGTCAGGCGGGGTGCAGGCCACACAGGCCGCAGGCTGTCAGGAGGGACAGGCCTAGGACCTCTTCCTGTGGGGGCCTCCTGGGAGGATCAGCTATGCCCCCCGGGACTGGTCAGGACCAGCCCTGGGCACGCAGGAAGGGCTCGCAGAGGACAGCTGGCCACACCCCACTGCTGACCACGCCTGTGGGCACTTGGAGGTCCTGGCTGCAGGAACTGCTGCTCCCGCGTGGTGGGAGGGCGACCCTGGTCTCCTCAGCCTCAGGGGAGGCCACGGGGGACCCCGACATTCCTGTAGCCCCCCCACATGCTAGGCCCTGTGCTGGGCTGATCATACGGTGATGGCCAGGCCCCCAGGGACATGCAGAAGGGACAGGGAGCAAGAGTGAGTGGGTGGGCTGTCGGGGTGGCAGAGACGCAGGGGGGCAGGGGACACAAGGCCTCAGTTGAGGCACTGGACGCTGGGGTCGGGGATGAGCCGGTTCTGTGGCCAGAAGCGTCTGGAAGCAGACGGGCACCCTCAGGTTGCTGCCCAGGTTCAAAGCGGGGGACACACCGGCCTCTACCAGCCCACAGAGTGGCTGGGGCTGCGGATGGCCACAGCCAGGCACGCCAGCCCTGCACCTGGCGGCCCCCAGGCCTGCTGACCGCAGGGGGCAGGGGGCCGCCTGGTGGCCTTCTGAGGCATGGTGGCCACCCACGCCATGGACGCTGCTGACTTTAAATGGTGGCGACATGTTTAGAAATTCAAGAAGCACCAGGTGGGCAGCTGCGAGCCCCGGGACACAGCTCCAGGCGGGGACGGAGACCAGGCTGCTGAGGCACTGCCCGGGGTGCCCAGGGCCCGAGGACTGGGGACAGGCTTCCAGGAAGAGGCCATGGCCGAGCTGAGGGCAGAACTGGCGCTTCCACTGAGCCCGTGGGTGCTGGGTGGCCCTCCCGTTTCCTGGGTGGCAGGTGGGGACTCAGCCTCTTCCCCCAGCCTCTTCCTGACAGCCAAGGAGTGGGGACAGTGGCAGCCTGGGGAGACAGTCCCCTGAGCTCACAGGCCAACGCTCTCTGGGACCCAGGCTGGCCTGGTGGCCGGAAGCCCCAGGCGCTCACCTGGGCCACACGCCGTCTCCTCCAGCTCCCACCCGGCTCTCTGGGGCAGCTGCCCTTCCCAGCCCGCTGTCCACCTTCCGGGGTCAAGTGCGTAAGGACATGTTCCCTCCAAGTCTCCCTGATGGCTCAGCCTCCCGCCAGCTGAGGAGGATTCAGAGCCACCACAGCCACAGGGGTGGCAGGAAGACAGTGGGGATGTCACTTCAGTCCTGGGGCTGCCAGCGCCCAGGTGGCCGGCTGAACCGACGCCTGTGAATCCTCTGCCCCCCACGCCGGAAGGTCTCCACGAACGCGCCCATGTGCAGAGGAGCAGACTGGGTCTCAGAGGGGCTGCCTGACTGGCCACAGGCCCTGAGGGTGCCACACACCTGAGGCAGGACTCGAACCCACAGCCCCGGGTTCACCTGCCTCTGGTGGCGCAGGGAGGCTGAGTGGCTGTCCACTCGGGGAGCGAGGGAATAGATTGAGTCGGCATAGCCACAGCGTCTCGGGCATAGAGGACGCTCCCAGGACAGCCGCGTCCCTGAGAGCTGCCCCCCATGAGCACTGAGCACTGTAGCCCCAGGTGGTGACATGGAACCAGGGTGTTCCCAGCGCCTGGAGGTGCCCAGAGCTGCAGACAACCAGCGCCAGCAGAGGTCACACCTGGGGACCCCCAAGGGCCAGGGCGGCGTTGCATGCAGTGGCCCTTCCCTCCTCCCATGACCTGGACCAGTGCAGTGGCCAGGACCCCCTGCTGAGGACAGGCTTCGGAGGGCCGCTGCCCGGGGATCCCAGCAGAGGAAGCGAGGTGACCAGAGGGGGCCTGGGCAGGCCCGGGGCCAGGAGCCAGCATTCCCGAGCTCTCCACGGCAGGCGAACCAGGAACCAGCTGCCCACACGGACTACCTGTCCGCCTGCCCTCACAGTCCTTCAAGCCCAGTTCCAATGCCACACGCCCCTGGAATCCCAGTGCAATCGTCTCCGGCCTCTGAACTTGGGAGACAGTTACGCACACGTGGCCTCATGACCCTCTCCAGTCAGACTCCACGGACGTGTCCCAGGCGCCCAGATGGGCTCAGACTCATCCAGCTACCTTCCGTCCCGTCCCGAGGTGATGCTCCAGGGTCAGCGTGGTAGGCTGAGCTCTCCTGCCTCCCCCAGGACGCTGGGCACCCGAATCCCCAGAAGGTGAGTGCATGACACCTGGGCCAGCTCCCCAGCGTCGGCCCCTCCTGCCCGGTGCCCCTGTGCAGCGGGGAACGTGTGCTCTGCACGTGGAGTCAGGATCACAAGGTCATGGGAAAGGGGCTTGGAGGCGCTGCAGGTGAGGCCACCGCCATTGTCCAGGGTGACACCTCCTGTTGCATGTTCCTCGGCTCTGAAGGGAGTGGACGGCTGGCAGCCCAGGGGCCAGTGACCACGCACGGTGAGCTGGGGCCAGCAGCAGAGGTTCCGTCTCAGCTCCGGAGGCTGCAAGTCCACCAAGGCGTTGCAGGGCTGGGCCCTGCACTGTAGGGACCCTCTGCCGCAGCCCTGCTCCCTGACTCCTGGTGGCTGCTGGCCATCTTTGGCATTCATGGCCTACAGATGCACGGCCCTGGTCTTTGCCTTCATCTCCGCCTGCAGTCCCCCCGGGGGTGTCCGTAGGGACATGAGTCAAGTGGTGTCTGCGGTCCACCCTCGGCCAGGGTAACCTCTTCTTTGATGACACCCTGACTTCTAAATAAAGTGGTCCTCTGGGGACCTGGGAGTTGGGGCGTGTGAATTGCATGGGACGCAGGCCAACATGTAACCCCCAGCACGCTCTCGAGCAGGGATCGGCTGCCAGAGCCCAGGGTCCCCGTTTCCGGGCCACAGGGCTCTGCCGCAGCAGCTCATCCTGAAAAGCCTTAGGAAATCAGGCAGACCAACATCGAGGCCGCGTCCCAGTAAGACTTCACTTACAAAGGCAGGCGGTGAGCCGGACCTGGTCTGCGCTGACCTTGCTCTCCGAGGACACGCTTGGACATCGGGATGGGAGAAACTGCATCAAGATTAGAAGCTCCATGGCTTTGAGCTGGTTCCTGAATCTCTCCCAGCCTCAGGCTTCCAGTGAGTGGCAGTGGGGTAACACCGGTCTCACGGAGTCGTTATGTCCACTGAGACAGCCTGTGCTGGCCACCCGTCCACGGTGGCTGCTGGCAAACATGGGCCCGTCTCCTCCAGCTCCAACCAAGCGCCCTCTGCGGTGGCTACCACCTGCTCTCGTCCACACGCACACCCGGAATCAGGTGGGGTCCAGCTGTGCAGCTGGTGGCCAGGGTTGCCGGGGAGGTCAGGATGGAGGGGTGGTGAGCTTACCTAACAACCCCGGAGCTGCCAAGTACTAAGCACCTCTCAGGACAGGCCTGAGCCAACCCCAAGAGCCTCCTGACCATGAAGGTTCTGGGGACAATCTGAGTCTCGGCGGGGCTGAGTGACTTGCCCTAGGGCCTGCAGGTGCTGAGCACCGGAGCAGGAAGGGAAATCGGAGCCCTAGGAATCAGCCCCTGTGATAGACACCTTTTCATCGCTGTGACAAAATCCCTGAGAAAAACAACTTACAAGCAGGAAAGGTTTACCCTGGCTCACAGTTCCAGTTTCAGACTGTGGGCGCTCGGCCTGCTGCATTTGGGCCTGTGATGAGACAGTGCATCATGGTGGGAGCGTGTGACAGAGGAAGGTGCACCTCATGGTGGCCAGGAAGCAGAGGAAGGCGCTGGAATCCCCTTTGAGGGGACACTTCGAGGTGCCCTGCCTTCCTTCACTAGGCCCCACGTCCTAAAGGCCCAGCACCTTCCAGCAGCACTAAGGCCGGGCTCAGGCCTTCACACCCAGGCCTCTGGGGGGACTGAAGATGCAAACTAGGGTGACCCCCGGGGGGTGATGCAGAGAGAAGGCCCAGGGACAGCCGGCGAGTGACAGCCAAGGCCGGGAGCAAGAGAGATAAATGGAAGACACGGTGCAACCCTCATCCAAGGCACAGAGAGCCACGTCCCCAGGCTGACCCCGTGTCACTGAGAAAGGCCATGCTGGGCTCCGTCTGGAAGGAGGTACATGAGTCTGGGCGCTCTGCTGTCCCAGGAGGTGAAATGCCACCATGGTCCCCAGCACCTGGACCTGGTCCTCAGGACACCTAGCTACCTGTCAAAGATGCAGGTGCCCAGAGTGGCAGTTGGGGGGTGAACCCCAATCACAGCCAAGTGCGGGGACCCAGGAGCCGCAGGAGGCGAGGTGGTCTCGCTCACGTGGAGCAAGTGTGCCCAGAATGGCCAGGCTTGAGAGGCCCCGAGGGCCGTGGCCTGCAGCCAGTGTCCCTGGGGTCCCTCCCCTTCTCCCTACGTCCCGGCCCCACTCAGAGGTCACATCTGCTGTCCCCCAGGCCACAGCGAGCCCTGGGCGCAAGATGGCCCTTAGTAGAGTGAGACTCCCCAGCCCAGCAGATGCTGACGAGGAGGTCACACAGGAAGTCCCGACGATGGGCAGAGGCAGAGGGGAGGCCACGGGAGCCCAGCCCTGACCCGAGAGCTGGGTGAGGCCCCGCAAGCTTCCCGCCAGGCTCCACTCCCCAGCCGGTGCCCCTGGCCCCCACTCCCAAATTTCTGGGAAATCTGCAAACCACAAACTTACTGGAAGTTCACCCACTTATGAAAATCACTGCTAATTAGCCCACATGATAAACAGATGAAGGAAAGAGCCCGAGACTCGAGGAAGCCTGTGATCCAGGGGACTTCCCAGCGTCCTCTGAGGAGGCCATGAGGAGCGCGCCAGCCCATGGACCCTGAGAACTGTGGGTCGCCAACACGGTCTTGTGATCCGGCTGACGGCAACTGCAGGCCCTCCAGGCCACCCCGCCACGCTGCTGTTTATAGAGCGGAGACCCCGACGCATCTCGCCCGGGAGGGCTGTGCCCACCCCGGGAGGCGCACCTGCAGCCCGAGCAGAGCTTGGCGTCTGGCCCACAGGCTGGCCTCCTATCTGTCACCACGTCCAGGACCCACTTGTCTGAGTTGAGGTCCCCTCTCCTGGACGTCCTCCTACCCCCTTCAGTGACAGTAAGAACCAGATGACCAAAACCACAGCTGGCCCTTCTCAGCCCGAAGGGCGCCACGTACCGATTACTGACCATGACCGGGGGCCACTGGGTTTCCTGGCACTGTGAAGGCCAGCGCCTGAGCCGGCCTCCCTGAGCATGGAGTTCCTCACCATTGCCCTCCGGCAGGTCGGGCTGACCCTGGCTCCCCGAGTCTCGATCCTGCTCTGGCTGAGCCTGCGGGGTGAGGATGGAGAGCAGAGAGCCCTGGGGAGGCCGCCTCTGCCTGCTTGGGAATGCGGCCCCGGCCCAGCCTCACTGCCGGGAAGCAAGGAGCGCACTGAGTCCCCCGGGGAAGGTGGAGGGACAAGAGGGACAGAGGTACAGGAGGGGTGGTGTGAGAGGGAGGGAGCAGGCCTCCGCAGCCCCTCATCCCACTCATGGCTGGCCCCTCAGTTTGCATGCTACACCCCAGTCACCATCCTAGCCCAGTCTGTCCCCAACACCCCCTGCCTAGAGCCCAGGATGGCGAAGGGACTGTGAGGGCCTCCCCTGGACAGCAACCCCCACATCTGTTCTCCATGAGAATCAGACCCAGGCCCACGCCTGCCTCCACCAGGCATGTCCTCAGGTCCAAACTCCTTCCTGGCACCGCAGACCCCGTGGGACATGGCCCCCTGCCCCTCCCCTCAGCTGCCCTGGGCCCCGGACAGAGCTCACTCCAGCCCTTGGCCTGGGCACTGCCAGCTGGTGCCTCCCCATCGTGGCCAGGCGAAGTGTCCCCAGTCCAGAGAGCCCTGCTCAGGTCACGGCACACTCCTCGGCTCCTCCTCGGAACCCGCGTGGCTCCCACAGAGAGCTCATCTTTCCCCTCCGTTGATGGGCTGGCACTGGCCCCCCTCTAAACCACCAGGACAGGGAGGCGGCTGCCAAGGCTCTGCTCACCGAGATCCCCACCCTGGCAAGGCCCTGGCCGGGCCAGAGGGACAGAAAACAGCAGCGGCTCATGGGCACCTGCTGATTGACCAGCGAGCTGGGCGAGGACAGGCACAGCGCCGGGGCCCAAGGACCCAGGGTGGCCCCCTGCCCAACAGAGAGGGGCCCCTGTGCTTATGCCGAGTGCAGCTCCACTTTCCTGAAGTGAATCAAGGTAGGACGATGGCAGGTCTGTGGTCCCCACTGTCCTCCGAGATCCATCGGAGGGGCTTGATGCCGTGACAGACCCACCAGGAGGATCTCACGCTCCCTCCACGGCCCTCGTGGGCTGGCACCAGGCGCCAACCAAGAGGACAGAGGCCGGCACCTTTGGATTCGCTGTGCTCCTAGGAGAATATTCAGGGAGAAGTGGGGCCCCCCCGCGCACGCACTTCCTGTCACCAAGGAGGACACGCATCCGCTCCCAGCAGGGCCACCGTGGTGCACGAGTGGAAAGGGGGGCTTTGCGAGCGAGGCTGTTTAACTGCCAGAGCCAGAGGGGCGAGCGACCAGGGTGAGGGTCCCCGCTCCGCTTCCCGAGAGCTGCCACGACTGTCCTGTCCCTCACTGCATGTCCATCGATGAGCCAGTGTTCCCGGTGGCCTCCGCTACGCTTCCATCTTACCCCCCAGTTCAGCATCCGTTAGAGGCAGCCAGCCATCCTGGTTCTCGATTGCCCCTTTAATCCAGAAGGTTCCCTGTGTCTTCGGTGGGTCTTTGGTGGCACAGAAGCTTTTGACGGTCCAGGCCAGATGCCCCGCCTCGGGTGCTGGCCCCTCCCCGGGCACCTAGCAGGAGCCCGTGTCTCAGCCGGCTGATCCTGGGGATCTTCTTTCGTTCCTTCCATAATTATTAATCGGCACGCATCTTCCCTGCTCCTCCCCGGATCATGCATCCCTCCTCTCAGACCTCCATGGTCCTCCCCCAGCAGGAGCCCAGTCCAGCCAGGCCTGCTCTTCCTGTGTCACCTGTCTTTGGACAAGTGCGTACTTTACAGAAGAACAAGAGGTTCTAGTCACGCCCAGTGTCTTTTTCTTTTCTTTTTTTTTTTTTTCTGGTACAGGGGATTGAACAACCCAGGGGTCTTAACCACTGAGCCTCATCCTCAGCCCTTTTTTACATTGTATCTAGAGACAAAGTCTCACTGAGTTGCTTAGAGCCTCGCCCAAGTTGCTGAGGCTGGCTTTGAACTTGCTATCCTCCTGCCTCAGCCTCCGGAGCTGCTGCTATAGGCAAGCACCACGGTGCCCGGCTCGCACTTGGGTTTCTTTCCACCGCCCCACACCTGGAGTCCCAGGAGCCCTGGTTCCCTCCCGTGGGGACAGCAGTGGAGAGCACAGAGCCATGGGTGCTGGCTGTACCACTCCCAAGGGGCTGCTGCTTGGCCCTTGCGTGTGAACCCTGTAAACAGCTGGCTCTCGGAGGCTGCGGGCTGTGTACCCACGGAAGTCAACCCAGGAGGGATGGAAAAGACTCAGAAAAATAAAGAAGTGTTTCACAGGAGCACACTGATGCCCTGCAGCCTGGCCAGCACGTCCCCCTGGTGGAGAGAGGCCCAGTGCCTGATGTCTACCCTCGCTCCTCACTCCAACAGCGCTGGCAAGCCTCCCCTGTGAGCCTCAGGCTTGCTGCCCACTCTTCAATACCTTAGAACGCACCCGAGGTGAATCCCTAGAAGTGGGAAGGACCATTGGTGGGTCCAAGTGTAAAGGCACAGGTGAGGCTGGCTTTGAACCCCGATCCTCCTGCCTCAGCCTCCCTAGCTGCTGGGATTACAGGTGTGCACCACCACACCTGGCTGCACAGGTGACTTTGCCGGATAGCCCTAGACATCCCTCTGCTGGGCCCACGCCATCCTCCGTCCCCACCAGCCTGTGTGGGAGCCGGTCCCCTGCAGGCTTGCTGACCTGGCGTGGCGGGGTACTTTGGATTTCGGGCAGTCTGAGCATGGGGATCCAGGGTCATTCTAACTTAGTTTCCAACAACTCTGTGGATCTACTCAGTCCACTTCCAGTAGAGCAGCAGGGCTCTGGCCCTGGGGTCAAGTCCAGGGCTGGCCTGCGTGGGCTGGGCTGAGGTCTCAACTGTGGGCCTGCACTGGCTGGAACAGGGTGGCCAGATGATGCTCCCCACAAAACTTGGCACAGGGAAGGAGAGTTGGGGTGTCTGGGCACCCCAGAACAGGCCCTGCTCCTTTCTGGACTACAACAGCTCCTGCTGCCCATAACAGGCAAGAGCAGCTTTCTGGCCTCTTGCTCTGGACCAAGCCTCCCTCAACGGCACTCCAAGGGAAGGCCCAGGGCCACTGGCCGGGGTGCCCAGGGCTGCCTGCAGTCAGGTGTTGAGAGCCGCGGCCCAGGCTCAGAGGGGACAAGTGGGGAGCCCTTCCACCCCACCAGGCTGCACCTGACGACTCGGGGAAACTTCAGGTGTCGACAGACAGGCTTTCGGCCTTACCCACAACAGAGGGAGGTGGCCCCAGGCAGACCCTGGAGCCTCTGCTCACCAGCTGTGCCAGATGCAAGCTCTGCTGTGACCTCCCCGTAACACTGGGATGGCAATAGGACCAACTCACAGGCCTGCTGGGAGGGTCAGAGGGACCTGTATGCAGAACTGCACACAGGAGGTGCTCAATAAGTGTCAACAACAACAGGGGACAGCCCCAGTGACACCAGGGCAAGTTCCCCCTAACCAGTGCTTCAGGTTCTTCAGGTGAGCGCGGCACCCTGGGCGGCTGGCACACTGGGCACGGCGGGGGCGCTGGGGCAGTGAGCCGGGGCGGGGCTCAGACCTGGTCAAAAGGCCCGGCCGTTCCTGCGTCTCTTCCTCTTTCCTTTGCAGGACCCACGGCCTCACGCACGCTAGGCAAGCGCTCTGCCACTGAGCCACGTCCCCAGCCCTTTGCAATTTTATTTTGAGACAAGGTCTCACTGACTTTCCCAGGCTGGCTTCAAACTTGCGATCCTCCTGCTCTACTCTCTCAAGTAGCCTGGTTACAGACATGCGCCACCGTGCCTGGCTACCCTAAAATCTTAAGACAAAATCAAGAGGATTGTTCCTTATGCCAATTACAACCAGCAAAGATGACTGTGACTCTCGCCCAGGGCGGGTGGGCAGGCTGGCGAGCTGAAGTGCAACTGGTGTTGTCCTGGTCACCATCAGTGCTGGGCTGCAACTCCCCTGCCAGACTCTGCAACGGGGCCGAGGTCCCTTAGACATGGGGTCACATGCAGGGCCACGGCCTGATCCCCAGGCCACAGGTCAGCAGGACCCTGTTCAACGTGCCTTTCCGTATCTGTCTTCAAGGAGGGAGGGTGCACTGTTTTAATCTGCACAAAGACTCTGCTCAAGCTCCCTTCCTACCTAGAGAGATTCGCCATTGGTCTACGGCTTGAGGGGCCGAGGTCCTCGGTGCGCAGAGCCATGCTAACGGGCCAAGATTCCATTGGCAAAGTTAAAACTCGGCCTCAGGAACAGCCAGTCCGCAGCAAGAGACTCCACCAAACATTCCAGGCTGGGAGGTGGGCCCGGCTCTGGGCTGAGCCTGGTGGGACTGTCACTTTCTCCCAGCAACCTCTTTTCCCTGCCTCCCTGGGAAAGGACTTCCAGGTTCTGCCTCCTCGGAGAACCTGCCGGCTGGGGAGACCTGGGCACCGGGATGAGGGAGGCTGGTTGCCAGGCTATGCGGCCCCAGCAGGGAATTGGTGCAGCTGCTGAGGTTTGCAGGGCAGGTGTGGCGGGGAGAGGCTGCCTCCCCAGCTGCCCAGCCCTGTCTTTCCTCTGAGAGCCCCGGTCGAGGGCTCCTGCCTCTGCTCCGGCTGAGATTTAAGAGCTCCCCGTTCCACCTCCCGTCCGCCCATCCATCACGGCGTTGGGACAGCTTCCAGCTTCTGCGACGCCCGTGCCTCTCTGTCACCATGAAGATCATGTCTTTTTCAGGGCTGTAAAGAATGAAGTGGCCGGTGGTGTCCTCGTACAGCACGAGGCTGAGCTGGCAGGAGTCCTGGAACATGCAGATGGACCACGGCAGCTCGAAGGACGTGCCTTCGGTCCTGAGTCAGGGTGCAGAGGAGAGACGTCACTGCTCCTGTCCCCCCGTCCAGTGGGGCATGTGGGCCCCTGGTGGCTTCCAGGTCATCTGTGCCTTCCATGAACATCCAGCCTCCAGCTCTGGTCAGCCACCCCGCCTGGACACCTGACCTCACTGGCATCCTGCTGCTCAAGGGCTGCAGATCCTGTCTGTCTGGAATGGTCCCAGTTCACCGCCATTGTCCCAGCAAAACTTCTACTAAAGGCCTCACTCCATCTGGGTTGAACGACAATCTCCGCGGCCACTCTAAGTCAAAGCATCCTAATAAAATGCGGCAGCTGACATTTGATCAGCAGGTACTTCCTGTTTGAACCTTCCATGAATCATCTCCATCTCTGCAGCCACGGCGGCTGTCGTTATCCACCCTGCGCTACTGGGAAAATGGCGACTCGCCCAGGACTCCAACCCGAGGCCTCCCATTCCAGAGTCTAGACATCACTGCTGCCTCGGGTGCCCGATCTCGCCCACCCACAAGGCCTCCCCATCCCTGGAAGCCTTTGCCCCTCCTGGCTGGCCTCGTGCGTGCCCATCTGCACCTGGGTGGATTCTAGCAAGTCAAGACCACGTGGGGAGACGAAGCCACAGTGCGAGCAGAGGGGGCCTGGAATGGCCTCATGGTCAGTGGATGGTGTCCATCCTGCTTGGCTTGCTGCCTATGTGTCCTTTCTTCAGGGAGACTGACCAGGGGGCCCCAGAGCCCATCCCAACTCCAGCACCTTGCTGGTCACCTGATCTTGAGGGGGTTATGCGACTAGCTTGAGCTCAGTCCTCCGCCAGTACAGAGGGGTCGGGGAGGACCTTGCAGGCTGGGGGATAATGTTGGGAGCTGTTTGCTATACTATTCTATGGGGTGGCTAAGATGGCGCCTGGCGGTATTGATTGTAAACTGGCCACACGTGTGTCTGGTTCGTGCTTTAAGCCTTTGCCTATGCTTGCCCGTGTATGCTTCACGTGGAAGTTCTGTGATTGGTCAACTGAGGGTATGCTTCACGTGGAAGTTCTGTGATTGGTCAACTGAGGGTATAAGAGAGAGAGACAGACAGAGACACACTACGACTAACGCAGACGCTGAGGGCGGGAAGAGGAAGAGGAAACGGGAGGAAACGGGAGGAAACGGAGGAAACGGAGGAAACGGGAGGAAACGGGAGGAAACGGGAGGAACGGGAGGAAACGGGAGGAAACGGGAGAGGGAGGAAACGGGAAAGGAACGGGAAAGAAACGAACGGGTGCGCAAGATAAAGAGCTGCATACACATTCAGGGGATCGCGTCTTTGTGGGCAACAAAGACGGCGATAGGATAAGCTGCGGGCTGCTCTTCTGGGCACTGTAGTGGCCCGCAAAGACGCCCCCTCCATCCGTCCCCGCTCTCCCTGACCCGGGCAGCAGGCACCAGGGCAGGGACAGAGCCACTGTCTCCTCCGGCCTGCCTTCTCGGCCCTCTTTCCCTCTGCTGGTAACAAACTCTGAGCAGCAACAGAGGCCACGGGGCCTCGGTGTGAGGTCCCCTCTCAGGGGCAGTGCAGAAAGCCAGTCCCGCCCACCAGACCCCAGGACACCGGCCTCCTGCCTGCAGGGAGCCAGCAGGTGTGGCAGCCACTAGTCACCAAGGTGAAACTGCCCCAGTGCTGTCCCAAGATGGACGAGCAGAGAGAAGAACCCCCGTCAGAGGGAGAGAAACCCCACGGGAGAGGATGAGCGGCTCAGGGGCTTCACTGGCAGGTGCTGAGGATCCCCCACAGGTGGAGCGGATGGGCCACTGGCCAAGTGCTCAAGAGGACCCTCAGGCCCACTCCCCGATCACATATCGCCACCTCCTCCACACCGTCACATCAATCAAGCTGCCGGTGCTGGGGACCATCCAGACTCCGCGCTTCCTCTGGACCCAGAAGCTCTGACGGGGGCACGGACCATACCCACGAGCCCCGCAGTCCCAAAATGCCAGGAAGCCGCCCACCCACAGACTCGCTCAGGGCGGTGAAGATCTAGAAGAATCTTTCTGAGTCTGGCCCTGCCCAAGGAAGGAAGGGTCTGCTATAAGAACCGGGCAGAGCTTTCGGGGGAGAAGAGGCCGTAGGGCCACCCTGGACTGGGACAAAAATGGCCGGCCGCTCACAGCAGGTGCAAGGCTGAGCCAACCCCACGGACGGTCGGCCCGGCCCTGCCCCGGCCAGCGTCCCAGAGCCCTGGCCCTGGCGCAGAAGGCAGGGCGGCCCTGGAGGAGTCCATTTGGCACGTGAGCTTTGAGCCTCTAAGTCGCTTCTCTAAAGGGCACCACTCAGTAGCTCCTGCCAGAAACTTGCGTGGCTTGGCAGGCCCGGCCAGAGCCACCTGGCTGAACCCTCCCCCAGTGCCACCAGGGCCACCCCCACTGGCTCTGCCCTCCAGGAAATGAGTGCAAATTCCCCAGATGATTCAGAGGCAGGGAGCGTGACGTGCTCACTAGGGAGCCCATGCCATGGGTCCCTTGGGCAACCAGCCACGCGAGGCGGAGAGGTCAGGGCCCGGACAGCGCCCACAGGTCACGTAAGCAGAAAAGCTAGGCCCGGGGACACCAAGGGCCTCTCAGAATCTGGGGCAGAACCTGGGCCCAAGCCCTGGGGCGTAGGCCCTCTCTCCACTCTCCACCCATTTCTTGAGCACCTAGTTGGTGACAGCCCAAAGGCCTGGCATGGGCCCCATCTCCATTGGCCCTTGTCCCCCAAACGGGCTGCCATCCAAGCAGCAGGACAGGAGCACTCTGAAGGTGGAACGACTGTCAGACCCCACCAGACCCCACCCCGGGGCTCCCAGCCATAAAAGTGCTCAGAGAAGGGCTGTGCGTGGCTTAGAGGCAGGGCCTGCCCAGCTGCCGGGGCCCTGGGTTCAAGCCCCGCGCTGGGGAGCAAGTGCTCAGTCCCCCACGGGGCTTTCCATCGCAGACTCAGGTTTTGAGGGCCCCCTGCCAGGTGATCAGCCCAGGGGCAGCCACGGTGTGGGAGAGGCGGGCTCACACGCCAGATGGCCACCATGCCTCCAGCCTCATCTAGCTGGGCCCCATCTCCAGGGCAACTGAGAAGCAGAACCCGCGAAGAGAAGCACCTGCTGGCCTCTTCCTGCGGCTCTGCCAAGGTCAGGGTCCAGCTCAGCCTCCTGCCCGAGCTCCCGGGCTCCTGACCTCCCCCTCTCCTGGGCACACGCTCTGCCAGCAGGGCCTGAGCCACGGTCATGCTCCCGGGTCTTCACGGCCCACGGCTCCTGTGTGTGCACCTGCCCAGGTCAGCGGACTGGGTGAGGCTGGAGGGGCTCCGGGGCTGAGGGCCCGAGGCCCCTCTTGGCTGAGCGAGGGTGGCAGGCCCCTGCGGCAGGAAGCGGAGTGGGGCTGCCATCGGCCTTCCCAGAAGCTCGGGTCCCTTCTCCCCAGCACCGAGTCTGCTGCTCCCAGCCCTACGGGGGAGGACGGGGCACTGCACCAGGGGCTCTGAAGAAAACTCAGGCCAAGCCTCCCATTTCCCGACGAGGTCTACAGGGGCTGGGGCACGCTGGGCCAGGGCCAGGCTCCTGACCACCGGCTCTGCCATGCCCACGGCCTCTGATCCACGGGCCCAGTCCACTCCCGACAGCCATGTCACTAAAGATCCACCACCGAGAAAACTGTTAGCCCTCCCACAACCCAACAGCCACGGTGCAGTCCTCCGGCCAACCACGCAGGTCCAGCACCAGCAGGGGACACCTTCCTCCACTTACATCCCTCAGCCGACAGGAAGTGCCCTGCCTCAGCCTTTTCATCCATAAAATGGGAAAACGACTCCTGGGGCAGCCGGGAGCATCGCAGGGACAGTTATGGATGTACACTGCGTGCACGCCTGAGTTACAAAAACATCCCATGCGTTAGGTAAACTGCACGAGGTACAAACGCATTGAACGTCGGTACGGCCCTAAAGGACACTGCTCTCATGAGCCGCTGGTTGGAAACTCAGCCCCCTCAACCATGGTACCTGGCCCCATGCTGAATGGGAACACTCTGTCAAACTGGTCTGAGCTTTTAGCTCCGTGCCAAAAATGCCTCTCCTCCTCCTGCCTCCTGGGGCACCGGGGCCAGGGCAGCACCGGCCGCTGGCCAGCTCACGCGCCCACTGGCCAGCTCACGCACTCACAGCTATTTTAGAAGCCAGCCTCAGACCTTGCTGGTCTCGTTCCTTGAATGTGGGCCTCTCAGACCCTCTGCTCTTCGCCCTGCCCTGGGGTCTGCCTGGCATGCTCAGCCTGACCTGGAGGACTCTGCCCACCTGGGGGTGGGGCCGCTCTGTGATCCACTAAGGCCAGAGGCAGGGAAAGAAGGCAAAGCTGGAGGCGGCCAGCATGGCAAGGCTTGTCGGGTACTGAGATGCTCCCCACACCCACACACCACCCAGGGCCCCTGCTCTACCCAGCTCTTTGTAAACACAGCTTTTCCGATTATAAATGGACGACAATACCTAATGTGTCACTTGTCATGATCTGACGTATGTCTACATCTACACAAACATCACCAAATCAAGAGGGGGCACTCACGACCCTCCAGCCTCCTCCTGTCCGTCCATTTATTTATTTATTTATTTATTTCTGAACCAGGGATTGAACCCAGGGGCACTCCACCACTGAGCCACATCCCCAGCCCTATTTTGTATTTTATTTAGAGACAGGGTCTCACTGAGTTGCTTAGGCCCTCGCTAAGTTGCTGAGGCTGGCTTTGAACTCGCGATCCTCCTGCTTCAGCCTCCCAAGTGCTGGGATTACAGGCATGCGCCACCATGCCCGGCTTATCACCCCATTTTTAAATGGCTATTTTCCCACAGAACCTAAGGTCTGAACTCACCCC
Organism: Glaucomys volans; assembly: GCA_020662805.1. Lineage (NCBI taxonomy): Eukaryota > Metazoa > Chordata > Mammalia > Rodentia > Sciuridae > Glaucomys > Glaucomys volans. The sequence continues at coordinate 2,084 of JAJEJO010002490.1, read as the reverse complement.
GCAGTTCACCATTGCTGCCTTAACTGTCTTCTCTTCCTCTCTGTGGCAGACGGCACGTTTGCGGAAATGGACAAAGCAGAATCTCTCACCGCATGCTTTTTATAGCATGGAGTCTAGCTGGTCTGTCACCAATAGGACGAGGCAGAAGTGATGCTAAGTGACTTGCAGGGCAGGGTCACAGTCTTCCAACTTGCACCTTGGTTCCGGAACCCTCCATGGGAGCCCCAAGTCTCCATGCAGAGTCTGACTGCCATGTTGGGGTGCCCAAGTGGTTCTGAGGGGGCTGTTCCCAGCTGTGCCCAGCCATCCTGCCAAGGAATCAGACACCTCAGAGAAGCTACTTGGATGTCCAGCAGAATACCTAAGGGAGCCCTGGCCACCACATGGAACCCAAGAACTGCCCAGCCTAGCCCTGCCAAATCCCCAGCACACAAGATCACAAGAGGTAAAGAAAACGGATGGTTGTTTCACACCGCTGAGGTCTGAGGCCCATTTGTTACGCAGCATCGACAACCAGCACAGCCTTCTAGGACGTAAGCTGCATAAGAAACAGACCCTCGCTGACAGAGACACTCCCAGTGCCCAGAAAACACCTGGCAAGGACGACCTTTATCAGGATTTGTTCAATGAGTATGATCTCTGGAAAATGTCATGCACACTAGAATGACATTCTAATGATTGAAGATAAACCCTGATGCAGGAGCGAGGGGTCTGGTCAGGCTCAGGACTTCAGATCCAAATGCCGGGCTCTACGACTCCCTTGGAGACTCAGCTTCCCTAACAGTAAAGCCAGGGTAACCCCATGTCTGCAATGGAACTGGAGCGTGGGAACACGTAGGTAAGGTGTCCGGAGAGCTCGGGTTGGGCTGCCCCAGGAGGCGCCCACCAGGGTTTGTTAAATCTGAGGAAATCGTGTGCCTGCTCCCCAGGCCCACTCTGTTAAGAGCTCACCCCCAGGTCCTTTCTCAGGCCAGGAGCGCAGTGGGTCTGGGTCCCACGCTCACGCTGGCCAGGGCTCACACCAGCTGAGCTTGGTGTCCAGTGGAGAGGATTCCCCGGCACCAGAGGCCAACTCTGAGGATGCCCCTCTCCTGGGCTCAAGCCACAGCGCTTCTCCCAAGACAGAGGCCAGCGTGGCTCTGCTTTCCTGCCGCGGTTTCAGGCTGTGTCCTGATCCCGACAAGGGCAAGGCTGGCCGAGGCCGACACAGGGACGCAGGCCACAGCTCTGAAGGGCGGGAATGGGCCTCAGTCCAGGCCTTGGGGAGGCAGTCTGGCTTTTCTCAGACTGAGTCCAGTTCAGCTGGATCCACCTCCGACCCTCCCAGGAAGGGGCGCTTAATGAAGAACTGAGGCTCAAGGTCGCGACCTTGCTGGCTGGCACCTACAATGCGACTGTCCCAGGCTGCTTACTGTCCCAGGCTGCTGACGTTCCTGGGGCCTGAGCTGCTCACCGAGCTGCAGGGGTGGGTGGGGAGGGGTGGGAAGCAAAGCCCGGCTCACGGGGCGCAGAGCGGCCTTGGGGCCTCTGTTCCTGGGGACATCTTCCAGAGCACAGGCTGTGAAAGGATCCCCCAACCCAGGCGCCTCCCAGGCCCCTGCGGGACGTTCAGCTCGGCCCCTCCTTCTCCTCTCCTCTCTATCTTGTTTCCCTCTTTCCTGACATTGTCACTCTCAGAGCCAAAGAAGGATCTTTTAAAAGGTCTTTGAAGAACAGACAACAGGCTGACTGGGGTGGGCAAGCCCTGGCCAGGGGACCCCAGAAGTCCAAACTCCTCTCACCCCCATTCTGCAGCTGGGAAAACCGAGGCTGACCAACAGCTTCCCATCCAACAGAGGCTGTTGGGAGGGGCAACTCACACAGGCACCGCAGTGGGGGAGTGCCCGGGACACGGCCAGGGCTGACGAGTGCTGGCCAGTGCTGACCAGTGCTGGCTGAAAGGTCATTCCTCAGGAGTGGCAATTACGTGTCCACGCCTCGGGCATGCCAACTCTGAGATAGGCACGATTCCCCTCTGCCCAGGGAAGGGAAGAAGGGTGGGGTCCAAAAAACAATTCTAAAATACGTTGACTGCTTGACTGGAT
>JAJEJO010002489.1:312336-344882 GCA_020662805.1 Glaucomys volans | reverse complement strand
TGAGTGTGTTGGGCGGGCTGGGTTGGGGTGTGGGGTGGGGGTGTGTGTCCCCAAACAAGCCAGTTGTTCTTGGGACGAGGAGGACTTCCATCACGAGTGCCTTCCCACATCACGGATCTCCTAAGAACTGATCTCAAGTGTCCAAGCAGAGGCTGAAGGAAGAGATTCTGGCCTGGCAGGTGGGGAGTTGAGAGGGACACTGGAGGCCAGGAACGGTAGAGGCTGCCTTCCCAACTTGCAGGGGGTCAAGGACTCAGCACTAAGAGCCACGCATGAGGACCAGGACACCAGTCCCTTGGGTGATCAGCGTGGTGATCTCACTCACATGCAGAATCTAAAAGAGCTGATCTTGTAGAAGCTGAGAGTAGAAGAGTGGTCACCAGGGGCTGGGGGTAGTGGGCAGGGGACAGGAGGGGCTGGTCAACAGGCCCAGTGTTAGGAGGACCAGGGTCTGGAGTCCTCAGCACAGCAGGGACCAACACCCACCGTCATGCGTCGTGTATCTCAGAATCACCAGGATGGGACTTTGAATGTTTTCACCACGAGGAAGTGATACAAGCTCAAAGCGACGGATATGCTAATGACCCCGATTTGATCATTATACAACACATACAGAATCGAAAGGTCACACTGGTGTGTGTCAATCAAAAAGTAAATATGGGGGGGACATAAAATGTAAAAGAACCCAAGTCTGCTGCGACGTGAGGACGGTCAGTTCCCAGAACCTCAGACGCTAGGGCAGATGCTGAAAGCTGATCCTCTGTCAGGGACGGCGAGAGTCAAGCTGGCCAGGACCCAGCCTTGCAGGGTCCCCACCCACATCGTGCTGGAGATGGCTTCAGAGGTCTCCACAACGCCATCGAAGATGTTCAGCGTCTGAACAGGGAAACGGTGGGAATGCTGAGCTCGTCTGCAACCGTTTGGTAAATCTCAAAACTACCGTAAAATTAAATAATGGTGATTTTTATTTTTAAAGAAGTATGTGCAGATCAGGGTCTGCACCCCTTTTAGGGTTCCAGCCACCAAGGGAAGCAAGATGGACCCAGGCCCAGCTGACGACTCAGACAGAAAGGCAAAGGCTCTGGGTGCTTCCTCGGTCTGGAGTGTGGTCAGCTGGACCAGGTCTGGGGTTTGAGACGTCTTCAAGGGGATCTGCTGACAGAATTTAGAAGTAGTTGACGGTACATCAGGAAGATGTTCTGTCTGCAGAGTTGAACTTTTTGGAAGCTTCTACTGAGTTCTGAGATTCACCAGCTAAGAGCCATTCATATCAGGGCTGGGGGCCTGAGGGCTCCCCACACAGCCCTGAGGGCCACCAGGCCAGGCCAGGGGCAGCTTCCCTAACGCAGGGATGCCACCCAGGGCGATCAACTGCCCCGAGGACGAACAGGAAGGAGCGAGACAGAACCGAGAGCAGGTGCGGCAGGGACACAGGAGGCACGAAGGTGCTTTTCAAACCCACAGGGCGCCGTGTGACAACTTGGGAACAGGAAAGCAAAGGCACAGCCGTCCCAGCACGGTGACGGTGACGCATCCCTCCATTCAGCAGCCACCTGGGCCGCCCACTGCCCCACTGTCTGCAGACCCACTTACATCTGCAGAGGCAGCCAGCAGGCCTGCAGGGACCTGGGAACAATGGCTTCCCACCTCTGCGCCCTCCGGGCTCAGGGCGAGGTCTGCAACCCGAAACCCTGCAAGACAGGGCTGTCTCCACCAGGGACACTGGCTTTCCAGGCCCAGAAGGCCATTTATAAAAGCACTATTCAGCCAAAGAGGTTGGACTGGGGCAGGTGACTCACTCTGAGGCAGGGGCGAGGCCTTAGCAGGCAGCACTCCCGCTGACAAGGAAGCTCAGGGGCCTCAGTCCCTTTTCTGTGGCTATAATTGGGGGACTCTGACTGGTAATTTATAAAGCAGAGAGGTTTGTCGAGCCCAGGGTCCTGAGGCTGGAAAGGCCAGGAGCACGTGAGGCATGTGGTGAAAGCCTTCGTGGTAACAAGAGGAGAGCATCCACCGGGAGGCGGCCACGCAGGTTAGCTGGGGCATCCTGTCCTCCTACAAAGCCACTGATGGCCCCATGACCTCATGTAACCGTGACCACCTCCAAGGTTCTCCTTCCAAACACCACTACCATGTGTTACAAACACGACTCCCTGGTTCTGGGGGTTCAGTTTCCGATGCAAGAACTTTGGGTGGATTCATCGAACATGGCGGCAGACACTGGTCTGCTCCTCCAGACTCAGCGAGCGAGGCCGGCCCTGCTCTGGGTGTTCTGCTCCACAGGGGCCTATTCTTTTTGCTACTGGGAATTGAACCCAGAGACATGTGACCACTGAGTCATGTCCCCAGCCCTTTTTATTTTTTTATTTTTTTCTTATTTTAAGACAGGGTCTCACTAAACTCTTAGGGCCTTGCTAAGTTGCTGAGGCTGACTTTGAACTTGCGATCCTCCTGCCTCAGCCTCCAGAGCTGCTGGGATGACAGGCGTGTGCCACTGCATCCAGTCTTGCAAGGGCCTGTTGAGGAGATGACCCCCATATGTGCTAAGTTCTGAGTGAGACCTGCATCAAGGGCTGCCAAGTCCAGGGAGAAGAGGCCTGCTTAGTTTTCTACTCGTGCTATAATAAGTTTTCACAAGAGAGTGGCTGAGAACAGTGCAGATGGTCGTGTAGCTCTGGAGGTCAGAAGGCCAAGCTGGACCCTGCTGGGCTCTAATCAGGGTGTTTGCGGGGCTGTTTCTGCTGGAGGTTCTCGGGAAGTGATCTCCCTGTCTTTTCCAGCTTCTGCAGGCCACCCCTGCTCCTTGCCCCTTGGCTGCTCCCCGGGTCCACACACTGATGACTCCGGCCTCTGCGTGTCCCACCTTGCCTTCTCTCTCCTTCCACTTTTAAGGGCCCTTGTGATTGCACTGGGTCCACCAGAGAATCTGGCTGACTCCTCTCAAGGGCGCCTCTTGGCAACCTGAATGCCCTCCCCACCGGGCAGGAAGTTGGTCCAGACTTTCCTTAGGGACTCCAAGCCTGATGGGGCTGGAAGGAGCAGTGACCACTGGGGAGTCAGGGGAGAGGGAAGCCCCAATATAAAGACTCTGGGGGACAGAGCAGAGGTGACGCTAGAGGTGCACCCAGGAACGACCTGGATGTCACACATGGCTCATGTGCTAGAGGGACGGAGATGAGGCTGCAAGGGTTATCTGCCTTCCTTTTTTTTAAAACCACATTTAGTATCTCGTGGTTGGTGCAAAAGCAACAGCTGACATCTCAGCAGAAATCATGACGATGGCAACAAATTTCATTAGTAACCTTTATGTCCTTTATATTAAACCATCCTGAATATTTTAGAAACCCAGCAAAGGTGTCTGATGGGGCTCAGTGGTAGAGCGCATGTCTAGAAGCACAAGGCCCTGGTTTCTAGCCCAGCACACACACACACACACACACATACACACACGTGCACACAGATGTCACTGACAAAGCAGAAGTTGTTGATCTTGTTAAAGGCTGATCGTCCAGGTAAAAATGCCTTTTACTCAAATGGCATATGCATTCTTGGTTCTTGTGCTGCAGATCAAAGAACAGAGGCTAACTCGAAGAACACCTGCCTGTCTGTCTAAGTTGCAAGCTAAACTAGCCACTGTCCACAGACCATTTGTGTTTGGGAGAATGAAACGCCTGAGCCGTGGTATCTGGCAAAGGAATGAACGAAACTTACAAATGAACTAAGATCCTCTGTTCCCTCTAGGAAAACAGTTGACAGCGTTTGTCTTCAAGGTGCAAAAAATCAGAATTCTGGCAAACTTGATCTGCCACCCTGGCTTTATCAGCTTCTCAGTTCTTGAGGACTCTCTGCGGAGACAGGTGGTGATGTGACACATGCCACTTTTTGACACTGGATAACGAAATCCATCAACACTTGGAAGATCTGCACAACCCTGAGAGCCTCTATGTTCCAAATGATTAATGTATGAAGTTTTAAAAAACCACGTTTGAGGTCAGGCACAGAGGCGCATGCCTGTGATCCCAGGGGCTCAGGAGACTGAGGCAGGAGGATTGCAAGTTCAAGACCCGCCTGGGCAACTTAGTGAGACGCTGTCTGAAAATAGAAAATAAAAACGACTGGAGATGTGGTTCAGCGGCAGAGCCCTCGTATGTGCAAAGACCCTGGGTTTAATTCCCATCACTGCAAAAAATAAAAGGAAGAAAAAAAGAAATTACATGTGGACAAAATATCCATCCAAAGAACAGAACTGGTCGGGCCGACTGCGATGAGCAGCGTACGGGTGGATGAGGTTTGGGATCCCACGGTGTAACGCACCGAGTGCAGTGTGCACCAGGACATCCACAATCACGTACAAGGGCGATCAACACACTCCTCTGTCCAGCCACAGGTCTCTGTGATGCCGGATTTTCAACCAAAACAACAAACTGCAATGGACTGAAGGAGCAGACATCAAGGGCTTCTGCGAAATCGCTGAGAACCACGCCCCTGCTCACACGGACCTTTCCGTGTGGGAAAATGCAGTTGCGTCTCATTACGAAATGATTTTAGTTACGCTGACATATAATGGGTCTATTATTATTTTAAAAGAAATGATTGACTATCGAGACATTTTTTCCAGAGTTAGAAACAAAAACTCTGTGTGATCCTCAGTTCTGTGAATATATAAAGTGGTCCTCAGATCAGAAAGTTCAAGAAATGCTGTCCTAAGTAAAGAAAGGGACTGACTCGCGTGATCTTTGTTGGCATGTTATGTAACGTGTTACATAATGGCAAAGAGAGAGAGAGAGAGAGAGAGAGAGAGAGAGAGAGAGAGAAAGTGGAAATGACTTAAATGTCCAATAACAGGGAAATGGCTGAATAAATGACGGCACCTCCATTTGGGAGAACATTATGGAGTCATTAAAAATTATGTTTCCAAAGAGTATTTATTGTTGTGGGAAAACGCTCGGCACATTCAACACGCTGTTAAGAGACCAAAAAAATGAAAGAAGCAAATTTTCATCACCATCATTCCCATGACGCCTCGATTTGCAGGGAAGTCACAACACCCCATCTCCCTGTGCTGTGAGCTCCCAGCGGGGGACTCGGGGTCGGTCACACGTGTGACCAGACTGCTCCCCGTTGGTCACACAGGGCTTCTGCTCTACACTCAGGACGGGACCCTGCTCCTAAATCAGACGCCCCACCCTGGACCCCAGGGAGCAAAGGAAGCTTCCGCACCCCTGTCCCCAACCTGCTCCTCCTCGTGGCTTCAGTGCTGGAACCACAGACTGCGGCCTCCTGGGGTCTGCTTGAGTCCCTGATCCCAAAATCCAGGTCTCATCCAAACCACGAGGCCAGGGTGCGGGAGGGGCGCCAGAGTGGCCTCTGCTTCCTCCCCAAGGGACAGCAGTTGTCAGCTGGGTGCCCCCAGCATCTGCTGCTGGGCCCCTACTCCCAAGCTCCTCGGCACAGTACAGAAGTCCCTCCTCCTGCCACATCTGTCTGCAATTTACACTCCACGCGCTGCGGCTGGTGAGGAAGCATCTTTGCGACTGGATTCCAGGCAGGATGCGCCAGGTGGCCTGAGGTGCCTGCCAACACCCTGCAGGTCACTGCTCCCCTGAGCCTGGAGGGGCACCAGGGAGTCTCGGGTCTGGGCCACCCCTAATGGTCAGACAGCCAACAGCACCCAGCAGATCCAGGGAGGGCTGCCAAGCCCCTGCCTCCTGATCACCACTAAGGATCAGCAGTACCAGGCGCTGGGCCAAGAGCCTTCCATCTCATTTAATCCTTCCAACCCAGGGAGTGACTACTATTATCAGCACCCATGGTAAGCACAGGTATTACTCTTGGCCTCACAGCAAAGAAACTACGGCTCAGAGAGGCTGAGGAATTCACATAAGATCACACAGCTAGTAAGTGGTACAGTTGGGGTCCAATCCAGGCCTGACCCTGGAGCCTGCCATCCCCACAACTGAGCGAGACGGCCTCCGCCCCCTACATCCAGACCAGCTTCATCCAGGGAACCCCACGGAGAGGCAAGAGGAAGTGCACTGGGACAGTTAAAAGTCTCTGCCCTGCTGCTGGGGACCAGTGCGACCTGGACCAAGCTACCCAACCTCCCTGGACCTCATTCAGATGTCTGAGGTGGAGGGTTCCAGCTCCCAGCAGGACTGGGGCTTGTGGCCAATGAGGACTTTTGGACAGAGCTGGCCCTGAGCTCTCCCTGGCTGAATACCAAGTCCCTGTCGCCCACACTGTCCTCCTGCAGAGGAGCCGCCCAGGAACGCGGAGGACCTCTGGGTGAGGCCCCGGGCCTCTGGCGATGGGCAGGAAACCTTCCCCGCAGTCCCTCCCCGGCTGCAGGCTACGGCTCCAGCTGCCGGGGGGTCTGAGAATATTAGGTAGAAAATTATAAAAATAAACAATTCCTAAGTTCTAAGTAACCCCCATACACTGCTCCGTCTTGTCATCAGTTAGGGTGGGTCTCTTACGGGGCCGACTATTCGCAGGTTAAACTTCAGCACCGTGTGCATGTATGGGACACCACGTGACGACATAGCTGGGCGCTGTCTGGGGTCCAGGCAGCTTTGGCAGATCAGGGGTCAAAGGTGCAAAGCTGCACGCTGCGGGCACAAGGCAGAAGCAGGCGTGATGTCCCCTTCCAGGCTCAGAAGCGGTGGGGTCATGACTGGGCTGAGTCCCCTGCCTCTGGGCCCAGGAACCCACTTGTCCCACGTCCCAATGAGCAAATATGGGTGGGAATTCTGAGCCTGGCCAAGGACGGGGAAGGCAGGCTCTGCTGTCCCTGGAACAGAAGCTGGGACAGTGGCTGTGGGGCAGCTTCCTGCGCAGCCCCACTCTGAACAGGACCCACACACTCGGAACGATCGAGGACCTCCGCCTGCACACCTGAGCCCAGCCACACCTTCAGCCACAGACTCCAGGACCTGGGGCTCCATCCTGGGGAAGCACGTTGGGAGACCCCGGGAGCCAGGGACGTGGGTGGCCCACGAAGACATGTCCGGACTGCTGGGCGGCTGCATAAAGAGCAGACACGTCACCTGGCCAGTGACATCCCAAGGTGCCACATCGGCTGGGCGCTGCCACACCCCATCTCCCTGACCCCACCAGACAAATCGCGACACGGGGGCGGGAGGTCCACCTGCCACTCAGAGCAGCACAGTCACCGAAAAGAATTCTGTCAAGAGTGCCGGACTCTCGGGTCCAGCTCCCCCAACGTGGACGTCCCAGGCTTCCTGGGAAGCGCATTTCCTTGACGCCCCCCGACCCGGGAGAAGCAGAGACCTGGACAGCTCAGGAGCTCTGACGCAGACCCTGAGGGCTCCCCACGACCCCCAGGGCTCAGGCCCCAGCTCTCCGAGCGCCGAGCCAGCTGGCAGGTTGGACAACAGCTGCGGCCTTTTCCAAACACCCTCTTGAGACCTTCCTGAGGCCCCAGAGCCTCCTAGAAAGAAGCAGGAGGGCAGCTGCTGGGGTCCCCAACCAGCTCCAGGGAACCAGGCTGGGCACAAGGTGCTCGGGCTCCCCCTGATTCCCAGTCACATGGTGGCTGGATTCCACGTCTGCCTGATCAAGAGACCACCTGACACCCCCACCATGTCACCTCCCACTCCTTCCCGGGCGCCTGGGTTGCACGCCGATGTTCTTAGCAGGAAGTGTGAGGAGAGCCTGGAGCCCTTCCTGCAGAGCCCCATGTGAGCCCCCATGGGACACTGGGACTCGGGCACCTCCGAGCAGGGAGCAGCCCAGCCACGTGTCCCGCCAGGGCAGGAGAGAGACCTGCTCCTGGTCCAGCAAAGACGCCTCACGGGGAGGTGCCCAGGGCCAGCCATGGTGAACGACGCGTGGTGGCCGTTCTGCAGGAGAGAACGAGGGCCACACCCTCCCACCCCAAAGGACAGGATCCCCCCAGGAAGGGCCAGTGCGGCCGGGCGCGTGACTCACCCTGCAAGGCCTCTTTGGCTCTGGCCAGCTCCTGCTCCTTCTGGGCCAGCTGGACCCTGAGCTCAGTGGCTGAGAGGACCTCGGAGGCCTTGCCCCCCTGCGACTCCTCCAGGTCCTTGGCCAACATCTCCTTCATCTGCCGGAGAAGGTGAACTTCCTCCTGGAGCCGAGACACTTCTTCCCGCAGGAGCACTAGGGGAGAAGGGAGAGCGTTAGAGGGCGGGCGCGGGGCCACGGCCGCTCCTGGGGCCATTCAAAGGTGCTCTGGCTTCTCCTGCGGTTCCCTCCACATGCAGGGAAGGACCCCACCCCACCGGAAGCCAGACTGCATTCCAAAGGGTCCAGCCCCCTGCCCTGGGGCCAGCCTGCAGAGTCCCCCAGCCTGCCGAGTCCCCCAGCCTGCCACACTCTCAGGGTACCTGAGAGCGTCCACCCAGTGGCCAAGTCTCAGCAGTTAGCACCACAGCCAGGAGCACAGTGCAGGTCACGCGTCCTAGTGCCGTCCCACAAAGCCCCCCAGCCTAAGGCAGATGCCACCACGACTCCATGTGACAGACCAGGAGGTGGAGGCTGAGATGAGGCAGCTCAGGAGGTCATAAGGTTGCCATGTGCGTACGTAATCCCAGTACTTGGGAGGCTGAGGCAGGAGGATAGGGAGTTCAAAGCCAGCCTCAGCAACTTAGCGAGGCCCTAAGCAACTCAGTGAGACCCTGACTCTAAATAAAATGCAAAATAGGGCTGGGGGTGTGGCTCAGTGGCCGAGTGTCCCTGGGTTCAATCCTCAGTACCAAAAATAAAATAAAGACAAATAAAGAAAGCGAGTGGCGGGCAGGGGAAGGCAGCCTGGCAGGCCGAGGGAGCAGGGAGCAGGTCCCTGGCCGACTCCAGAGCCTGGGAACAGAAGACCCTGGGCCTCGGCTCCCGTCTGCGGGAGGAGCAGCGACACAGGCGAGGAGGGTCCTGCTGCACTTGGTCCAACCCTGGGACAGCGAGTCCCCAGGGACAGGCCGAGGAGAGCACAGCATCCCCTCCCCCAGGCGGGGGGCACCAGCATCCCTCAGGGAGGGCTGGGGGCTGTGGCGACCCCCTCCAGGTCTGCCCACCTGAGCCCCAGCCGACCTCAGGCCACCACGGGAGGCAGGCCACACAGACCTCTGGGTGACAGCTCTTTGGTGGCGCATGGAGAGGGCAAACCCCGCCCCACATGACAGGGAGGACGTTCAGGATCGCTGAAGCAGCTGACGCTCTGCTCAGGCCCAACTCATGCACCATCGCCTGCCGGTCCCCACAGGCCAGCCAGGGTCCCTGCATCAGGCCCAGCCCTCTCCAGCCTCGGGGCCTTTGCCCCTGTGGGTCCCTTCCCCACTTCTGTGGCCCCTCCTCACTGAGACAGTCTGCACCCACCCCTGACCTCCTGGACATGGCTCCCCAGCCCTCTCCCAGCTGAAGGGCAGCTCCGGGGGCAGGAGGGGCGGAGGCCCAGGCATCCACCTGGCCCCAGGCAGCCCAGGGCGCTGTGCCCAGCACAGCACCCCAGCGGGGGCCTGGGGGACACCACACGGGCCTGCCCCCAGGTGGGGGCGCCAGGGCCCACCATGAGCCCAGATAGGAGGACGCGTGTGCCAGGGAGCAGGCCGCCTGCAGGGCAGCTCACGTGCAGGACGGACGTCCAGGCCTCTGCAGGTTCGCTGTGGCCCCTCCCTCGTGACGGGCTCTCTGGAAGGGAGAAGGGACGCCCTGGGCTTCCGGAAGCCCAGAGATCAGCAGCACACACCAGCTGGCAGATGCCAAGGAGGGGCTCCACCCGTCCTGGAGAGGACGGGCTATTGGTCACGCATGTTGAAGAGATGGCCATGGGGACAGAGAAGGGCACCAGCGGAAGGAAGGAGGCTGGAGACCAGAGCTCAGAGCCCAGCACATGGGGAGAGAAGGAGGCAGGGAGGTCAGATCACAGAAGGCCTTAACCCTGACCTCCCGATGGCCCCTCTGGCTGGCCATCTCGGGCTGCACCCAAGACTCGGAATTTTCTCTCCCTCGTCAACAGTTCTGAATCGCCCATCCTGCCAGGTTCCCATCCCCACGACTGTCACCAAGAGTCAGTCTCGCAACAAAATGCGGCTGCTGAGGTGCGTCCGCCGCACAGCGATCCCAGGCAGGAAGGAGACCGGCTGCTGTGTGTCTGAGTGTTTTTCTTTGAAAGCGATTTCCTCAGATCACCCGGGGAAGCCACCGCGTCAGTGGACCCCAAGAGGCCTGGCCTCAACCCCAGGCCCTGGCAGGGGACCCGACCTGGCATGGGCCTTGTGTCATATTTCGGGGTCTCGGCTGTCACCTGTGCTGTGTGGCTGCACCCACTCAGGGTCCCCAGATGTGGCATAAGGACACAAAGTGAAGCTGAACAACCCCCAGGTGCAGCTGGGCTGAGCTCCAGAGCCCGACGGCACCTTCCGGCCTGAGCGCGTCCCAGTTGGTGCCCGGCACATACGACCCCTGACCCGGCTCGTGCTGACCTGGGATGCAAATGTCACTGGGTCATCTGCCTGTCCTCCAGCAGCCCCGCCCAGTCCGTCCCACCGGGCGGGCACCTGGAAACAGGGCGATCCCGGAGCAGGAGGGGCGGGAAGGCGGGACCGGGCCCTGCCCAGCCTCTGCGCCCAGAGCAGAGGCGGGTGCTGTGCTCACCGGCCCCGCCCTCGGCCAGCCCAGAGGGAGCACTGTGGGCGCAGGCAGGGCGGGCCCCGGGGAGGCACCTGCAGAGGCAAGTCTTAGGAGGCCAGGCTGGAAAAACAGCTCCCAGAGAGCGAGTCTGGCCTCACCTGTTCAGTGAAGGTGAGGAAGAAAGCAGGACAGGCCTGGGGCAGCTCGGGCAGAGCGCTTGCCAGCACGCAGGGGACTCTGGTTCCGCCCGGGCACCACGCAACGAAACAGCAGCACAAACAGAAAACAAAACTCAGGAGACTCGAGCGAAGCTTAAACCCGCCTGCCACACTGCCTGGTGTGCGGGCCCACGAGATCCCAAAGCTGCCTTCCCCTCCGCATGGAGCAGACTCCCCACATCCTGCAGAAACGACCAAGAAGCTGGAATGAGAAGACGTGGGTTTCTGTCTCAGAGGGACTACTATGTTGCTGTGTGACCTTGGGCGAGTCACTGGCCCTCTCTGGGCCTGACAATATCAGTGGAATCCCTTTAGGTATCTTGATGAGTGAAATGGATTATGCGTCTCTCCTTTTGGCAGAACGGAGACCCTGGACCGCCCTGTTCAGCCCCGTGGTCACCAGGCACAGGCGGCTCAGTGTGAATTAACTCAGTGAAATGAAGTGAACACCCAGCCCCTCGAGGCTCAGCTGGCATTTCAGGAGCACACAGGGAGCTAGTGGCCGAGGCACGGGCGGCGTGGGTGCAGACTGCCATCACCTTGGCACAAAGAAAGAGACCCCGTATGCACCGGGCACAGGGCAAGGCCCAGGCCTGGAGACCCACTGGTGGGGTGAGCCTTGGCCAGAGGCCGGAGGAGCACCTCGGGAAGTTGCCTCCATTTCTGGAGACGCGGTCCCCGCCTGTGCCCCAGCAGAGAGCCAAGGACAATCGTGTGCCTTCCTGCCAATGCTGGGCAGCCACAGGGCCCTGGGACCCCTGGTAGGGGGCGGGGAGTGGTGGAAAAACATGAGGCCAAAAAAAGCCACCGACCAGCGAAGTCCTCTGGGCTGTGGGAGTTGGGGCGCGCGCTGCCGGGAGACGTGCTGGGGCCCCAGGGAGCCGCCATCACCAACGGCGCTGCCCGGGCAACCCTCCGTACACAGGCTGGCAGCGAGGGCCCCAGGTGCCTCTTGTCCCCGGGGAGGATGGGCCCAGGAGCCGGCACCGGGAGCTGGGCAGACCTGCCCTTCGCGGCCCATTTCTTTCCATTTGCAGGGCAACGAGTCCTGTTGTTGTTTAAATGGGCCTCCCGGCCTCCCGTGCAGCCAGGGATGCCCATGTGGCTCGGTTCTGACCAGCACGACACAGAGAGAGTCCCTGAGGACTGCCCTCTAAGAAAACAGCCTGTACTCTTCCCTCCTCCTATCTTGGACAGTGGATCTAACGGCTGGAGCCCCAGCAGTCACCTAGTAACAAGGAGGCAGCCCCAACGCCCCTAGGGTTCTAGTGAGTTATGGATCCATAAGCCGCCAAGGTCTGGCAACAGGTCTGTGATCACAACCGCGTCTTTGCTACCGCTTCCGAGCACGCCACACGCTCTGCAGACTTTGTGCACCTCACACCCAACTAGAGTGGTCCTCCCACGAGGACGGTCCTGTCCCCACCCCTTGCCTGAGGCCCAGAGTTCAGTGACTGATGAGGTCACACAGAGGAACGAGCAGAGCAGAGGCTGAGCCTCCTTGAGTGGGGCTTCCACACCATGGGGTCCTGAGTGGTCGCCTACCACAGGGACACACCCGAGGCCCAGGCGGGAGCCCAGCTCCTGGCTGCACGAGGCCCAGGCCCCTGCACACTGCCAGACGGCTGGCACCCCAAGGTCTCAGGGGACTGTCGTGTGGCCCGTCACTGACCAAAACACGGTTTGTGGTGCAGGAGGCGCTGACCCCTGGGAGGAACAAGGCTGAGGAGCACAGGGAGTCCCCGGCTGCAGAGCCGGGCGGCCCGGGCTTGGAGTGGTGGACTGCGGTGGCGGAGGTGCCCCCCAGGGGGCAGCTTGCCCTGTTACCCACAGTGCAGGGGATGGAGGTGGCTGGACCTGGTGGTGGCTCCACAGAGGCAGGCTGTGTCCCTGGCCCTCAGCGTCCCACCCAGCTCAGAGTGGCAGAGGGGACAGCAGGTATAGAGCCAGCCAGGCTCCCCCCTGCCTGACTGCTTGACCAGGGAAGTGACCTCTGAACCGTCATCCAAAACAGAAAGCCGGCCAAGCCAGCATCTCAGGTCGGCCCAGCCCCCCATGGGGACATTCAGGAAGGTTCTGGATGGGGGTCAAGGGCAACTCATCCCGACCTGCATCTGACAAAGGTGCCCCTCCCCACTCCCAGGGCAACTGTGGTCCCAGCACAGGGATGGCCTTGGTCCCCGTGACCCCGAGCCCTGGGCCTCCTGCCCGGCGGGCTGTAGGACAGACACAGAGAGGGAGGGCGTCTAGAGAGCTGGGGGCTCTGGGGGGCGGCCAGACAAGGTGCCAGCAGCAAGGGCAGGTAGAGTGGCGGTCCCCAGCCGCCGTCACGGGGACACCCTGCTACACAGCCAAGCGCACACTGCCCGGGTCCTGGCCTCAGACTGCACCCAAGGTGTGCCTTCCTGTGTCCATCACGCCTCGGGGAGGACGGCAGGCCACACGGTGACACATTTTAATGGCCCCCCAGCAGATCCAGGCGGAGCCGCAGTCAGGCTCCCGCAGGCCCCGCGCCACCTCGGCAGCGTGGTGGACAGACCCCGTTTCCTCGTGGGGCCACCTGCCCAGGAAGTCCCAGGGCAGTCACTTGAGTGACACACACCCTCTGGAAAGAGCTGAATGCCCCAGGACCATCCCACGCACCCCACGGCCAAGGACGGTCACCTGAAATGACCAGCCTGCCATTGTTGCCATCCAGTCCTGCAGGGGCCTCGGCTGCTGCCCCCTGAGCTCCTGGCTGCCCCGTGCTGGAGGCCGGCCCGTCACACCGAGTCCACACACTGACCCACGCCGGCCGTGGGGACTCTGACGGAGACTCAGAGACCCCAGCTCGGGTGGGGCCCGAGGCTGCCCCTCCACGGAGTGGGTCAGCGTGCCCGGGCGTCGTGGGCACTGCCTCCACGTCCTTCTTACTCCTGGGTTTGGGACAAGTGCCATCGGGCGCTGGCCTCAGGACACGGTGGAGACGCTGTTCTCGACCGCCCCCGAGGGTGTCTCGAGGCAGACGCAACAGCTCCTGCGACTGAGAGAGAAAGCAGGAGACCCTCAGGCTAGACAACAGCAGGACCAATACCCTCACCCAGTGCAGCCAGAGCGTGGGGAGCAGCGAGTCCTTAGAGCGCACCAGAGGGGGCTGCGCGGAGCCCACTGCCCAGGGCAGGGGTGGGGCCTTGGCCAAGGGGCCCGGGGACCCCCTCTGCTCTACTCCGCAGGGGCAGCATGTGGCGGGAAAGAGGTGCGTCTCAGCTGCGTGGGACGTTCCCTCTGTCCCTGGAGTGGCTGGTCACCTTCGCCCAGCGATAGCTGTAGCACCCCTGGCCCTTGTGCCTGCGGGGACGGCTCGAGGCCTCCACGTGCGTTGCCCTGTCACCCTGCCGGGAACTGAGGTACAGGGTGATCCTGCTGGGGAGCCCCTGCCTGGAACCCTCGAGCGACCCCTCCAGCAGGGATGGCAGGGGACTGCGGGGCCCAGGCAGGCAAAGCCTTGGGCTCACCCCTGCTCAGGACCCTCTGAGCCCCCTGAAGAGCCACCACTCGTTCCTGATATCAAGTGGGGCTGGGGTCCATGCCGGCCTCTGCTGCAGATCCAGCTCCGAGGGTCCACCCTTCCATGACCACCCTGGGCTTGGGGTGGGCCCAGCCTGGCCTGGTGTCCCTCCGCCAGCCATTCCCACAGGCCCTGTCCACTCGTGTCCTGCAGGATCCCCATGGGAGGAGCTGGACACAGCAGGGTCTCCTTGGACCCCACGGTCCCCATTCACCAGGCTGCCTCTCCCGTGCCCCCGACCCAAACCGTCCCTGCTCTTTGGGCCTTTGTCACCTGATCCTGACACTCACAGCCCTGGGGTGACAGGAAGCACTGCCTGCCCTAGGAGGGCACCTCAACCAACACCCACGCACTCCTCTATAGGACCAGGCAGGGTGGCCAGGCATGGTGGGAGCCACCAGGGCTGCCCACATTTCACATAATCCATTCTTCCTCCGGGTGTCTAACCCACCTTCCCTGCAGCTGCTGGCCTGGAACACACTGGCCGCTAGATCTGCTGCCAGGCCAGGCTAGGACCCGCTGCCCAGGGGCCCACACACGTCCCCGAGAGCCACGGCGCTCTACACCAGGACTCCGATGCTCCCCGCACAGGGTCGCCCCCTCCACGCACCCCTCACCCAGCCCGCATGCAGGGACTGGTGAGGGAACCAAGGTCCCTGCCCCAGAAAGGTCACCACTGGAGGCCCAACAGCAGAGATGCCCGCCCTCCACCTGGCAGGAAGTGGCGGAGTCGCGGACCCCAGCACACAGTTCACTGTGGGGCAGAACTGGAACTGAGGGCCGGGCTGCAGGAACGTCACCTCTCATCACAGCTGGGCTGCAAAAGTCCCTCAGGACGTGTGTGAGCCTCCAAACACACAATGATGCTGCAGGGAGGTGAGCCTGAGGTGTGGGCAGCTGGCCCTCGGCTCCTGACGGGCAGTAGCTGCGATGACGGCCTCCCCAAAACCTGGCCCAGGGTGTGTGGAGCTGCAAGGAGCTGCTTCTATCCGAGTGCTGGGCAGGGGCATGGGAGAGGGGAGGGCTGGTCACCCTAGGACCAGGCGGGCACTGCCTCCTCCAGCCCTGGACTCACCTTCCCCAAGGGACCAGAAGCAGCAGGCCAAGTCTGGGGGCTGGGGCTGTCCTGGGATTTCCTCTGGGCGTAAGGAGGAGTCACAGCACACCGCAGCGCTTCCTGAGAGGCCGGCTCACCTCCCTTCTCCTTCCCAAGTTTCTGCCCATGCCCCCTGGGCTGGGCCTCAGATACCTCTGCCCAGCTGCCACTTATGCCCCTTCTTTTTGACTCAGTACCTTCCTTTTCTTTTGGGAAACCCCCCACCATCAGCACCTGCACTTCAGGGATAGAAATTTGACCCAGTCTGACCAATCAGAGCCCCAAATCACCCTGGCCACTAGGACCAGTTCAGAAGGCATGTGACCTAAGTCAGTCCAGCCAGAGCTAATCCCCAGATAAGGATCCAGGGGCTCTCTTTACTGATGGCCTCAAGAGGATGGAGCCCGGAGCTGTTGGCAGCCCTCTTGCTACCATGAGGGGAACACCAACAAGACAGAGCCAGGTTTCAGATATACCTGAGTCCTGGATCACACCCCACCTGAAGCTCTATCCCTAGACTTTTCACTTACATGAGCCAATATACTTCCCTTTGTGTTTCAGCCAGTTTAAGATGGATTTTATGTCCCTTGCCACTGAAAAAGAACCCTGATGAACTGCTTCCATGGGAACAAGTTGTCTGGGGCCCCAGGATCCCCACAGACTTGATGGCTACCTGCTGTGTGCTAAGGGCCACAGGCTGTCACTCTCCCTTCAGAAACTGGAGGAGAAACAGTGGACAGTGGAATCCCCCCCCCCCCACAGCAGCGAGCACCTGCCCTCCTGCACTGAGACTCCAGCTTCCTTTTGCCCTTGTTGCCCCCCCAAAGGTGCCAACCCAGGTGGTTCTGCTTCAAGGCTATTTCCAGACCATAACTGCCCCAAACTGCCCTCTCCTCCTCGCCCACCTGCGGGGGTCTTTGGGCACCAGCTACGTCACTGGGTTCACCTGAGGGTGGGTCTCAGCCGCAGTTTGGATGTTCGCCACCTGCCTAGTGTGAGCCTGGCCACCAGATTCTCACCCACACTCTTCGCACCTGGCGGACAAAGAGCCAGACGCTGGGACGGCACTGGCTCCTTCCCGGTCAGAGCCAGCCGATGGCACAGCAGATCACAAGTCAGAAGTCACTGATTCCCAAACTCAAGGACAAGGCTCCCAGCCCTCAATGCCATGCTGGGCATCTTCCCCACCTAGATGCCAGCGTGTCTGGTGGGGGCAGGAGCTGAGCTGCGCTTCTTTGAGCTTCTGATAATAAAATGGCCAAGTCACCCCATCTTGGCTCTGGCAATGACCCCCCAGGCCAGCTCTGGAAGGGAGGTGTCCACTGGGGGACAGCAGCTCAGGTGACACAGCCTGCCCACCCTGGCCAAGCATGACTCTCCGTCTGCCTCCCTCTCCTCCGCCCTCCCGGAGGAGATGCATGGTATCCCCAAACCATTCAGAGGACCAGGAAGCCGGCCAAGCCTCCGCCGCCCAGGCATTGAGCACGGCTCCACCACATGCCAGGAGAGCCACTTGCACGAGGCCCAGGACGCAGGGGACTGGCCCGCCCTGCCCGCCTCCCCGCCAGCTCCGAGCCATCAGCAAGACCCCACGTCTGCTGCTCCTCCACCCAGCCCAGGACCCAGGGGACGCGGGATGCTGCCGGCTCCATCACAGACCACACGGAGGCCTGGGAGGAGGCGTCTGGACTCTCCCTGGATGGCTGGGCCTGGGACTTGAGGGCCTGCAGGTGTCACTGCACGTGTGCTTGGCTCAGGGACTCCTTGTCAGCCTCAGGCGCCCACTCGGATTCAGTGCACCAGCGGGTGAGTCAGGCTGAAGGTCCCACAGATGTGAACAGCCACCGTGTCCCGGCCCAAGCTGGCCATCACAGGAGGGCGGCTGGACTGGAATTCCCTGTGGCCAACATCCGGGTTTCCATGGGGACTTTAACCACCCGTGCCAGGCTCAATACCAGAGCCACAGGGCTCCCTGTCTCCCACGCAGCCTGTGACGACGGCTGGGACAGGTGACAGACTGGGACAGGGGATGGACAACCTCGTGTCCCCCGTCTCATCCCTGTAAGACGTTGATGGTTCTGGGTACCAGCCGTGTTTCTGGAATCAACTACTGGATACAAGTCCTGCCTCTGTCCTTTAGTGGCCATTGACCCTGGCAGGTCACGGCCTTGTCCTTGTGTGAGAATGGTGGCCACTTCCCAGGGCAGCCAGGACATCGTGCGTGTCATAGATAAAAAGCCCCAAAACAGACCTGGACCGGGGTCTGCAAGATGGCAGCCAGCTGGAGAAGGTGGCGTGGGGACCCTGGGCACCCACTCTTGGCCGGGCCCCGAGGCGTCCGTGGAGCCTGCAGGCGCTGGGGGCACCCACAGACCCCTGACCCGCTCCTCCTCGTCCAGGCTCAGCGGAGCAGCTGCTCCGGGGAGAAGTAGAATCGCTCTCAGACTTTAAAAGTCTCACTTGAGAAAACGGGCAGGGCCGCCTCCAAATTGTTTAGCAATAAAGTCACTAAGGAGCACGGCACTCTGCCCGCCAGGGTGGGCGTGGGGAGGGGCGCGGGCTGGCCGCCAGCGCAGGGGCCACCAGGCCTCTAGGAGGCGCCTTCTGGGATTTTCTGAGGGGCACAGGGATCACATCCTGGTGTCCTGATGTGAAACCAGATCTTTCCCCCTGGAAGCCAAGCCCCAGGAGTCGGGGGCAGCGGGGGTCCGTCCACTGGGACAGTTCCCACACTCCAGGGAGTCCGGGTCTCCAGCCAATCGAGTTAATTCAAAAACTACCTTGGGCTCAGGAAGGGCAGGCAGGGTCATGGGGCTGGGCTGCAGGAAACCCCAGAGAGCATGCGTGCTGGGCACAGATCCCCCCACTCCTGGGGACCTGGGGTGGGTCCATTCCTGCTGACCAATGGGGAAATCAAGGCACAGAGAGTAAGAGAGTAAGCAGCCGCCTGGTGGCCCCTGGGACCCTGGGCTGTGCTCAGTCGGGCAGCCAGCAGCCAGGCCTTGGCAACACTTCTTACTGGGAGGCTCCCGTGGGGTGCCCCAGAGTCACCCCAATCTCAATCCCAGCACATGTGACTGGAAAGGAAGCCGGGGAGGCAGGGCAGTTGGCAAGGTGGGCCAGGGGTCACTGCCGCCCCCCAGCTCCCTGGGACAAGAGGGAGGCTTGAGGCACATAAGACCCCACCAGGCCGACGCCACGCTGCGGTCAGTGCTCCTAACGTGTCCTTCAAAGCATTCTCACGTCCACCATGTCCACCCCAGGCCAGCAGCAGGCCTTCACTGAGCTCATGAGAGGGCGGCCAACCCACAGCCCAAGATCAGCAGCGACTCAGCCAGGTGGCACAAGAGTCTGGGGTCCACTGGAGCCTGCCCACCCACCATGCAGACCCGAGGGCCAGGGGCCTCTCTGGGCTCCTCAGTTGGCCCCATCCCACCAGGACCACCTGTTCAGAGGACCAGGGAGACCCCGTCCCAGACTTCCTCAGAGGCCTTGCATCAGCATTCTGAGAACTTCAAAGTGGGAGGTGAGCAGGGGACCACAAATCCTTCCCCCTGCAGCCTCGGCTTCAGAACTGGAGGGGAAAAACTGGCTAGAAAAACACCCTTCTTTCACCTGCGGGGCAGCTGCGTCAGCAGGGGCAGCATGAGCCACGAGCCAACGGTAGGATCAGAACCCAGGAACATGTGGGGCAGAGGAGGAGCAGCAGGGTGAAGGTCAGAGCCAGTGCTCCTCCCACCAGGGGAGCCGGAACCCCCACACAGAGCTGCCTGTGCAGCTTCCCGCAGTGAGCAGCTCAGTGGGCGCTGAGGCCCCAGTGAGAAACGCAGCTCTGGAGTCAGGCACCGGGGTGCGAGGCCCCGCCATGGGCCTCGGTTTCCTCATCTGCAGGACGGAGGCCATGCACTTGTCTCACAGGGTCGCGAGGATGGAAGGTGCTGGCACAGGGCAAGCCCTGTGCACAGGGCCACTGCTTTCCCTCCGGCTCCTCCTGGACAGCTGTTGCTTTCTGGGTTTAAGACCAGCTTCTGGTGGGCAGCGCTGTTCCTGGATCCCCAGGGACTTCTAGAACCTTCTGTCCCAAACCCTCAAGTCGAACATGCTTGACCAAAAGGTCTGCAGAGCAGGGCTCCGGCAGTCAGGGCTGGTGCCCAGGGCGAGCAGGGGCCGGCACGGGAGGCCCGCTCCTGCCACCCCCTTCCTGGCTCCCCAGCCTAGGGGTTGAAGCAGGTAGGATGTGACTTCCATTCCTGCTTGGAGCGGCTGCTGACATCTACCAACACCCCCGTCTGCCCGGCTCCCCAACAACCCAAAGGTCAGATGCTGCTTTCAGGCTGCACGCTGGGCTGCCTCTGGAGAACAGAGGAGGAAACTATTTGAAAAATGTCAAGGGAAAGAATTCCTCGGCCCCTCCCCCACATGGCCCACGCCCACTGCAGAACTCAGACCCAGCCCAGCACTGTGTCCCCAGTCAGGGGCAGACAAGGAGGCCACACGGACTGTGACCAGTAGGGACCCGCTCCCAGGCCATCCTCTGCCAATCCAGACAAGCGCATCCTTCCAGGCCTTTCTGGAGTGTCCCTGCACCAGCTAGGTACTGTGTGTCCCAGCACCAAGTCCACCAAGAGCCACTGCATGGCACAAGCCCCGGGGGTGAGAGGTCAGGAGATGCCCCCAGGATCCAGCTTCCCTGGCCGTGCTTCCTGCAAGCCCACTCCTGTGCCTCTCAGGAGAAATGACACCACTGCAGTTTTGGGGTTTGGATGCTGCATGATCTGGGTGTTTGGCTTGGGTGAAGGGGAGACTGGAAGCGAGGGCAGGAACACTGGCTGCCAGCCTGCGGCGGCGGGCCCAGTAGAGTCTGTTCTCGCACTCCGCCTTCTCCCTCCTCTGGCTCCTGCCCGATGTCCAGACCTTGCCTCTTTCCCCTCCCATGCCACCAACTTTGAACCCTGTGCATCCCTGGGACATCCAGGCTTGGGCTGGGACCTGTCCTGACACTGAGAAATACTTCATACCACTGTGGCTGCTCTAGAGGGAAGAGGACTGGCACGTGTCCCTGGCACACAGGACTGATGGGGACGGGGATGAAACACAGCACAACAAACACCCCCAGCACCCGCACACAGCTGAGCGGCAAAGCCAGGCAGCTGAAGCGGCCCAGTCAGGAGCAGGGGTTTGCATGGCCACCTCCCCGGGACAGGAAGAGGCCCAGTGTCCTGCAGTCTCCCTGGAACTGGAGGCCGATGGTTCCCCAGGCCAGTGAGGTCGCCAGGACAGTCCACTCTGTGGACACTGCAAAGCAAACCACGCTCGCTCAGGCTACTCCCAGCCAGGTGTCCTCGGGCGAGCGGAGACGCTCGGGCAGCAGCCAAGGCCCGGGCAGGGTTTCCAGGCAACGTCTCCTGGTGGAAATGAACGCAGGGGAGCCCAGGAATCTCCCCGCTGCTCTCGGAGGGCCGTACATCTCCTCCTAGATGACCACCAGCCCTCCCCGCACACCTGTGAGGAGCTAATTTGGCGGAAGTGCGGGTGGAACCAGATCCCCTCTCCAGGTTGGCCAGGCCTGCAAGCCAGGTGCAGGTTCAAGTTAAACATTCCCAGGCAGAAAAGCCCAATCTCGGCTGCGCCTTGGTCCGCATCTATGTCCCCTCTCCACGCCCCTCCCCTCCAGGACCTCGGGCTGCGTGCAAGTGTCCACAGGTCCCTTCTCCACAGGCCATGAGCTGCTCCTGGACCCTGAACAAGTCTGGGAAGACATCCGTGGTCCTGAGCTTCCTCTGGGCCTAAGAGCTTGAGCAGGGGGCGGGGTGGGGCAGATGACTGCAGAAAAGAGGCACCTCAGTCCACACCCCTGGCCTGCCCTGGCTGCCTGCCAACCCCAGGGCTCCCCGGCCCTCCTAGGTCCTATCTACCTGCCTGTCCCCTGCCCGCCCGCCAGGGGGCTGCATGAACCCTGCAGGTTCTGCTGAGTCGCCTCAAACATCAGGAGAGCTGGACACACAGCTGTTCTGGGGACATTCTTCCCTGGAATGTGCAAAGGCAGCTGGGCTTCAGCAGCCCCTCCTCCAGCCTCAGGAAGGGCTCCAGGTGGGCTGGGCTGGAGATAGGAGGCCAGGCCACCTAGGGAGGCAGGGTCCTGCCTCCACCCTCTCCGCATCAATATGCCCAGGGAGGAAAGAGGTTCTAGGACAGAAGCTGGTCCAGGATAGTCCATGTGCCTCGGAGGCTATCCCATGACTTTAGAGGGACCATCATGTCAAGGACACTGATTAAGTGTGAGGGGGACACCACCGTGAGGTGGATTTAGGGCTCAATGAAAAGCTGAGTGAACTGCTGGGTGCAGTGGCGCACGCCTGTAATCCCAGCACTTGGGAGGCTGAGGCAGGAGGATCATGAGTTCAAAGCCAGCCTCAGCAACTTAGCGAGGCCCTAAGCAACTCAGTGAGACCCTGTCTCTAAATAAAATGCAAAATAGGGCTGGGGATGTGGCTCAGTGGCCGAGTGTCCCTGAGTTCAATCCCTGGTTCCAAAAAAAAAAAAGCTGAGTGAAGACTTAAAAACAACCAGAACTTGCAGAGCCACCTGGAGAAGGAGGGAGTTTCCAATCCCTGAAGCTACTGGGGCCAGGAGGGCAGCTGCCTGGATTCCTGGACATCATGAGCCAATCTGTCCTCCTTGGCCCATGCTCCCTACACCAAGCACCCTGTCTGCCTCAGGGGGGTCAGTCAGCACTTTCTAGAGACCCCTGAGCTCCAGAGCAGGAAGAACTGACTCCCCGCCCCCCCCAGAAGGTGGAGTAGCCTGATGCCATCTGGGGTGCCCAGAGTACCTGCTGCCACCAGCCTGCTCAGCTTCCTAGGGAAGTGTCAGGAGGGGGGACTCTACTGCAGGCAAGGACCCAGGCCACCGAGGGAGCAGCACACGGGGTAGGGAGTGCTCAAGTCAACCCAGCCCAGCCCCGTGCACAGAAAGACTGGAGATCCGGGGGTCCCACAAGCCCCCTTGTGTCAGGTGTAATCAAAGGATGCGGGGAGAGAAAGAGGACGTTGGAAGGAACCTGGGAGGTGGCGACTGTTCAGCTGGTCCCTGAAGATGGAGGGGGAAGGGGCAGGAAAGAATGACCAACCACAGAAGGGAGATGAGCGGATGGTGCAGGAGGGGCAGGCCCGTCAGGATCTGCAGTGGGAACCAACCCCGTGGGTGCTCAGGTCTGCGCCGCACTCCACCCACAGGGTCTGCACCCCTGCCTTCCTTCACCCCACAGCCTGGCAAGGGCCCAGCGCTTGGGCAGGAATGGCCGTCGCATCCTGCAGGCTCTCCACTACATCCTCCTCCAGGAGAAGGGCTGGGGCTCGGGATGGGGGGTTGGCACTTGTGGAGGCCGGGAGGTGAGAGCTCAGGGAGGGCAGCTGGCTCGGGGGACCCCAGAGAGACCCTGCGTGCCTCCAGGAGGCAGGAGGGACTGTCACATGCTATTCCTGGAACCAAACTGAATGAAAAGTTGGCACTGGACACCCCCGAGGGGACTTGTGAACGAGGGCCTCCTTGGACCTGGGGAGGGTTGAGGAAGAACGTTTTTCTGTTCAGGTTAAGGGTTCCAGACAGAAAAACAGTGAGTGTCCTGCAGGAAGCACATCCCGCTCCACCTGCTCCAGTGACTGACGGCGACTCAGCGAACCAGCTGGCAAACTCGCTGCAGGACAGGGCGCCCAGCGGAGTCTGAACTGGGGGTGACGGCCACACCATGGTCAGGAGCGAGCTGGACCTGACCGTGGGAGGGGAGATCAACGAACGGATGGGGGAGCGGAGGGAGAAGGGGCAGTGGGGCAGCCTCAGCCTGCGGTGCAGGGGTCCCTTTCCACAGGATCAAAGCAGCCAGGGGAGGCTGGCACGAGGGTAAGGCCCGTGGTCACTGGGTGACCAACCTTCCTAGCTGGCCAGGACGGAGGGTTTCCCATGACATGGGGCTTTCAGTGCTAAAACCAGGCACGGCCTGGGCCGACAGGACGAGCTGGTCATGCAAAGTGCAGGACCGCCTTGGCTGAGGTCACTGATGGTACTGACCCCTTCCTAAGGAGCCTCAACTGTCCACAGCGCCTGCCCAGCCACCCCTTGAGCAAGCCAGGTGGCATGGGGCACTCACCAAGCAGGGGGAGGAGCAGACCCACCGACCTGCACCAGGTCCCACAAGGTGAGCAGCAGGACCAGGCTGATGCTCGACCCTCCCTTCCCCGCCTGTCCACTCCACCACGCTGCCCATCCCAAAGGGAGAAGCACTGCCCGCTGGGCACAGTCGTCCTCCAGGGCTGATGGTACCCAGGGTGCAACAGAAGCCTGGTCCTCACGAGAGGACTTGGAGGCTCAGGGATGCTGTCCCTAAGGGACAGCATCTGGCCCTCTCCTCTCCTGAGATTCTGGCACTGGGGGAGCAGGAGGCTACCACCTGGGAGGATGATGGCCATCCCTGGGGTGAGGCTGGGACTGAGGATGGACCAGATGGATCCTCTCAACACCGCTCAAGGCAGCTGAGGAGGGAAGAGGCCAGGGTGCAGGGAGCATGGGGAAGAGGCCTGGGGATGTGGCTCCGTGGCACAGCGTCTGCCTGGCATGAATGAGGACCTGGGTTCAATCCCCGTGACCACAGGGAAAATGAGAGACAGAGAGAGAGAATGTAGAAGGGGAGAGAATGGAAGGGGGAGAAGAGAGGAGGAAAAGCCCCAGGGGAAGGGTCTTGAGGAGCCTCACCCCAGTTGCAAACTCAGCTCCCCGTGGGCCCTCGCCTGGCCCAGGAGGCTGTGGGGGTGGAGGCAAGGGCCGGGAAGGCACCAAAGTAAAGAGGCAGGTGCTGGAGGCCTCAGTCCTCACCCCAGAGTGGGCGTGCACCATGAGGGCTGCTGGAAACTTGTCCAAATGCAGATTCCCAGGCCTGTCCCCAGGGCCTCCTGATTGCCCAGGGCTGGCTCGGGGGCCAGGAAACATTTTAGAAACAAGCGCCTGAGTAATTCAGACTCGGTGGCCCAGGGGCCACACACAGAGCCTCAGGGACCAGGAGGGCAAATGAACATCTAGGTCTTTACGAATTGGGAGGAGACAGAGGAATCCTTCTTGGCACCAAGTCCTGACTCCAGGCCACCTGACATGAAGAGTCCCAGTCACTTGTGGCCTTTTACAATGAAAGAAAATTTAAAACTCAGGTTCAGTCGCACGGTGACACTTGAAGCCCAGCAGCTACGGCTTCGGGTGGTGCAAGCACAGATCATTCCCAGCCTAGAGAGATCCCACCGGGTCCGACCCACTCCCCCTCCTGTAAAAGGGGATCCTCACATTTCTACCCCCGCAAAGAAGTGTAGCATCCTGGGTGCTCAGCAGGGGACATCAGGGACCTCAGGGACACAAGCCTGCCCAGGTCAGCTGCTGGCACAGCTGGAAGGCCTCAGAGGGGACCAGGAAGGAGGAGAACTGGTGCAGGAGACACGAGCCCAGCAGCTACAGGGGCTTAAGGGGTGTCACACAGGCAAGGACCTCAGCCTGGCTCAGGTGCTGAGGTGGACAGGCAACAGGGAATGTCCAGGGGTGCAGGTGGCCGCAGAGCCACATATGGGAGGGTCCGACTTCCCAGTCCTCAGCTGGAAGGAGGGACGGAGGTGGTGTCTGGTGGCTGGATGGGGAAGCTGACTGACCAGGCGGGATGCAGGCATGGCCCCATCAAGCCCCTGGTGTCTCCTCCCATCCCGACAGGACACACCCATCCCTGCCAGGGCTCCAGTGCTGGAGAACTCGCCACCTCCTGAGGCCCAGGCTGCTGAGGACAGAAGCCTCTCCTCCTCTGCACCTGCTCAAGGCATATCCCGGGAACGAGGGAGGTCCCCAGGCTGAGGAGTTAGGAGTACACCAGGGACAACCAACTGGTAAAAGCCCTAGTTGTCCCCCTTAAAAAAAAAAGTGGTTGGGCGCAGTGGCGCACGCCTGTAATCCCAGCACTTAGGAGGCTGAGGCAGGAGGATCGCGAGTTCAAAGCCAGCCTCAGCAACTTAGCGAGGCCCTAAGCAACTCAGTGAGACCCTGTCTCTAAATAAAATACAAAATAGGGCTGGGGATGTGGCTCAGTGGCCAAGTGCCACTGGGTTCAATCCCCAGCACCAAAAAAACAAAAAACAGAAACAAAAGTGCAGCGTCCCAAACACGGCTGCAGACTCGCACTGGGCAGGGCCACAGGCAGGGTCTGCCCACCCCACCCCAGGCTCCCTGGCCTGAAGGATATAAAGGAAACAGCGTCCCTCCCTCACGCTGTCCTCCACAGGCTGGCACCGGGGGAGATGCCAAGAGGAAGCAGCCAAGCCGCCCCCGGCGCCCATCTGCAGAGCTGCAGGGCCGACAACAGAAGGGACCCAAGGGGGCGGGCAGGTGGGGCCAGGCCGGAGAGGCCGGAAGAACAGGCTCTGCCGGTGACTTTGGGGACCAAGATTAAGAACCTGGGTGAGTCAGAGGAGGAGCATTTGGGCTCTGTGTCTCCACAGCCCGGCCAGGGGCCACTCCACGTGCAGGGAGGAGCTGGTGGAAAGGAAGGGAGGCACCCCGGCCTCCTGCCCCCTCGCACAGGACAGTCGTGTGGGCTCCCGAGACAGAGAATGCCCCTGGCTCTTTGCACTGGATTCCAAGAACAGTGCCCCGGCGGGGGTTGGGACAGAAGGAAAAAGACCATGAAATCCAGCTGGGGTGTCCAGCCCCCTTCCGGTCCACGCAGACACCCGTGGGAATGGAGAGGTGCTGCTGATGATTCTACGGGGTGCAGGGGAACCAGAACACATGGCCTCTGACACTAACCTGGTCCCCAAAGGGCAGGGCTTCTCAAAGATGGGTCTGTGGAACCCCCATAGCGAAGGCACCCCAGGCACTTGATAAAGAAGCAAGCTCCTGGGGAGCGGGGAATCTGGAACCTGCATATTAGTGAGCACCCCAGACTGTGATCCCCAAAGGCTGAGGCCCCCTGAATGGGAGAGGGTTCAGGGATGAGGGTCAAGAGGGAGACCCTGCAGTGGCCCTGCCCCTCACTGTGGAAACTCAGCCTAAGTGTCCTGCTCACTCCTGGACAGGTGGACCCCATCCCTGCCGAAGTGTCTGGCTCAGAAATCAGCATTTCAGGTTCTCAAATGGCCAGAGGATGGGGACAGCAGGTGGGACCTCCCAGTCAGGGCAAGCTTGGATTCTGGCTGGGGCAGTGGGGCAGGGATGGAGCCCCTGAAGGCAGAGAATCGGGGAACAGCTCCCCAGGGGTGCTCACTCCCATCCACCCCTGGGTGACTGGAAGCCAGCAGCCCCAAGATGCCACACACCACACAAGCCCACAACTGCAGCAGCCCAGCCTCTGCCCTGGGCCCTGCAGCCCCTGTGGAATCATCAGCTGCCGAGGAAACCACCGGGGAGTACCCTCCTGTGGAAGGCAGCCTGGAACAGCCCGATGTACTACTTCCTGCTTCCTGTCTCACCTCGGTGGCCTCATCTGCAAGGTGGGACAGGTGCCAGCGGTCTCACAAGGACGGGGGTTGAGCAAGCCCAGGCCACACGGCGCTCTCTGGCCCCCGACACCCTTTGTAAATGACTCTTCATCCTCTACAGGGCCTGCCCGAACAGAAGGGCACACTCCTTCCTGCCCAGCACGCAGGACTTGGAAGTTCAGGATACACGGGGGAGACTGCGCGGGGCGAGGTGGGGAGCAGGCCGGAGCCGGGAGCGCTGTGCTGCTTCGCTTCTCTCCAAGTCCCCAGGGAAAACCCGCTGAAGCTGCTGCACAAGGCAGGGCCCTGGCCGCCTGGGATAGAGTTACAGCCCAAACTAGTCCCCGAGCCACCTGCCAATCCAGGCACCTG
The DNA here is from genome assembly GCA_020662805.1 of Glaucomys volans. NCBI lineage: Eukaryota > Metazoa > Chordata > Mammalia > Rodentia > Sciuridae > Glaucomys > Glaucomys volans. Next base: position 317,543 of record JAJEJO010002489.1, on the reverse strand, counting down.
TGGATCAGCTGCCAGGTGCCAGGTGCTCCTGATGCAGTCCCCAAACCCAGCAGGTAGGACAGTCTATCACCACGCTCCACCCGCCAGCCCTGCACTCCTCAGTCAGGGCAGCGTTGCCCAGATCAGCGCTGGGACATCAGGCAGGGCTCACCTACCTGTCACACCTCTCAGGCAGGGAATTTCTCCCAAATTTGGGGCTGCTGCAGTGCCTGACTGGCTGTCGCCATTGGGCAGGAGCTGTGAGGAATCGCCACCAGTGGTGTCCCCTGACTGGCCCCTCTTGAAGGCATCCAAGCAGCAGACAAGAGAGAGCCTGAGGTCTCCACCTTCCTGGGGGTCGGCACCCGGGGCGCAGAGCGGGGGGCCCTCGGGAACCAGAGGCGATCCCGACCTGTCCCCGCCCTGACAGCCGCTCATCTGGCACACGCAGCATCCGACGCCTTTGCGGAGAGCGAATCCATTAAAATAACTACACACACGCGTGCACACACGGCACACGCCGCACCGCCCCGGCCTGCCTCTCCGGGGTGTTTACGGCCCTGAGTGACTCAGAGCAAACACGGGGTTCCCGAGGCGACGGCTGCGGCTAATGATGCACTGGGCGCGCTGATCTGCCGGGGCCGACGCCGACTGCACGCAGCTGCGCCTGGTCCGTGTGTGTGGCCTTGCTGTGTTTGGATGGGGGGCTCCCTCCAGTGGCCGTGGGCCACTCACCTGGGGGCTCCTGAGATGATGGAAAGGAGAACACACACTTCTTCCTCCAGAGCGACCGGCAAGTCAACCCGGCAACTCGGCTGGACATCACCCCACACCTAGGGCTCAAGGAGCGCCGTGGAGAGTTCCCCATGACTCGGAGGCCAAGTGAGTGGCCAGCAGTCCTCAGAGTCACCTGGCTGGTCAAATCTCAGCATCTTAACCTTCAAAGGTGACCATAGAGACGTTACAGACTTGACACACACTGGATAAGGGGAACTCGGCTCCTCCCTTCCTATCAGGCCCCACAGCTGCCAAGGATGCTAATCAGACTCCTGTCCAGTCTCCAGTGGCTCTCAGGTGGGCAAACACGTCCCCATTTTATACAAGGGTAAATGGAGGCTCGAGAAGTTAGATAGCTTGTTTGGGGGCACAGAGCCAGTGATGTGCAGAACGGAGGAATTCCAGTGGGCGTGTGTATGTGTGTGTGATTCCCAAACTGGTGCCTGGTATCCGGCTGGCATGCCACCTTCTCTGGCAGGACAATGTTTAGCCCAAAACACAGAACCACAACACGGTGCAGGTGGCTGACCACGGGTTTAGGCCTCTCTCCAGAAACCATCCTAAGCACGGTTTTCAGTTCTGATTATCAGGACAACCAAGCCCCCAACACTCTCCACCCTGCCTTGTGAGCTGAGGGTCGCTCCCAGACAACCCACCAGTGGGTCACAGTGGGTGGCTTTCTGGGAGCATCCCTGATCCACAGTGTGGAAAGCCCTCCTACTGCAATTCTTAAGGCCCAAAGATCCAAAGATAAGCCAAGGCTGCCATTATTAAAACAAGGATTGTCAGGAAGAGGTTGCATCTTGTTTTTTAAAAGATAAAGAATTAAGAAAAAAAAAGTTAAAGTAGAATCTACTTCCTTAAGAACAATTTGGGTCCTTCCCACTGCTTGGAAGTCTGCAACCTGGGGTAAACTGCTGGCTGTGATACCCATTGGCTGTGTGACCTTGGGCAAGTCCCTCAACTCTTCTGAGCATGATTCCTTACCCGTGGATGGGGTCAGCAACCACACCCGCCGCTGGGTGGCTGGGAAGAATAATTAAGACAAGCATCTTGTTTAGTTACTACCATGACTTGGCTCTCAGGCGGTGGAAGCTGGTATGTAAAGATATGCAAGCAGCCTGGAGTCCCCTCCTCCCTGGGTTTTATGTAGGGGGAGGGGAAAAAAGCAACAGATACAAATGATAACAACAGAATAAAAAAGACTGCAAAGGAAACCTGGTGCAGATGCCCCGAGCTGGAGAGACAAAGTGCCTGGTCTGCAAAGATCCTAATTTCTCACCTCCTTTTAAAAAAGATCTTGGTCCCTTCAGTGGATGGCAGCACCCTCTTGCCTTAGGGACGGGGCACCCCTGACCCTGCTCTCTCTCTGACCGCCCTACCTAAACCCCAAACAGCACCTGCTGCCACCGTTCCGAGCCTCCCAGCACCCCGTCCCTGGACACATCCCCTGCACATTTGCCTACTGGAAGTCTCCTCCCCCAGAATCGAAGCTCCATGGAAACAGGGCAGCAGGAGTGCTGGCTGCGCGTGTCTCTGGCAGCTCCGACAGACCGTGCCGGGCCAGGAGCAGCGCCCAGGAACGGCAAGTGGGAGATGGAACTTGATTCATGTCCTCAGCTTAAAAACCTCCACTGAGCCCTGGAGAGGGGCTCTGGACTGATCTGACCCTCAGACAGTCAACCCCCGCTCCAACAGGGAAGCTGTGGAGTATTTCAAAGTCGAACAGAATTGGGCCGGAAGCAGGTGCACCTACCTGGGAAGCAGGTGCACCTACCTGCGAGCATCCAGTACTTCCATCTCCTGCTCTGGCCCCTGGTCCACCCACCCTGGGGGCCAGAGCTGTCACCATCCCAGGGCCCAGGGTCCTGCTGATTTCAGGTCACTCTTCCTGGACAAAGTGAGGGTGTCCAGGCCTCCATCCCACCATGAGGTGTCAATCCCCAGACTCTCCCACCCAACAGAGCTCCTTAAACTGAGCACCAACTCATACTTGGTCAAAGTGCTGAGATTCTCGGGAGAGTCACCTGACCGCCTGGCCGAAGGTTTATTTCGGTTACAGTTTCAGCTTGCGGGTAGCCAAAGACTTCCCATTTCCCTCCCAGAGGAAACCCCTCTTAACAATCGCTGGATGGAGAAACCATTTCCGTGCAGGCTGCCTCAATGCACGGCCATCGAGGAAGCCCTCTGAAACTTCTGGTCTTTAAGAACCAGAGACAGGGGACCATGGGTGCCGCTCAGCAGTAGAGCAAATGCCTAGCAAGGGTGAGGCCCCGGGTTCCATCCCCAGCACTGCAAGAAAAGAAAGGCCTAGAGGAAGAGGAGGAAGGCAAGAGCCAGTGGGTTAGAGAAAAACGCAAAACTTTTATTTGAGCTCAACAGGGGCTGAGCCTGATTCCTGCCAGAGATGCTACCAGAAACCCGGCAGAGACACTCCAAGCTCTCCCCCCTTCAGGAACACGCCAAGGGGGCTAGCAGAAAACCACCAGCCCTGGACCCCAGAGACAGCCCTGGACCCCAGAGACAGGCCTTTCTGGGCTGCAGCATGTCATTAGGATATCCTTATCATGAGCAAAGAATAGAGCCTCTCTAGACACAAAGCAAACAGCACAATCTCCACCCAGCGCCTTCCACATGTTTACATAATAACAACTTCCACTGACATAACACCAAGCCCGGAGCACTTAAGCATTTTACACACCAGGCAAGCGCCACCCAGACAAGGTTCAGGAGGGCAGAGCAAGGACGAACAGGCCTCCGTGGTGAGCTGCGGAGGGTGCTTCACAGACAGCATCTCCTGAAGGACGCAGTCCTTACTGGGCACTACCATTTCCACTGTACAGATGGGTAAACTGAGTCTTCAGGAGATGCAGCTCTCTCACACTCCTCTCCTCACACTCACCCACAGCCTTACTCTTTGCAATTGTGCTGTTTTACAACCGTAGGCCTTGGCCTCTAACTGCTCTGTGCAACTGGGATGGCTGGACCAAGTGAACTCCCTGCAACACAGAAGAAGGGATGCTTTGCTCTGACACCCAAGCTTTGGAGAAGACCAAGGCTGCAACTCAGGAATCAGCAGGACTCGCTGCTCTTCCTCAAGGGAAAGAAGTAATTATTAGGAAAATAAGCCCCTGGATTCGGGGGCTGGTGAGCTTGCTGCCTGGAGAGGCATTCTAAGGCGGAGGCCTTAAACTGCAACACACAGAATCTGAAATTCCAGCACCCAGGTTCAGGACCATGAGCACCTGGGCAGGCTGCTCAACCTCCGAGCTTCTCCATCCTCATCTGCATCACCCAGCCTCACTTCCAGGGCTGCAATAAAGGTTTCTGGACACACCACCTGAGAATTCCTGGAACACACTAGGTGTTCAATAATGGAAAAACACGTGCTTCCGCCCATACTGGAAACAGTATTCTGAACTTCAAACTGATGGTGACAGACCCTTGTCAGAAAAGCCCTTAGACTTCCATTCTCAATTGCTTCCTAAGGGTAATCAAGCGGATCCAGGGGTTCCTGACACCCTCCCCCATGGACACACACCCTTTACCTAACTTGGGAGGCTGGGGGGAAAGACAGCTGAGGCCTGAACTGGATGGAATGGGCGCACCTACTGGGGACATTTTAACACTAAAACGCTATTTTCCACGTGGGGCGGATTGGCCAACTACACGCAATTAGCTCACTGCATTTGTCTCCCTCGCTGCAATTCCTTCCTGCATTACTGGGAGTCGGAGCAGAGGCGGCAAGCTTTTGCCCCTAGCAAATGTGAGCCTTCTGTCTCCCCTCCGAGGGGTGGCAGTGAAGGGGCTCTCTACTCGGGACTTCACACGGCTGCCAGATGGGTTACAGATGCGGCCTCCGGGCCGCCCCAACTTCGCACCGGGCCAGCCCCTTTCCCACGCTTGCGCGGGGGTCTAGCTGAGAGCTGGTTCTCCCAGCGCTGCGGGATCGCACGCCTCTGACAGGCGCGGCCTTGACCTCTTCCTGCAGTTCGCTCGGGGCGCTCAGGATGAAGTGCCGGCGAGTCCCGAGGCCCCCGCCCCCTGCTCAACAACTAACTCCAGGTCCCGCGCGTCTCCCCGCCGCACCCGCCCAGCGCTCGGGGCTCCGCGCGCGGCCAGAACTTTGCCACCAGCCGCTTCCCGATCCCGGCCCTGAGCGCCCCCGCGCGCCCGGCCCCGGCGGCTCACGGGCCTGTGGCGGCGCCACCCTCTCCGCCCCGCGCACACCTACCCGGCTGGCTGCAGTCGCCATCCGCTCGAGCCGAGGGCGCCCCGGCGCTGGGCGGATCGCCCGGCCCCGCCGCGTCCGCGCACAGCTCGCAGGCTGCGGGGCCCGGGGGGCGCGCGGGCCCGGCGCCCGCCCCGCAGGAAGGCGCCGGCTCGCCCTGCGCCGCGAGCTGGCGGACGCGCTCCCAGGAGCCGGAGTCGGCCGCCCGCATGCCGCGTAC
>JAJEJO010002489.1:287850-311936 GCA_020662805.1 Glaucomys volans | reverse complement strand
GCCGCGGAGCCTCACGTGGGAACGACTCCGGCCCCGCGCTCCTCCTCCCGCTCCTTCCGGGCTGGCGAGGGGCCGCTCGCCCCGCCCCGGCCCCGCCCCCGGCCCCGCCCCGGCGCCGGGACCAGCCCGAGCGCCTCCCGGAGCCCCGCGGAGCGCCTGGCCTCTCGGCGCGTCCCCAACAAGCTCATTCCAGGGAAACCGAGGGTCAGAAGGGGAGACGGCGGTGTCAACCGGGTCGGGAGCGGCACCCTGGAGCCGCGATCTTTGAGGGCCCCGAATGGGGGCAAGGAAAGGCTGCAGCCCGCTCCCCGGCGCTCCAGTGTGCAAAGGAGACCCTGGAGACAGCCGAGTCCCCAGACTGCCCCCGAGAGGGTGGAAAGAGTGAGTTGGGGAAGGGTGGACACAAAGTCTCCTCCTGACCCGCCATCCTTTAGGGGAATCAGATCCAGGGCTCCCGCGGTCCCAGGGGGGGATTAAACCCCGAGGAGGCTGTTATCTGGTGGGAGACCTGGGACCTCACATTACTCCTGAGCCTCAGTTTTCCCGTCTATAAAATGGGGCATCAGTAATTCCCACTCTGTCCACCATCAGGACTGCTTATCAACTCCCCAGTGGGGGCAGCCACCTGCAGGCGGGATGGTGGGGGTGGACGGTTACTAGGCCAGCCAAGACCTGTATAGGTAGCACTTTGGAGGGTCTGCAAATCCGAACCCACCACCTGGAGTGGGTGTTTCACTGGCTGGTGATGCTCCTATAAAGTGCTTGCAGCCGGGGTCCCCTTTGATCTGGGGATTACCATGCTCTTTAGGAGGACTAATTATCTCCCCACAGCCCCAGGAGGCAGCTCAGGTTTCCCCCATTGTAGACACAGGGGAGCCAAGCCAGGCCAGGAGTCACACACACTGGTGGGTCCCTCTTCCCGCTTCCGGGCAGCATGCAGCCCACCTGCCCAGGCCTGGCTCTAACTAGTGACTCCCCGGCCCAGCAGGAAGCTCGAGGTCACTGGCCTACACCTCTTCAACCAGCTGTGGGAACCAAATGACTTTCCCCAAGTCTGAAGCCTTTTACGTGTCACTCTCCTGACCGTGGGCGAGAAGGCCGGCCTCTGGCTAACCACAGTGGCCTGGCCGCTAACCACATGACCTTCCCAGCTTCCACTCCTCTCATCCCCCTCACCTTCCCCGTGACCGGGAAACTGGCCCAGCTTCAGAGGTCCCAAGGCTGCCTGTGGACCCCCACCCCCGCCTAACTGAAGTCCTGGCCACCCTGGGGGGCAGACAGGTATGCCCATGGCTGGCCAGCACCGGGGAAGGAAACCACCCACAGGGGAAACACCGGGCCATTCTGGAAGAAGAAAACTGACCCCACTTCAAGGGACAGGGGGTGCCAGGAATCCCTGATTCCTTTGCCTTTGCTGAGGTTACCAGAAGAAGAAAGATGGCCTGGGCCCTGAGGTTGGAGAAGCTGGGAACACCTTTGTCCCCGAGGCCTCTGGGCCTGGAGTCTGCCTAAGATAACTTCTGAGCCCCCCCCCCCCCCCCGGGGCATGAATGAGGAGTGGCTGAGCCCGGCTGCTGCGGCTTATTTCCAGGTGGTGTTCTTTCAGGACAGACGCCCTGTGCATATTAGGCACTTAGGAGATTTTTCAGTTCCACAAAGAAACACACTTTCCCCAAGTTTCTTTTACCCACTGTGTGTGTGTGTGTGTGTGTGTGTGTGCACAAGCGCACAAGCACACACGCGCGCTAGGGATGGAACCCAGGGTGCTAAACCTCTGAGCCACATTCCCAGTCCTTTTTACGTTTTATTTTGAGAAAGGGTCTTGCTAAGTTGCTTAGGGCCTCACTCACTAAGTTGCTGATGCTGGCATTGAACTTGCCATCCTCCTGCCGTAACCTCCCAAGCCGCTGGGATCACAGGTGTGCCACAATACGCCCAGCTGTTTCCTTAGTCTTGATAGAGATGGGCCCTTTCCCCAGGACAAGGGAAAAGATAGCAAGAGTGTGATTATGTAACCCTGGGTGCTTGGATTCGGCATCAAGAAGACATTAAGGAATGGTGGGGACTGTGGCAAATAAGTGGCCAACAGCCCCTGTCTAATGCACTATGAATGTGGACCCAGCATTTCCAGATGTTTTGTTTGGAATGTTGACAACCCTAAAATTTAAGCAGAAGACATGGGAAAGAAGAGAAGGACAAACAACAAAGTAAACAGGTCTAGAAGCTTCTGCTTAGCCCATTGGCCACCAGCACTCATTCCACTGCCATCTTGATGAGTCCCCTCTGCAACCCCCAAAAATGTCTGCACAAACTTCCCAGTTACGTGGCAATTCTTCAGGCTGGTTCTCAAGTCCACAGCCCTGGGACATTTCCGCTACTCTCCTTACTCAGCAGAGTTGGGCCCTGGCTCTGTGTGTGTGTGTGTGTGTGTGTGTGTGTGTGTGTGTGTTCCCACACTGAGGGTCAGGATGTCAGATGGGGCCCGGCCCCCCCGCCCCCCGCTGTCTGGGAGTTCTGGGCGGCCTGGCCTCCTCCCGCCAGGTGCAGTCGGGCCCTCCCTGCGCACAGCTCTGCTGGACGGCAGGCTCATGGCTGAGGCTGCGCTTTCCCCTCCACCAGAAACCCATCTGCCTGGGGCGGGGAGGCGTTTCTTCCTGAGGTGTGTTTGGGAGTACAGGGACACCCTGGCCCAGCCACATTCTGTTCAGTTCCTCAGCAAGACCCAGGAGCCAAGGGCTGACAGCCCGCTTCCTGCTCCGAGCGGCCCTGCAGGTCCCACACACAGATAACTCCAGGGTAGGTCTCCTTGGGACTCTGCGGCGGGCCAGCCTCTGGGTGTTTGAATTTTGAAGTCACAACGGGGTCGGTGCTCAGAGGGCCCCACATTTGGGCTTAACACTTTCTGCCCTTGCCTTGAAATTATTATTATTTAAAAAAAAAATTGATGCTGCCTAGGGACCCAGAGACCCTACTAGAACCTTCTAGAAGCTAACCCTGCTTCTAGAGGACTTGCTGGGACTGGGTGCTGGAGACCCTGGGCCTGGATTGGGTTCACTCTGCCCTTCTCTAGGGCATGTGTGTCTTGCCCCTCCCTGGAGGCAGCAGGAAGGGAGGATTTAGAGGTCAGGAGAGGCAGCAGGACCTCCCTATCCAGTCCGTTTGGCGACCCCTTTTTAAAGCAGTGGGAATTGGGGGAGGCGAGCGAGGGTGGGGGCTGCCCTGGCTCTAGGTTCCCAGGCCAGACAGTGTCCCTCTGACCCTGACCCTGACTGACAGGGTGCCACCAAGGACAACAGAAAGGACCTGGAGGCACAGGGGTCAGTGAGGTCCATTCATGCCGCCCCCCCAGTTCCCAAGGGAACTTCCTTTAGATGGCAGGAGAAAAACTCCGAGATCGATTTGGCTTAAGGAACAAACCCTAAGAAGCATTGTACTAAGAAACCTTATATTTGGCATCTGCTTGGTTTTGGATATTTGAGCCCCCTGGAATTTTTCGGTACTTTTTTCCTGGGCTGTGTTTTGAACAATCGTAGAGGATATTTTATTGCAGTCCTCCAGCCTGTGTGACTCCTCACTCCTCCGCACCCCTGTAGCTGGGCCCTGCAGAGGGCCTGAAGGTTTCTAACACTGCCATGAACTCCCAGCAAGACTTCCCGGGGGACAGTTGCGGTGGAGCAGGACTGTAATCCCAGCAGCTCGGGAGGGCGAGGCACGAGGGTTGTGCGTTCAAAGTCAGCCTCAGCAACTTAGCGAGGCCCTGTCTCTAAATAAAATGCAAAAAAAGGGCTGAGGAGGTGGCTCAGTGGTAAACCACCCCTGGGTTCAATCCCTGATACCAAAAAGGACTTCCCAGGGGTCTAGAGACCTCAGCTGGCATAACCACTTCCCTCCGCCCCCAGGCTGGGTGTGACAGGGGTGAGTGGCTTTCTGTCTTCACCCATGTGTTCTCACTGGCAAAAGTGGAACGAAGGGCGGGCTTTGTGGCTACCAAAGGCCTGTCCAGCTCTGCCCAGGGCACCTGAGCTGCTCTCTTCTCCTCCTCCTCTTGGTGGCTGGGTGGGTGTGTTGCACGTGAGTCTAGGCAGGAAGTGCATGAGTCACTGTTGCCGTGTAACAAATCACCCCAACGCTTAGTGGCTCTCAGCAGCATGTTTTGACTGCCTCTGGTTTTCTGTGGGTCAGGAATCGGGCAGCAGCTTAGCTGGTGTCTCTGACTCGGGGGTCTCCCAGGCTGTGTCAACTCAAGGCTGAGCTGGGCAGGATCTACTCCCAAATTTGCTTATGTGGCAAGATTCTGTTCCTCCTGGGATTTGGACAGAGAAGCTCAGTTCCTCGTTGGCCCTCAGATCTGCTGACAAAATGGCACTTGCTTCCCACGGGGACCCGAGAGCCAGCAGGAGATGGCGTGTGCGAGGCGGAAGCTAGGGTGTCGTTGCACCCTCACCTTGGAAGTGACATCCCACCACCCTTCCCAGTCTCTTCACGTGGGGTGTGACACAGAGTCCTCCCACAGTCAGGGGGAGGAGAGTCCATGAGGGTGTGCCTGCCAGCAGGTGGGGATCACTGGGGGCCCCCCTGGGGGCTGCCCACCACAGGAGGTTGAAGACACAGACTCTGGAGGCAGAGAGACCAAGCCTCAAATCCCAGCTCTGATCCTCACTAGTCTTGGGCAGATGATCTCACCTCTGGGAGCCTCGGGCTGCCCATCTGTGGAATGGACACGATCGTGGTAACTGGTCTTGGGTGGAGATGAGGCACATGGTGGCTCTACACTGTGCCGGGCATAGGGTGAAACCTCAAAAACTGGACAGAGGGGCCTTCCTGGAGGGGGCTAGAGTGACAGGCCCGTTGCTTCCGAGCCAAACAAGTATTCCGGTTACCTCCACGGGAATCTGCAGGCGGCAGTCCATGGCCAAGGACTCCAAGGAGACTGCATGCCCTTTGGCAAACTCTGGCCTGCCTTTGTGGCCAAGGCCACCAGCGGGGACTGTGCTGATCTCTTCTTCCCTCTGTCATCCCAGTAGGACTCTGGGCCCAGGTGCAGCAGAGAGGATTAGAGTGGGATATTCCCCCCAAACCTACTTAGACCCTTGTCCTTGGAGGTGCAGGATTTTACCCGAGATCGACCCTGCCATCTGTGCCCGTGAGGTTGGAGACTTTTGTGGACCTGTCACGGGCTCACCAGTCCCCTTTGATGGTCTTCTCAGGGCCCTAAATGACCTGGCAGAGATCCTGATTTCCTCCAGGGGCTTCCAAAGAGCCTGCACGACAGGCAGAAGCTTAGCCTGGTCCTCGGGCAGAACGGGACATGAAACATTTTCCCAGCGCAGCTGGCCTCCACGCCTGGCCTCAACACTGCTTGGGCCACAAGTTAGATCTTTTTTAAAAAAAAATTTTTTTTTTCCTCTTTGGTGGAACTGGGGACTGAACCCAGAGGTGCTCTACTTCTGAGCCACATCCCCAGCCCCTTTTATTTTTATTTTTGATTTTGAGATTGTGTTTCGCTAAGGTTCCCAGGCTGGCCTCCAACTTGGAGTCTTCTGAGCCTCTGGAGCTTCAGGCAGACACGCTGCACCCAGCTCCCAAGTTAGCTCTAATCTAACAGAACCATCCAGTGCTTCCTTATCCAGGGGCCACATCTCGCCTTTATCTTCTAAGCTCCCTTTTGTGGAATTCACTTCAGGCAGGAAGGTTTCTATCGAAAGTTAAAATGTTGCAACTTATTCAGAATAAGAACAACAACAGCAAAGTTGCTACAATTTATAATACTAATAGCAACACTGGCAAATATTTTCAAAGCACTGTCACCGGGCGGGTCTGAGAACTTTGCCTATTTATTCTGACCCACATCTGGACTGTCTCCCAAGTCAGGTGGTGACGCTTGGTCCCCAGCTGAGGGTGCTCCTGGGAGGGGGAGGAAATGGGAGGAGGTGGAACCTGCTTGGAGGAAGTAGGTAATTGGAAGTAGGGGACTCTGGCCCCTTCTCCCCACCCCCAACTTCCCAACTGCCATGACGAGAGGAGCTCCTCTCCACCATGCGCTCCTCACCATGATGTTCTGCTTGCCTCAGGCCACAGGACAGTGGAGCTGTGGACTGAAACCTCTGAAACTGAGAGCCAGGGTAAACCTTTCCTCTTTACAAGCTGAATTTCTCAGGCATTTTGTCCTGGCAACAGAAAACTGATGAACACACTATTCATTTAATCCTTCCAACAACTCCCAAAGATAAGTGTAGCCTTATTATCATCCCCACTTTGCAGACAAGGAAACAGACACAGAAAGGTCGAATCACTTTCCCAAAGCCACACAGCCAGTGAGGGAGGGAGGTGGGACCTAAGCCCAGGTAGTCTGGCTGTGGGGTCCGCACTGGCCGTGGGGTCTAGAAGCTACCTTGGCAACGGGTGTCATTTATTAAGCATTCACATCACCCCAGGGACTGTGCTTTCCAGCTCATTCCACCCTTAACCACGCTATCCCTGTGCCCCAGATGTGAGCTCCGAGGTTGAGGGAGGCTCATCCAAGGTGATCGGTCAGTGAATGAAGTGGGGAGTCTAACGCTCAGAAGTGAGGTTTTCCCAGGGAACACCTCCCACATCTGGGCTGGGGAGGGTGCACCCCTGCCAGAGAGGAATGGTCATCTCCTTCCTCCTTGGGGGGACTCAGGGACCTGCAGCCATCCTCAGGGCACCAGCCCTCTGCTGCCCCCAGTGGCCACTAGTGGAACTGCCCCTTCCTGACCCTCACTGGTCAGACCCTGTGAGTCCACTTCCTGTGACTGACTTCAGAGACACAGAGGGCCACTGGCCACCAAGGGCCCAGGAGAAGATGACGGGTGCTCTTCTCCCTCTGTGCAGCGATGCTGCTGTGCTTCCCACTTAAATGTTGTCAATCAACGTGTAGAGAGAGGATCGTTATTGTTACTGAGTATTAATAATGTCAGATAATGAGCTGGGCTCAGTGTGCACACCTGTAATCCCAGAGGCTCAGGAGGCTGAGGCAGGAGGATCGCAAGTTCAAAGCCAGCCTCAGCAACTTAGTGAGGCCCTAAGCAACCCAGTGAGACCCTGTCTCTAAATTAAAAAGCACTGGGGATGTGGCACAGTGGTTAAGTACCCTGCGTTCAATCCCTGGTACTCTCCCCAAAAATATTAGATAAAGAATTCTCCACCCATTACGTCATCTAATCCCCGGACAATTCTATAAGTACTCTTGTTATCCTCACATGAGGAAACCAAGGCACAGAGAGGTTAAGTAGGTCGCCCCAGATCACACAGCTGCATAAGGCAGAGCCAGGGCTCAAGTGCAGGCAGCTGTGGCTCCAGAGCCTGTTCTTTTAACTATTATGACATCATTACCATAATAATTGTTATAATATGTTACAGTTAAAAATCGGATATGGAGAGGTGAAAGGATTTGTCCGAGATCACAGTGCTGGTAAATATAGATGCAGTGCTCCAACCAAGCCTGTCTTCATTTATTCATTCACTGACTCAACAATTCCTGATTGCACCCCAACCACAAGCCAGGCGCCATCCTGGGCTCTGGAAGCAAGCCCCTGGGCAGCCTGACTGGCAGGGCACTGCGTGTGCCAGCATGCTAGTCAGCCTTCTGTGACTGTAACAAATACCTGAGATGATCAACTTAGGAAGACAAAAGGTTCATGTTGGCTCACAGTTTTGCTTTTAGGGCTCATAGTGGGAGCGCATGGTGGAGCGTACCTCGTGGGGCGAAGGGAAAGAGCAGGAGGAGGAAGTGGAGTACCCCACTGCTCTTCAGGGCACACCCCAAGGCCTTGGAAGACCTACTGTTTCCACCTCTCAAAGTCCCCTCCACCTCCCAGTGGCACCAAGCTGGGGACCAAGCCTTGAGCATAGGGCCTGGGGGGACCCTTACTGAAGCCGTGCCCTGGGGCAGGTCCTGGCAGCACTGGCCATTTCTGCAAAGGAGAAAGTGCTTTCCTAGCCCCGACGGGCCGGCCTTCCTCCAACCCTACTGCTGAAGCTGGAAGTTGGTGTCTCCCAAGTCCAGCTCCACTGCTGCGACCCACAGGGGCCTGGGAGGGCTGTCGTGGGGACAGGGCTGAGGCATGGAGCTGGACACTTCCTTTCTGCAGCTGCCCTTGAATTTTGAGTGATGTTGGGAAGTCAGGCCTCCTTCCTGGGCCTCCGTTTCCCCACTGCAAGTGGAGATAAGAGCCCTGCCTACCCTCCAGGATGGGTGCAGGAGGAGCAAGAGAGAGGGAGGTGGGGAAGCCCTGTGACTGCAGAGCGTGGGGCCTGGGCAGGAGTGGAAGCCCTTCTTCCTCTGCCTGCTCTTTCCCTCACTCCGTCTGCACTTGGCCTCTGCCCAAGCCATCCTGCCCTCCGTACTGTGGCTGGAGGCGATCAGACCCTCTGCAAAGGGAGCTCCCCTTGTGCAAGATGAGAAAACTGCTGGCCTACATCGGACTTCGATTACAGCTCTCCAGGGCACAGACGACCGGTCACTGGGACTGTGCTCAGCCTCTGCCATTCACGTTCCTAGGAAACAAAGTGCCCCCAAGTCAGGCTAGGGAAGCTTCCAGATTCTTGCAAGGTGAGCAGTGAGGCCCAGAGAGGCTGGCCTGGGCTTTAAGGGTTAACGTGCCCATCGCTCCTAGAGACACGCAGCTCCCACGGTGGACGCAAGCGAGTTACAACAATAGGGTAAGAAGCTGTGCAACCACGCCTGGCCTCTCGGGGTACATCTCTGAGCCCCTGCAATTGGCAATTAGGTGCCCAGCACCAGGGTGGGGGGTTTTCTTGTTCAAAGACAAAACTCTTTTCTCCTTTTGGTGGGTGAGAAAAACGGAAGTCAGAGAGGCTCAGACACTTGCCCGGGACATACAGCAAATCCAGGGTGCAGGGCAGCTGACCTGGTGAGCCCTAGGGCAGTAGTTCAAGCATGGCCCTGGGACTGGCCACCTCAGCACGGCTCCTGCCACTTACGAGAAATGCGAATCCCTGACTCACCCAGACCTCCAGATAGGATGTCAGGAGGCAGGGCCCACAGCCTCCGGGGCCTCCAGCTGATAAAGCTCAGGGCCTCCACCCTGCCCAGGGAAGGGCTAGGTCCTCCTGCCCTGGAATGGGCAGGACGAGGAAGCAGAGCAGGACGAGGTCACATTTGCAGTGAGTGCAGCCTCAGGGTTACATAACCGTCCTCCTGCGGATGGCTTCCTGATGCAGAGTCCAATCTCAGGGCCGCCCCTGGTCAGGAGGCCACCTGCCTGGCTCCCGGAAGCCTGTGCACACAGGTCCATGGCTCCTCTGCCCATGGTGTGCGCTCCGAGGTCTGCCCATCCGCCCACCAGAACCCTGGCGCACCACCCAGACCCGCGCCGGGCCTCTCCACCTCTGAGGTGGAGAATGTCACAGCCACACAGGCAAATGAGGGGCTCTAGTGGCTGCCAGGCCCCCAGCAAGGCTGGGAACGGGCCTGACTTTGCCCCTAGTGGCCCCTGCGTAGGCCAGGCCCAGGGAGGGAGGCAGATTTGCTCTGGTCATTGGGAAGTAACTGGAGGCCCTGGTCTCCGGGTTCTTGGGCACAAGTCTGCAGTGGACCCTGGTCCCAGTGGGACTAATTAGAATTCGCTCTAAATTCTTCTTTCCCCAGAATTGTCCTTTAAATATCTCTGGAACTGGTTTCAGGAGGCAGATTTGTTGAACAGATACGTAGGAAGGACTGGCTCCGTCCCCCGAAGTCTCCCCTCCAAACAAACAAGCAGACGTAGGCTTTGCTAAATGGGGAAAGGCTCTTGTTTTTCAAGATGTGACCCTGGGAAGCAGGCTGCTTCTCCCAGGACAGCGGCCCACTGGGGGCATCTGCAGGGGTTTCTGGGGTGAAGGGCCTGCTGGGAAGGCCCATTCCAAGTCCCTGTGAGTGGAAGGCGGGGTCTTACACACGCTGTATGCGCACAGCGCTGGGAAGCCAGGAGGGCGGGCTTGTCGGGACCTCAGTTCAGGCTCAGGGCGTCCCAGCTGAAGCCTTTCCACACCCGGCCCCTTCACAGCCTGCCCGAGGAAGGCCTCTCACGTCTTGGTTAGAAACACAGCCACCAGGTACTGTGGACCTGTTGGTATGGAGCTGATCCTTCTCTAACCCCTCAACCACCCTGTGTGTTGGGGGGCTGCTGTGTTCACACCCATTTTAAAGCTGTGTAAACTGAGGATAAGAGGGGCAGCAGAGGTTGCAAATGGCTAAGCCTTAAAGCCGGTGCTGGCCTGTGAATGTTTTCTTTTCCTAGAATAGCACTCTCCTCAAAAGCGTTTTAAAAACTAGTTGCCAACATCTTACATGAGGGTAACTTCCACCAAAAAATTCAGATTGTTCTCCTCCTCCTCTTCTTCTTATTTATTATTATTTTTAAATCAGGAGGCCTGGGAACATCAAACCCCATTTCCAGTCCACTCAGTAACGCCGTGCCCTCCCCTCTCCAGCCCTTCAGCCCCCCACTCAGCTTCCCCGTCTATACAATTAGGAGAAAGAACAAAATAACCTTCCGGTACTGGGCGCCATGGTGCACACTGGCTGCTCCAACCCTGAGGCAGGAGGATAGTGAGTTCAAGGACAATCTGTGCAATTTAGTAAGACCCTGCCTCAGGGTAAAAAATCGAAAGTGCTGAGATGTAGCTTAGGGTGCTTGCCTGGCAGGGAGCAGGCCCTGGGCTGGGCAAGGCCACAGAGCAGATGATGGATAGATGGATGGATGGATGATGGATGGATGGATAGATAGATAGATAGATAGATAGATAGATGATAGATGGATGATAGGTGATAGATGGATGATAGGTAGATGGATGGATGATGGATGGATGATAGATAATAGATAACAGATAGATGATAGATGATAGATAGATAAGCAGACAGACAGAGAGACCCCAGACTCCTCTCCTCCAGAGCCCCCCAGACAGGCCAGGAGCAGGCTTGCCCACCTGGCCATCCTGCAGCACCTGGGGACATGTCACTAGCCCAGGTCACTGCCATCTGCACCAGCAGAACCAAAGGGCTGGGCCCACCAGTATAGCAGGGTGGTTTCCGGTCTCGGAAGGATCCTCGAGGGACGACCCAGACCCGCTGCTCTCAAGTGCAGGATGTCTGAGCCAGGATGTGGAGCCAGTGCGGCCCTGCCCGGGTCAGTGTGGTGACAGGGATGTCTGCCGGCTACTGGGCGAGCAGATGGGGCTCTGCACCATCATGCAGAAGTGCCCTTTCAAGTCCCAGGAGATGGAGAACATACACCCAGCCTCCCTCCTCTTTCTCTGTCATAATTTGAGGAAACTGAAGCCCAGAGCGGGGTGTGATTGTCTGAAGTCACACAGCAAATCGATATTGGAGCTCGGTAGGAGCTTCAGGACCTCCTTCCTGAGGTTTTGCCCATGTTCTCTCCCTCTTGGGAGTTTAGACTTCTTGGCATGGGACCTTGGAAGGGGCATGGAGTGGCCCCCGCGGGCAGGGACTGTCTGGTTCAGAGAGCGAGCGCAGGGCTTATTGATGGGGCCCAAGACACATACCCCAGGGACCTTGGGCTCCGAGGGGCGGGAGCCTCCCAGGCTGCCAGGACAGACACCCAGCCGTAGGGAGGCTGCAGAACCAGCGCCCAGCAGCCCCCGTCTGGCTCCCGGCCATATTTTGCTTTCCCAGTGTTTTTGAACGGTTCACATGTGTTGCCAACATTTAAGAATCAGGAGATTTTACATAAAAGGCAGGATTTCTGGCTTCTCTTGAAAAAAAAAAAAAAATCTCTAGATCTGGCAAAAGGCGGCCCACAGGACGCACCTGGCCAGGTCGGGCAGGGCCGGGCGTGTCTGCCCCTCCTCTCACCATGCCCAGGCGCCTTCCCTGGGCGTGTGACCTCCCTGCACCGAGGCCTGGGGTGCGAACCCTTCAGCTCCCCTCGCTAAAACCACAGCCTCCCCCAGGATGACCAGCTAGAAATTCTAGCTGTAAATAATTCTCAGCCAGGGGGCAGTTTTGCCCCCTAGGGGACCTTTGGGGATGAAGACATTTTGGTTGTTACCCCTGGGGGAGGGTGCTATTGGGATCTAGTGGGCAGAGCCAGGGATGCTGCCGATTGCCACCCCACCACAGAGAGTCCCCTGGCATTGAAGGTCAGCAGGGTCCAGGCTGAGAGACCCTGGGCTGAACCCAGAGCCACCAAGAGCCCCGGAGCAGGATTCTGAGAGGCGAGGGCAAGAGGCCTGAGACATCCATGCCAGGGAAGCCCAGGGCGGCCCTGCAGACCAAGCCCTTCCCTGTAACTGCAGAGGACCTGGAGGGCCCCTCCACAGTTCTCCTGGGGGAGCAGAACCATGACAGCCACTCACAATTAAGGTCAGGAATGAGTGACAGAGTGGCCAGCCAATCAGGAGAGCGGCAGGCCACAGACATCCCAGAGCTGTCCTGGAACTGGGGCCTAATTGGTTGGAACAGGCCAGGGTCAGGCAACCATTCCTAGTGCATTTATTAAACACCAGTGGCATACAGAGCATTGCCTTAGGCAAGATGAAAGGAGTGAGGAGGCAAACCTGACCCTGGCCCTCTGGGCACTCAGCAGGTGGCCAGTTGGAAAGGGGTTGCCTCGTCATGGAGGGGGCTCACCAGGTCCTCAGGACACAGGTGTTACTTAGCTATGTCTTTGAAAGGTGCCTTCAAAGTCGGAGAGGTTGTCTGTGAGGTGGGAGGAACCCTGGTGGGAACCAGAGGTGTAT
This sequence comes from Glaucomys volans, assembly GCA_020662805.1. Taxonomy (NCBI): domain Eukaryota; kingdom Metazoa; phylum Chordata; class Mammalia; order Rodentia; family Sciuridae; genus Glaucomys; species Glaucomys volans. The sequence goes on along the minus strand of JAJEJO010002489.1, from coordinate 299,207 downwards.
GAGTGGCTCTGGGCATCGCTGTAAGGTCTCCATGATAAGCTAAATGACAGAGAGAGAGGGCAGGGTTGCGGGGGACCCTTGCCACATAATTAAGTAACCTCAGAGAACCCACTCAGATTCCCAGAGCTTCCCTGTCCTCATCCGTTCAACAAGGTTAAATTTTATTTTATTTTATTGTTTTGGCACTGGGGATGAACCCAGGGATACTCTACCACTGAGCTACATGCCCATGCCCAGCCCTATACCCCCTTTTTTTTGAGACAGTCTTGCTAAGTTGCCCAGGAGGGTCTTGAACTTGTGATCCTCCTGCCTCAGCCTCCTGAGTCACTGGGATTACAGGCGTTTGCCACTACCCACAGCTTCAGTGAAGTTAAGAGTGATAACAATGAATTTGAGTTTCCCTTATCTGAAATTCTGGACCAAAGTGTTTTGGAATTTGGACTTTTTCAGATTTTGGAAAATTTGCATATCCATAATGAGCTCCCTTGGGGGTGGGGCCCAAGTCTAACACACAATCCACTCATGCTTCCTACACACCGATTCGGAGAGAGAGCTCCAGTGTAATTTCCTGCAACATTTTTAGAGCCACCTGCCTTTGGACTTCAGCCTGTCACATGAGATCAGGTGAGAAATTTTCCACCAGGGGGTGTCAAGTTGGTGCTCAAAAAGGTTCAGATCTTGGAACATTCTGAATTTTGTGTTTTCAGCTTAGGGCTGTTGAACCTCCATCCAGAGCTGTTTCAGGAGCAAGGCACCAAACTGTGACGTATTTCATCATCATAGAACTGATAAGAGTACAGACTACTATACCATGTTCATTTAATGCAAGAGGAAACGGGGGGATGTGGGTAGGTACATGGGTTTTAACTTTCTCAGGGATACTGCTAGGGAGTCATGAGGACAGGAACTGGGTAGTCAGCTCCAATCTACATGCTCCAGGCAGTTCTGCCTTCCCTCCTCTCCAGAAGCAGCTCATGTCCTTAAGGGTATGTGAAAAAATATAGCTGGGCTGGTGCATGCCTGGAATCCCAGCCACTCAGGAGGCTGAGGCTGGAGGATTGCAAGTTTGAGGCCAGCCTCAACACTTCAGTGAGAGCCTCAACAACTTAACAAGATCCTATCTCAAAATAAAAAACAAAGAGGACTGGGGATGTAGCTCAGTGGTAAAGTACCTCTGAGCTCAGTCCCTTAAAAAAAAAAAAATAGGGCAAATAGAGCAGGTGAAGTACCCAGCATGACACTGGGACCCAAATCAGTGTTCATTGGAGTCCCAGCCCAGGTTGGCCCACGGAAGTCAGCTCACAGTGCTGATGAAAAGAGGGGGCCAGGGATTTTCCATGGTGGGCCACGTGGGTTCTAGGCTAGAGGAGGGTGCCCCCCACCTGAGGCCCCCTAAATCTCCATATTTTGTTCTCTCCATTCTGGAATATTCTCCCTTCTGTCCCCATAAGCCCTTCCTTCTTTCCCTTCCAGCTCAAAGGACATTTCTTCCCAGAAGAAATTCAGGACATGCCTGGGCAGGGTCACCACACCCTGGTCTTTGTACCCAGAGCAACTTTTTTTTTTTTTTTTCAAATTCAGTCCTCTGAGGTCATCGGGCACGAGATTCCTAGGAAGATGGTGTTCTAGTCAGCTTTTTTGTTGCTGTGACTAAAAGACCAACCAAAACACTTTTAGAGGAGGGAAAGTTTCTTGAGGGCTCAAGGTTTCAGAGGTCTCAGTCCCTAGACAGCAGACTCCATTCCTCAGGGCTCCAGGTGAGGGGGGACATCATGGCGGAAGGGAGGGATGCAGGGAAGTGGCTCACGTGCTGATCAGAAGCAGAGAGAGGCCACTCTCCAGATCCAAAATATGCACCCAAAGCCACGCCCCCAATGCCCACCTCGCCAGCCACAGCCCCCGGCCACCGGCTGCCACTCAGTGAATCCCAGCAGGGGGTCAATGCACCCATTGGGTTAAGGCTCTCATAACCCAGTTGTCTGTCCTCCAAACCTTCTGCCCTGTCTCACACACGAGCTTTGGGGGGACACTCACATCCCAACCATAACGGATGGTGAAAGTGGTTTCTAATCTTAAAACTTACTTGCATGTTTCGATTGTGACTTTCTAAAAAATTCAGTTTGTATGTTTTATGACATTGAAAAAAATTATAAATTCACTGATATGATTTGGATAAATGTCTCCCATAGGCCCACATTTGAAGGCTGGGTCCCAAGTGGTGCTGTTGGTAAGTGGTGGAAACTTTAGGAGGTGGAGCCTAGCCTAGTGACCCTTAGGTCACTGAGGGTGAGCACAAAGGGCATGTGGGACCCCAGTCTCTTCTTCCTCTTCTTCCTCCTCCTTCTTTCTCTGTTATTTTGGTCCCTGGCTCATGAAGTGGGTGACTTGCTCCACCATGTGCTTGTCTGCCTTGATGTTCTGCCCAAGTCATGGGGCCACTCACCCTTGGACTGGAACCTTCAAATATGTGAGTCAAAATGGACATTTTTTCTTTATAAATAGGTTGCCTCGTGTATTTTGTTATAGTAATACAAAGCTAACTCACACAGGTGCCCCCCCCTTAAACATATTTTCATTTTATTGGATATAAAAAAGGCAAATGACTGGACTACCCAGTGGACTCCCACTCAGGACCAGGCCATCTCCCCCAGGTCCCCCAGCCACATGGTGGCTCACATGCACCCTTTCTGGCATTGCCAGCCCAAATCAAGGAATAAAAGCAAGTTTTTAATACCCACTGAGGCAACCGAAGTGACCGTAGGAAGATCATTCCGTCCAGGAAAGAAGGTAAGGATGAGAAAAACCCGCTGCATTTGAGAGCAATCACGTCAAGCCTCCAGCTGCCTACCGTTCACTTCCGCTGGGCGGCGGTCGGCAAGTTGACTCGTGCGCTGTATTATTTTTATTGATGTATTTGCATAAAGTATTTGCTCATCCTCAGTGCTGTTTGGTTAGTGGCCCCCGGGGAGGAGGATGTGCCAGATGCAGGCTGAGGGGGCCCTTTCCCGTGTGAGCCACTGGGACCTGGTCCTGCTTGCAGGGGCTGCAGAGCAAACCAGAAGGAGCGTCTGTATTCAGAGTGAGTCTCCCGCCCACTGAGAGCGCACTCGGGGCGAGTGGCACAGGAAGGAGATGCCCCGTCCCGACAGGGAGGAGGTGCCATCTGTCCTGGTGGGGAGACCCAAGCAGCCGCCACTCCAGTGAACCCGACACGTGGCAGGCAGGCCCGTCTGGTGCGGCCTGGACTGTGTGCAGATGGCTGCACTGAGATGCAGAGGGACATGTGGCATTTCCTGCGAGCCTGTGCCCACAGGGCACTGCCCTGTCCCTTGCTGGGAACGGGGTGGCAAAGGGGTCACTGTTCTTTGCAGTGAGCATTTGGCAAACACCTGCCAGGCCAGGATTCCGCACACACTCATCTCCTCTGATCAGAACCCACGCCCTCGACGTGGGCGATTCTTCAGCCCACCTCATGTAGAGGGGAAACTGAGGCACGCGAGGGGCTTTCCACACCACGCCACATGACTCAGTGGCTGAGCTGAGGTTGGAACTGGGATTGGAGGAGTCAAGATGGGGCCTCTGAACATTTGGCTGTGCTCCTGAACTAGTCAACTAGCTACTCATCCGGTTAACCAGCAGGTTGACCAGCCAGCCTCCCACTAGCATGCGCATGCACGGGCTGCCCACTGGTGCCAGACAATGGAAGCAAGGGGAGGTTAAGTCAGAATCTGTCCCCAGCTGGGTGGCCCTGCTGGCTGGTTGATATCGGAGGCCTTGACCTGCCATATCTGTAAAAGGGGACACCGATGCTGCCTTCCTCATGGGGTTACGTGAGGCACCCAGGACAGCATGGAACAAGAGTTTGCATGCACGCCTGTAATTCCAGTGGCTTAGGAGGCTGAGGCAGAAGGATCTCAAGTTCAAAGTCAGCTTCAGCAACTCAGTGAGGCCCTCAACAACTTAGTGAGACCCTGTCTCTAAATAAAATATAAAAAGGGCTGGGGATGTGGCTCTGTGGTTAAGCACCCCTGGGTTCAATCCCTGGTACCAAGAAAAAAAAAGTTTGCAATACAATAAGTGTCACCTATCAAGGTGAGATTAATGGAACTGTGATTTCTAAATTAGATTGTATTTCTATTTTAATGGTTTAAATGGGTTTTAAAGCAAAGCAACTTTTTACAAAGCCTGTGTCCAGGGATGGCGGAGGGCATGGTGAGCTTGTCCTGCTTACCATGTGTCACCCTTGAGCATTACTGTCACCAGCCACACACACACACACACACACACACACACACCCAGCCCAGGCACCCATTTCCATCTCTCTGTGCCCATCTGGCCAGCACAGCGGGGAGATCTCCAAGGGCCCCACAGCAAAGGCCCTTCCCTCCAGCCAAATGAGGGGCATCCAGGTAGATGGAAGACCTGACGACCAGGAGCAGAGACCCCTGTGTGCCCGTCTGAGGGGCTGGCATTGGTGGCTGATGCCCAACGGCCCCCAGGCCCATTGCTCAAGAACATGGCACGTGCTGACCTCTTGCCTTGCAGAGAAGAGCTGAGAGCCTGGGTTTGACTTGCCCAGGGCGGAGATGCTCTCAGCCTCCCCCCTTTTTCTGCTTTGCCTAACACCTGGCACCCCCAGGAGGTGGCTGGAGAGGGAGGCAGGAGAGGACTGTTTCTGATTTATGTGACAGGAGAATTTCCTGAAGTTTCTAAACAAAACCAAACCAAACCCAGCAAGTCAAGGCCCAGGACGTGGTCTGCTCAGAGGCTACGTGTCCACCCGGCCTGGGCCTCCGTCCTGCAGGCGGCCCTGCTGGCCCCCTCCGCACCCTGGGCTCTGTGCTGGAGCCTCCGCTGTAGTCCCCTGGGCTTAATGGTGCCATTTTCCAAAGTGGCTGTAAAGCTGGTAAAAGGACCTGTATTTTTCTGGCTCTAGCTGCATATTAGTCTCCCCTTGGAAATAACATGGCAGATAAAAAATTGCAGTTCTCCCAAGTCGGGATTTTCTGGCCTATAAAGACTTATGTCCATCAAAGCGTGTCCTGAGCCCTTGTCTGCGCCCACAATTCCCTGCACGCACAAGCTGCCCGCCCCCCAGGCTCACCAGGGGCTTCCCGTCCTGCCGGGTCCCTGAGTCCCTAAGGTGCCTGGTGGCCCTTGCCACTTTCGACCTCATTTGCCAGTCTCCAGTGGCCCTCTGGTTACCTTGTGACTGAGCCAAGCAGCATCCTACCTCAGGGCTGTGCCGTGAGCCTCAGCTGCGTCCTTGTCACCCGTGCCAGCCCTCATTCTGCAGGTCTGAGCCTCGCTCCCCCAGGGGCTGGCTCCCAGGGGGCCCTCCTGACCACCTTATCTGAAGCTGTGCCCCGAGGCTGTCCCCAGCCTGTTACCTGTCACCACCCCTGTTTCTGTCACAGTACTTGGGCATCCACGAATGCTCACTGACAGCCCTCCTGCACCAGCGTCCTCTCCCTGAGGACAGGGACCATCTCTGTTTTGTCACTGCTGTGTCCTGGCCCTGGGGACAATGTCTGATACAGGGTTGATGCTCTATTATTTGTTGAATTAGATAAATGTGTAGACAGACAGTTTGTGCAGTGTAGCCAAGTGGGTGGGGATCCGAGCCAGGACCGTGGTGGCCTGGCTGAGCAGACTTTCTTCCCTGGACCAGGCATGCATATGCCCTTGACCCTGGTGACTTCCACACCCTGACAACAGAAGAGGTCAGAGACCTCATTATGGTGGCAGCTGTACCCATTTTCTGGGTCCTTCCATGGCCAGATTTAGGATCTAAGCTTTCTGTCGCCCTCCTGAGGACCCCATGGGGGAGCTGCCGCTCCTGCGTCCATTGTGCAGATGGTGAAACGGAGGCATTGCTGGCCTCAATTCCCATGCAGGGGCCGAGCTGATGGCCAAGCCATAGCCCTCAGCCACTCCCACGAGCATCTGACAGGCACAGGATGTCGCCAGGGGAGCTCCCAGAAGTGGCTCCTTGGTTAGTTCTGAGCTGGGGGCAGAACCCTGGCCGAGCTTGGAGGCTGTTCCTGCCCCTTGGCAACCACCAAGCCACCCATGCTGGGTGCTCAAAGGTGCAGCCCTTGGGGTGAGCGGGAGGCAGAGAAAGCGAGGCCTGGGGTGCATGGGGTACCAGCCCTGCCTCTGCAGCCATCCCGGCCTTCCTGGTGAACTTGGCCAGATGCCTGAGGATCTACTTTGAAAGCAGCGGCAGAGCCGAGGCTGGGAGGAGGAATGTAGGAAGAAAGCATTCCTGCAGAGGGGAGGGGAGGGCAGGAAGCGGGATTACGGGCAGGCTTTTATTGGCAGAGGGGAGGTCACAGGACCCTGCCACTCCAAACGCCTCAGGCAGAAAGGTAGTCGTGGTAGGAGTGGAAGGAGGTGGAGTGGGCACCTTGGAGGGTGGGGGTAGGGTGGAGAGCCGCAGGGAGATTCACATCCTGATTTCACGATCTTGGCAAAAACGCCGCAGGTCTCTTTCCGTCTGCCTGGGACTCCTGTGCCTACCACGTGGGCAGTGCAGGGTGCGGATGAAATGTCTGCACAGAGCGTGGCCTATTAGAGTTGCTTGGTAACCATTCATTTCCTCTCCATTTGCCTCCAAGTCCACAGTTGAAAAAAGAATCTCAGGTCTAGGACCTCAATTGGCTTCTTTCCTTCAAGACGCTGCTTACGCCGTCCCCTGCCCCCCCTAGGTCCCAGGTCTCGGTGACAGGCACATCTGACTCCACAGGGGCAGGAGCTTGGCCTCACATCAGGTCAGCAGGTGAGGGGGCTCCACACAGGGACTACCAGGGCCCAGAGAGGAGGTGTCACCACGTGTAGCCACAGCCCAAAGTCCTTTGTTGGCAACCGTCTCTGGTCCCATCTGGGACCTGACCTAGAGGTACAGGTCAAGTTTTCTTGGTACCAAACTTCAGGTCCCTGAACTTTCATTCAGCACCTGCTTGGGGACCCCTCTGATGACTCCTCCCACCCACAGATGGGAGACCTGAGCCTCCAAGAACCAGTGTGTCAGCCCTAAATGACACGATGACAGGGTGCCAGCACCTCCCCATCTCCACAGCAGAGCTCCTTCACTGTCGGCGCTCCAACCCCCAAACACCATCTGCGGAGAGCTTTGCGCATCACCTGCGGGAGCAAAGGGCCATCGAGGAGATGGAATCAGGATATTGACCCATCGGCAATTCGGGGCACTGTGGTGGCTTGTGAGGCCAAGGATGCGGGGGATTGGGTCAATCAACAGCTGGAGAGCAGCCGCTGGGAGCGCTGGAGTTGCTGAAGCCCCAAGCTGCGACCGTCTCAGTCTTTTGAGACTGAGACTCTTGAAATTGTGCCGTGTGTAGCATGGCTGGGCTGTGCCGCCACTGCCTTCCCTTTGGGGCCAGGACTTACTGATATGCACCATCTGTGTGTACACTGGAGCCTGGGGGTGTGGATCCAGGGGTGTGCCCTAGGTATGTGTGTGTTCACACTGGAGCCTGCGGGTGTGGACCCAGAGGTGTGCTCTGGGTGCTCCCTGTGAGTCGGAGCTGCTGCCTTTGCCCCTCTTTCCAATTCCCCGAGGCCCCTCTGCTTTCTCTCGTCCTGCTCTGACTTCCTGACGCCCTCCAGCGTTCTGTTTCCTGTCCCCAAAGCCAATCTGCTAACCAGATGTGGGCACCGGGGCTTTGATCTGATCTTCGGGGTCGTGGACTGCGAACGTGTGAATCGTGCCGCTCTCCACGCTTCTTTCTTCCCGTTTCAAAAAGGTATTTTTCATAAAATGTTATTTATACAAACACGTGTAATGGGCTTATTATTTATTGAAATGAATAAATATTTAATCTAAGTTTTCATTTTTAAAATGTAAACATCGATCACTAGTTCACATTAAAAGTAGTTGACTGCGGCCCTAAGTTTTAGAAAGTGCGCAGGGTTCTGAGAACAAATGTCTGAGAGCCGCTGCTTCAACTGACCACGAGAACCCCATCGTCCTTGCCGGCGATTGGTTGAGGAGTTCAGGCCTAAACCAATCAGCATGGGACATTTCCTTGGTGATAGCTATTGGTTGGAACACGGGCACGTGACCCAGTTTGGGCCAATGAGATGAGTGGAGTGGTTCACTGTGCGCCTCACGGGAAATTCTTCCGCGTTCTGGTTTATAAGAGCAAGTCCTGCTCTGTCTGCGCAGGTGTGATGTGCAGAGCTCAGCGGCTGCATCCGGTCCAGCCTGAGGAGGAAGCTGACCCTCAGGGTGGGCGGAGCCAAGCGGATCATTGAGAAAGGAGCTGGAGCCATGGAAAAAGCCAGTCTCTATCTTCAAGTGCCATTTGGGGACTCAATAAACGTCTTCACTTTTTATGGCAGCTGGAGTTGGGAGTTCAGTACTTCCAAGTGAAATAATTTAAGCTGCACCCTCCCATTTCACAGATGAGAAAACTGAGGCCCAGAGAGGTGAAGTGAGTACTAGGAAGTGAAAGAGTCAGAATCGACACCCAGGTCTCATCACAGCCTACATCTGTTTTTCCATGGTGCTGTGCAGCTTCTGAGAATGCTAGGTCTTTGCCTTTCTCCATTTAGAGTTCAGATCACATGAAATGTCACTGGGTGGGGCATCGGGGATCAGGGCACTCTCTAAGATTCAGGAATGTCTCCTACCATTCCTCTCTTGGTCCCAGAAAGGACAGACACGCGGTCTCGCTGCTGGGAGCTTTGAGACTGTCCCTGCCTGATAGAGCCAGAGCTTGCTGGTCACTCTCAGTTCCATTCTCTCTGACCCTGCAAGGTCCAGTGACAGTATAATTGTCAGCTGTTGGTTGCAACAGTTAAAGTAGAAAGGACACACACAGTGGCCAGTCCACATGTTTCCAGGAGGGTGGGAGAGCCAAGCTTGAGACTGTGGCACGAACCAGTGCCCCGAATCCAGCTGCTGAAATTGTCCTCTGGCCATCCAGAGGGCACAGCACTGCCTGCTGCTCCCTTGGACAGTCTTAGGAAACTGAATCCAAATTGTACTTCTTGTGACTTCTTTGGGTCACTGAATCCTAGTACTAAAGGTGAAATGGGTGCATCTGATTGGTGGAGACTAGGCCACATGCCCATTCACCAGCTGCAAGGAAGGACGGGAAAATAGGTAGCCGGCTGCTCAACCTGATTGATGGCCGCAGGGACTCAGCATTCTGGAGCATCACTGTGCGGCTCCCAGCCAGTGGGTCTGGTGGGCGGAAGTTCCCGAGTGTGAGGAACATGTTTTTCTCAGTGACAAATGCATGACCTTCAGCAAGGACTTGGGCTGCTGGTCCAAGCTGACAGCGGTTGGTTTAAACCAACCATGAGAATCCCATAATCCTTGCCAACAACTGGTGGAGGCGTTCAAGCCTAAACCAGTTCACATAGGACATCTCTTTGGTGATAGCCATTGGCTGGGACGCGGGCATGTGAACCAGTTTAGACCAATGAAATGGGCAGAGTGGTTTGCTGTGCAAGGAACAAGCAGCTAAGCAAGGTTCTCTGCCCTTACCAAGTGCAAAGGCAGACTCTCACCCCATAGTCAAAGCAAGCATGGGCTTGGAGCTGGGGTGCCTGGGGGCAATACCTGCCTCGGTGACTTTCAGGTGTGTGCCTTGGCAGCAGATTGAACCTCTCTGGGTTTCCCTCTTTACTGTAAAATAGGAATGACTCAAGTACCCCAGTGTGGGGTTGTTGTGACAACCAGAAGTTCAGATATGTCAGCTGTGTACATGGAATGCACTAACTGCTGCTTGTGATCTCACGGCCTCGGGAGCCAGCCTGGGAGTGTCCCCGGACCTGTCCACGTCTGAGTGCCCCTTCTGCAGGTCTCCTCCTCTCCCCCATCGCACAGACGCTCTTTCTCTGATGACGGAGAAGAAGAGAGGCCTCATGTCTTCTAGAAGGATCCACTGACCACCAGGTCCCAAGGCCTCTCAGTTCCTTCACTTGTTGGTTCATTCGATTCTTTGTTCTGACCTCATCATCCTCTGCCCTGGTTGCAGCCTCCCACCAATCTCCTCGATCCCAAGCCTCCTTATCTTGGGGAAAGAAGCCATCTTCCTCCTCATCTGCCCTTGCTGTCCCACCCCGGGACACCTTTCCCCCAGATGGTTGTCGGTTAACTTTTTCTTGTCCTTTGAGCCGCAGCTAAAATGTGACCACCTCTAAGAAATTCTCCTGATTTTCTACATCAAAGCAGCTTCCCCTCTTACCTGCCTCGATTGCTTTGGTTTTCTAGCCTCAGGGACCTGCGCTGACCTAACTCCACTCTTAGGCCAGGTCAGTGTGGGCTGGGGTGTGGTGGTCCAGGCCGGAGGCTGTGGTTAGCTTGGGCCATGGAGAGCTTCCTGCTGCCGGGCTCACAGCTGCATCAGTGCCTTTTGTAGACTTAGCATAGGGTCTCTCTATGATGGACAGGCTGAGGGACTTGGCCCACAGGGCGGCATTGAACTTCAGAGGCCCCCAGCCCAGGCCCCAACCTCCCAGAAGATGAGCTGCTGCTGGGTTCTAGGTGGCTGACCAAAGGTCATGGCATGGCCGTTCCTGGCTGTCGCACCCACTCCCAGAGCCCTGGTGTGGTCCAGGGGAGGGTGCTGAGGTCCAGGCTGTGGGGCCCTCAGTGACTGACACATGGGAGGGATTGGATCGGTGTTAATGAGAGGGCCTGCCGATCTGGCGGTTTCGCTAATTAGGCTGTGACAGCTCCAGACCCAGCCAAGGAAAGCAAGTTGCTTATGCTAATCAAGAGCAGTCTGTCTTTCCTGGCTGGCAGAGTTGCCTGGAGCCTAGAGCTTGTGCCCAGCATGCAAGGCATGGCTTGGCACGGCAGAGGCTGGGGGCCACAGGCTGGGGCTGCACACTGCCCAGGTTTAGGGAGGAAGAGGCATGAGTGATGGCCAGGGCCACCAGACGGGTAGGGAGAGGGTAAAGGTGAAAGGCGCACCTACCAGGGAGGTACTGGGGAAGGCTCAGCCTTCAGGGCGGCTGGACAGTAGGCTACATCCAGGTTACCATGGTCCTGGGCTCTGCCTGCAGTGCCCCATGGATAAGGGAGCCTCATGGGTAAGAGAGAGAGAGAAAGAGAGCAAGCGAGCTGGGTGTGATGGTGCATGCCTGTAATCTCAGGCTGAGGCAGGAGGATCCCAAGTTCAAAACCAGCCTTAGCAATTTAGTGAGGCCCTAAGCAACTCAGTGAGACCCTGTCTCTAAATAAAATATAGAAAGGGCTGGGGATGTGGCTCAGTGGTTAAGCGCCGCTGGGTTCAATCCCTGGTACAAAAAATAAGTAGAGAGAGAGGGGGGTTGAGGGGTAGGTGTCTTTGAAAGACAGATGTCTCTCTCCCCATAGC
>JAJEJO010002489.1:266831-279298 GCA_020662805.1 Glaucomys volans | reverse complement strand
GGAGACGCACGTGCGCATGGAGACGCACGTGCGCATGGAGACGCACGTGCGCATGGAGACGCACGTGCGCATGGAGACGCACGTGCGCATGGAGACGCACGTGCGCATGGAGACGCACGTGCGCATGGAGACGCACGTGCGCATGGAGACTCGGGGATGCAGAGTGCCCCGACCCCCTTCTGCCTGCCTGCCTCCCTCCTCTGTAAAACAGGTCAGGGTTGGGAACCTAAAGGATAAAAAAGGGCTTCCTAATGCAGAACCATAAGGTCAGGTGGATGTTTACCAGTGACTTAAGAAGAATAAAGCTTTCCCAGTAGGCTGCATGCAAAGAAGCATAGTTCAGAGTCAAAGCAAGCCCCCCGCCCCGGCTGCCTCTCCTGGCAAGTGATTGTTTGAGTCTTAATTGGAAGTTCTGGTCTGCGTGCACGTGAGGAGGGACTGCCTTCCCTGGGAATGGACTTCTCCAATCTCTTGAAATCCTATCGAACATGGTGTGCATGCTCCTTCTCCTTAGAGGTTGGGCTTGGTTCAGGGGTGGGTAGCAGGAGGATGGAGAGGGCCATGCAGAAATGGGGCTCCCCTGCTGTGTCCAGGTCTCCACTTTGGCAAGGCCACAGTTTGGAGATGATGCTCCAGGTGCCTTGCTGGGGGAAGAGGCCATTGCTCTCACCCAGTCCAGGAGGCCAGTGCCCCTCAATGACAGTTTAAAATCCACTCCTGAAGTCCCCAACAAACAGGTGACTAAGGAGCAGCTCCTGAGAGGGAGGTTTGTCCAGGTCCCACTCATTCCCCCAAAGGTCTTTGGTAAGTGTCTCCTGCCCTGGTGTCTCAATGTCCTCCTCTGAAGGGGAGATAGCAGGGTCCGCTCTCCAGGGTCAACATGAGACTCAAATGAGCCGATCCGCACACAGGTCTTAGAACAGCATCTACAAGTTGAGGAACAGCCATGAACTTTCAAAAGTTCATTCCTGCCATTGCTCTCAGCTCTGCTGCCCTGCCCGCTGTCCTGGCCGCGCGGGGAGAAGGGATTTGCAGGGCCTGGGAATTAAGTGATGCTTGATCATTACTCACCCCTCACAGCCGGGGCTTCAGTCTGCACAGGTGGTTTTACCCGCTGTCCAGGCTCTGAGCTGGACGACACTGGGTCTGCATCAGCTGGCCTTGCTCCCCCACACCAACTTGTGCCCTTCCCTGGGCAAGGTGCTTGTCATGCATGATTCCCATCCTAATAGCCCCAAAGGGATCAGTCCCCTTACTACCGGAAACTGAGGCTAACCGGTGAGAAGCGAGTACAGGGAAGAGATGTTGTGTGCAAGTCCAGGACTGTCTGAGCCTGGGCACCAAGTTACCCTTCAGAGACATCAAAACAATTTTTTTTTTCTAGAAGAATTTAACTTTTACTGGAAATGCTCTACTCAGGACTATTTCATTTTTTTGCAGTACTGGGGATTGAACCCAGGGCACTTTACCACTGAGCCACATCTCCAGCCCTTTCTGTTTTCTATTTTGAGACAGGATCTTGTTAAATTGCTAAGCCTGGGCTTGAATGAGCAATCCTCCTGCTTCAGCCTCCCAAGTCGCTGGATCACAGGGATGCACCACCACGCCTGGCCAGCCAGGACTACTTTAAATGACTTTCGGAGTGGCAGTAAAATTCAAGGTTCAACCCTAAAGACTCAACAGGTGTTTTCAGAGCACCAGCTCCAAGGACAGATCAGAGAAGATCCCGAGGGAGGCACAGGAGGGGCGGAGCACACCTGGCCCTGGGGCAGCTCACCTGAGTCTAGAAGGGAAGCGGCAGCTGCCACCGGCGGCAGCTGTATGTGGAAGATACTGTCGTTATCCCAGTGTGATGACAGAAACAAGCTCAGAGCTAGCGAGGAGAAGGTGAGAAGGCTCAGGTGAGACCTCTCCAGCTAGAAAGTGGGAGCAGGTGACCTGGCTGCAGAACCTGCACCAGAGCCCCCCACGCAGCACTCTGGTCACAGACCAGGAGACTACAAGCTCCTTAGGGTGGGGACCAGCTCCCGTCACTCAGCATGGGACCCCCAGGACTTACGACAATGTCTAGCACAAAATCAGCACTCCACAAACACTCGCGAGATGAAGGGATGAACAAATACGTGGGAGACCAAGCGAGGGGGACAACAGTGCCACATGACGGCTGCAGAAACTCATTTCCTGCCCCCGGAGTCACACTGCTTCCTTAAGGGCCCCAGTGGTTCCTGGTGGCTGAGGTTCCACACCCCGTGTTCTGACTGCCACCTGGGTCTGCACCAACCAGTTCTGCCAAGTGTTTGTTAGGATGTTATCAGACCAAAGAGCTCTGCCGCCGTCTCTGGTTCAGCTGGAAACACCCTGTTGATCACAGGCGTTTAGCTCCTGGGCCTGTTTTAGCTGAACCCGACTGAGCATGGCCTGCTGGGTCACCAGGGAAGGGGTCAGGAGTAGCTCCAAGAGTCCCATGTTCCTGGCCATCAGGAGAAAGCAATCGGGCTGTATCATTACCATGGACTCCAAGAGTGATGCTGTGCCCACAGCACTTCAGAGAGGCCTCAGGAGTGCAAGGCAGGCTTGCACTTGTTGTGGCTTCTTAATATGGTGCTGGGGACGGATCCAGGGCCTTGTGCATGCCACTGACTTCGTCCCAACCCTCCCATTCTTTTTTTTTTTTGGTACTGGGGATTGAACCCAGGGGCACTCCACCACTGAGCCACATCCCCAGCCCTATTTTGTATTTTATTTAGAGACAGGGTCTCACTGAGTTGCTTAGGGTCTCGCTAAGTTGCTGAGGCTGGCTTTGAACTCGAGATCCTCCTGCCTCAGCCTCCCAAGTGCTGGGATTACAGGTGTGCGCCACTACGCCCGGCCCCATTCTTTTTTGACATCATGCCTCCCCATCCCCCATACTAATGGGAGCTACTCAAGGGCAAGGGTTTGTCTTACTCTTGTCTCAGTCCCCAGGACCAGCTAGCCTAGGGCTCATTACAAATTATACCCCATACCCTTGAATCTGGGTGGGCTGGCAAATGCTCTGACCAGGAGAGAGCAAATGATGTCACATGTCCTCCAAGGCCAGGCCACAAGAGGTCTGCATTTCTGGCTGGTCCTCTTGGAAAGCTTCCTCTTTGAACCCAGCAGTCATGCCCTATGAAACCACTGACCTTTGAGTCAGCCAGCCCACTTTAGTAAAGAGAGGCCACCATCTTGGGAGGGGACCTCCAGCCCACGTGGCTTGCTGCTGGCTCTCAGTCACCTCCCAGCCATTTGAATACTCTCAGCTAAGACCCCAGACATTATGGGATGGAAAAATGCACCCATCCCTGTCCAATTCCCTGACCATCAACTCACAGCGTGAGAACACCATCAGTGTGTTATAGCTCTAATTTGGGGCGGTTGCCAGGCAGCCAATAATTCCTAGAAAGACCGCAGCCAGGCTGCCTGGGTTCAAAGCCTAGCTCCACTCGTCACTACAGACGTTTCCAGGCAAGCCACGGGGCCCTGCAGACCTCGGCTTTCTCATCTACAAAATGGGTGGCCACAAAGACTGTCTCGAGGTGTTGCAGGGACCACAGGGGATGAAGTACGGAGGGCGTTCCATGCAGCGTCTGGCCTGGCTGCCTGCGGTGCCATTACCATGGGCTCAGATTTTTACGGGCCACCCCCCCCTTGCTTCCCGAATCCCCCAAGCATAAGACAGAACCTCGTCCCACAGCCACCTCGGATCCCCGTTTGTCGTGCTGTTACCTGATTTGCTCAGGAGCCCACCTTGTGATTCCCAGCCTGAGATTTAATCTCTCTACGGCTTCTTTTCCTCATTTATAACAGGGAGTGACTAACAGCCCCCTGATGACATCGCTGTGAGGATCAATGAGATGATGCATGGAAGGTACTTTAAATGGAGGGTCACACTTGGGCACCGTCCAAGCTCGGTTATGACCTGGACGGTGACGTGCCTGAGCCTGCTCCGTCTTAGGCACGCCCACTCTGTGGGGTGGGGGCATCCACATTTGTCCATAGTGACACAAGCTAGATTGTATTCCAGTCACTCATTCCGGAGCCCAGCGGGTCTCCACCAGGGGTGAGTCCCTGGGCCCAGTTCTGTGGCATGGATTTTCCGAGCAAGGCTTGAAGTCAGGCTGAGCCAATGAGTTCACCTCCCCAGTGACCCTTCCCGTTAGAAATCCAGGCTGCCCCTCGCCCTGAAATCAGAGCCAACCACATCTGATGCTGATGGACTGCGATGCTGATGGATGAGAGCAGGCTGCTCTGCTCTGGATGGCTGGCGAAGGGGGATTAATAATGCTGAGAACATCTTAGAGTTATTTACTCCTGTAAGTAGCAGTGATCAGTTTACAAAGCACCGGATATAATCATCTAATTTGACTTCTCAATCATAATGCATATAACTGTTGATAATAAAACTAGAATATACGTTACACATTGAGCATTTGTTAAGAAGTTTAGATATATTAGTTTATCTAATTCCAACAACAACCCCACGAGAATGGGGTACTCCCCACTACCCATTTATTCCATCAGTCTTTACACAGAAGAGGAAACTGAGGCTCAGAGAACCAGGTGGCCAACCTGAAGTCGCCAGCCAGGTACTGACCCAACTGGGATTTGGATGGAGACCTTCTTGACTCCAGGGCTCAAGTGTCAAAGGCCCCACCAAGCCTCCAACAGAAATCCTTCCCGCTCTTGGCAGATACAGGCGGGATGTCAAGGGAGAGGAAAAGCTTTTCATTTTCTTAGCCAAGTGGAGCCACAAGAAGATCGGCTTTCAAGAAAACCAGGACAATGTCCCTCAGAAACGTGAAACCAGGGCTAAGAGGTCACTTGGGGAAGACGAGGCCAACCAGGAACCAGATCAATACCAACCACGAATTCACTTTAAGTTCATTAACAACCAATGGAGGCTCCTAATCCTAGTGGGATGTGGGAGGCTCTCCCACGTCCCCCAAGCAATATGGCGGCCAACAGGAAACCCGCAAGGGAGAGGGGTCAGAGCAAGAGAAGGGGCTGCAAAGGTGAACCCACATGGCATCTGCAGGACTCTGTTTCCACCCAGCCGAAGGCCTGACTCTCCTTTCTCCTCGTCCAAACCCATTTGGCAGAACTTGGCTGGTTTTCAGTATGAAATCTGGAGTTGGAGAAAACTCTCCTTTGGGGAGATGAATGGTTTTCAATCTTCTGGGCCAAGCCATCCATTTGACAGGTGGGGAAACGGAGGCCCAGGAGAGGGGTTCCCAGTGACACAGTTAATCAGAGGGCGTCCTCCACTGCAGGGGTTCTCAGGTGGGGGTGGGAGATCATCCCCACCCCCAGGGATATTTGTCAATATCTGGAGATATTTTTTGATTGTGTCTGAAAATATCTCCAGACATTGATAAATACCCCTTGGGAGCAAAAGGTCCCTTGGTATCCAGTCGCGGAGGCCTGCATCACACAGGACAGCCCCCCAACAGCCACCTGGCTTTCAGGGCCCACAGAGCCAAGCTTGGTCCTGTGAGCCCAGCGCTCAGGACTGATAAATGGCCTTCGGTCACCGGGCAGCTGCGTGCACCAGCAATTACCGTTTAATTTTAGAGGAAAGAAAGTTGAGCCTGAGAGGGAGGAAGTGATTTGTCTTGGGTCACGTGGCCAATTTGCACCCCAGCTGGAATTTGAAACCACATCTGCTGGGTGATGGTCTGGTTTTCAACACAGCCTGCTGTGCAGACTCTGGGATCATTTGTTCGGTGTCCCTCTCTTCCAACGGGCTGCAGGGTCACCTGTCAAGACCCTCAGGGCCCAGTACGGACAGGGCTTTAGGAAATATCAAAATATGTATTGAATTAAAGTATGTGTAGCAGATTCAGGATAAGCGTGCGTGTCAGACAGCACCTTGTGATTGTTTCTGCCCCAACCACCAAGCACAGTTCTCAACAGATCACACAAGTCACCTCAGTATGTCCCCAAAGCTTCACGCAGGAGGTGCTATTGATATGCACATATGTGGGGGACAAAACTGAAGCCCAGGAGCAGGGTAACTGTCCTAGGTGCCAGGCAGGAAAGTGGAGGCAGGGTTTGAACCCACGTGTTCAGACCCTTTGCTGTGACCATGGGGGTGAACCTGTGTTGGGAGTCTGCCCAACACTCTGCTTTGGGGACCCTGGACTGGCAGAGTTGACCCATGTGCCCACCTGCAGCGCAGGGTCCTGCCCACAGCAGGCCTATGGCACACGCCATCCCTCCAGCCCTGGAGACGTCAGGATGGGCGAGTCGAGTCCTCCCTGGGAGTTTTTCTGGATTCTGGAAAACATTCTTCCTGTTTCCTGGAGATCTTTAGATAGAAGGATGAGGCCTGAACTGTCTTCCCAACACGCCTTTCAAAAGTGACGTCAGTAGGAGAGGATGTGCAAAGGGGAAAAGGGAAGCAGAGTCGCCAGACTGGTGCAGAAGGAAAGTACCAGAAAGTGTAGCTCCTAGATCCAGCCATGCCTGAAGGACCAATGCTGGTGTTTTGAATTATCCAAACCAGTGGCTATTGCCTTATCTATTTGGTTTAAGAAAGTGTGAGTCGAGTTTCCTTTGCCTGCAACCCAAAGATGCCTGACTGATTCCAGCTGGTTCCAACGGGCCCAAAGGCACCTTTACTCTCTTTAGTTCCTTTGAGAGTCCATGACTCTGCAGCTTCCTGAGTGGCAAGACAAGGCCTTTCCAAATCTAGACACGCCTCTCTACGAAGCTGTCTGGAGGAGAATGATAACAGCTCACGTTCATGAAGCCCCATGGGGCGGCTCTTGTTAATCCTCCCAAGCACACAGCCTGCAGGTATCGTCTCCGCCATCGCCATCCCATTTAATAAACAGGCAGACTAAGGTGCACAGAGAGGGCAAGAAATATGCTCAAGGTCACACAGCTAGTAAGTGGCAAGGCAAGACTTGAACCCAGGCGATCTAGCTCCAGACCCCCACCCGGCAACTTAACTACTACACAACCCATTGTCTGCTTCCACTGCACAGCCTGAACCGAGCCATGGTCGTTAGTCTCGGTTCCTACCTGCAAATCCAAGGTGTGTTTCCAAGCATCTGTTCTGGGCTCTGTCGCCAAAGGCCTGCATAATCACCTGCCCGAGGCTCCCTCCCCGCTCGCATTGTAATGAGCCCACAGCAGCCGCTATCGCTAATGTCATTTGGTGGCTGGCTGCATTTGTGCATGTAATAAACCCAGTCACCACGACATCGGCCATTGGACAGGTGACAATGGAGGTGGCTGATGGTGGAGATCAGGTCAGACGCAGGGAGCTGATAATGCTGACAGTTCCACGAAGCCCTCCCCCTGCCTGTCCTTTCCTGCCTCCGCAGCTGGCCTCTGAGGGGCCCCACTGAGGGAAGAGCCAACTCTGGGAAGACCCCAGTCCCCCTCCGCTCGTCTGGAGTTCCTTCCTCTTCTCAGCCAGCGACTGCTTTTACCCCTGTTCAGAGGAGCGGGGTGCGGCTCTCTCTTGACACTCTCATCCCATGGAGCTTGAAGCAGGGGGTCTACCGGGGAGGTTTTGGGGGCGACAGGATTTCCAGAGCATCCCTCTCTGTTCACGTGGCAGCAACAGCTGGGCCGCATGGCCCCTCTTCCAGGAAGGCCGAAAATTCCCGAGGTCACACTGGGGTAGATCTCAGCAGCCCCGCTTCCTGCTGGGCAGGGCAGCAGGCAGTGGGGACCTGGTGGCTGTGTAGCGCCCAGCCCTGGGGACGGGGGGACGTAGCCTGATTCTGGTGCTGCCAGGTTCGGGGTGTGATGCTGTCCTCACTGTCCCTGCGTGGCTCTTACAGTCCTGAAAATCGCATCGCTGAGTCTCAGGAGCCCGAGGAGCTGACCCCTGAGCACCCTGCATGGGAAGCCAGCTGGGCCCCTGTCTCCTAAGACTCCACTGTTGGGAGAGGGAGATGGTCCTTCATGGAAAGGAAGCCATTATTAGCAAGACTAGAGTTCCAGCGTCCACGCTTCCCAGCAAAGGACGACAGCAGCCACACCAACCCAGAAGGCGACAGAGCAACTTACATCAACTCTCTTTCAAACTTGCCCATCTATCTGGAATCTTTTCTCCCCTGGCTTTAATGTGGATGAGGATCACCAGGACTCACTCGCAGAGGGAGCTTTGCAAATTGCTCTCCCCTAAAGGAAAGGCCGGGAGACTTGGCAAAACATTGACTTGGCAAATGGAAATACTAAACGGTAAGTCCAGAACCTCAGAGCCAGCCCCACCCCCATTTTCTTCCTTTTCTTTCCCTTCTCAGTCTTCAAAAGAGGAATAATTCAACTGGGACCATTATAGGTAATCAAAAGAAGACTAGTGAATCCAGAAGACGTCACCATTCTAGTGTTATGGCAAGCACGAGCACACCAGCATTTCTGGGCTGATCTGAAAAGTTGAGAGTGAAGAAGGGGACTGGTCTTTGTCCTAGTACACAGTGTCAGGCAACATTCACTTAATTGACTTAATTGGTGTTATAGGTGGAGGAAAGTAAATCTTCCATCCATCACCTATCCAACCATCCACCCACCTTTTCATCCATCCACCCATCCATTCACCCACCTGTCCATCCATCCATTCCCCCACCCATCCATGCTCCTAACCCATCATCCATCTATCCATCCATCCACTTATCCATCCACCCATCCATCCATCCATCCATCCACCCACCCATCCATCCATCCATCCATCCCACCCTTCCTCCCTCTACTAATATTTCACACCTCCATTCCTATAAAACAATTCAAGGTCACCAATGGCATTGTTAGATCCAGTAGTCCACTTCCCAGTCCTGTCGTAGTCTCTCAGCAGCATGGAACAGCTGATCATGCTCTCCCTTGACTTACATCACTCCTGGGACCTCACCCTCTGCTGACTTTCTTCCAACCTCACCAGGGCCCAGGACTCTGGGTTACAGGCGTCCAGTAGCCCTGTCTGCCCTCTTCCTCCTCTGACCCCCAAGGGTTGGAGGCTCTGAGGCTCCGTGCTCAGGCTTCTTCCTTATCTTCACCCACTTGCCTGGCACGATGGCTTTACAAACCATCTCTATGCTGACGAATCCCAACTTTATATGACCAGCCCCAACGTCCCCCTTGGAGACTGCACTTTTAAGTGATTAATGGACATCTCAAACTTCACATGTCCCCACTGGAGCCCCTCCTGGCCCGCCTCCTCTGAGCTTGCTCCTGGACCCCGCTTCTCTCAACAAATGGCGGAACTTTCCCTCCAGTTGCCCAAGCTTCCCCACAGCAGTCGCTCCGGACTGCTTTCCTCCTTCTGCATCCAGTCCACCCACGAGTTGCTGGCTCTGCCTGGAGACTAGATCCTGAGCTCATGGCCCTGCCCCGTGGCACCGCTCCCTCCCTGGTCCCCACCACCGTCATCGCCTGCATTATGGCAACCGCTCGCTTGTTTGTCTCCTGCTTCTGCTTTTCCTCCCTCGAGTCTATTTTCAACACAACACAAATACGTCAGCTCTCATCCCTTCTGGTCCCCAACCTGCCTCTGGCTTCCTATCTCACCTGGAAGACACCACGGCCCTCCCAAAGCCTGACAGACTCTGAGTCACCTCCTCTCACATTCCCCCGACACCTTCTGGTCCAGCAAGCCGGACTTCTTCCCTCAGATCTCTGCAGGACATGCCCTCCTGGCTTCTTTACCTGCCATCTGCTAGAGGCCTTTCCCTGACCACCCCATTCCTCAGGATCCCTTTTCCCTTCTTTATTTTTCTTCATAGCACTAACTCCTACCCGGCATTAGTTGAGCTGTTTGTTTAACATCTGACTCCCTCATTTTATTATTTTATGTACTGGAGATTGCTGTGCCCCTGAACTATATTCCCCAGCCTCTTTTGTTTTTTTAATTTGAGATAGGGTCTCACTAGGTTGCTGAGACTGGCCTTGAACTTGTGATCCTCCTGACTCAGCCTCCCACGTCTGTGGGATTACAGGCGTGCCTCATCCGCCTGACTGACCCCTCTTTGGGATACAGTTTTAATGGATGGAAAACCTCCCACGTTCTTGGATTAATATTGCCAAAGTGACCATATTACCAAAAGTGCTACACAGATTTAATGCAATTCCTATTAAATTTCTAATGCCATTCTTTATAGAAATAGAAAAGGCAGTCATGGAATTCATTTGGAAAAATAAGAGGCCCAGAAGAGACAAAGAAATCCTTACTGAGAAAAGGGAAGCAGGAGGCATCACAATACCAGACCTTAAACTATACTACAGAGCCATAGTAACAAAAACAGCATGGTATTGGCACCAAAACAGGCATGTAGACCAATGGTACAGAATAGAAGACACAGAGACAAGCCCACAAAAATAGTTATCTCATACTGGACAAAGGCACCATAAACATACATTGGAGAAAAGACAGCCTCTTCAACAAATGGTGCTGGGAAAACTGGAGATCCACATGCAGCAGAATGAAATTAAACCCCTATCTCGCACCCTGCACAAAACTCAACTCAAAGTGGATCAAAGACCAAGGAATTAGACCAGAGATGCTGCACCTAATAGAAGAAAATGTAGATCCAACACTCCATCATGTGGGCTTAGGAACTGAGTTCCTCAACTAGACTCCTAAAGTGCAAGATGTAAAATCAAGAATCAATAAATGGGATGCTACCAAACTAAAAAGCTTTCTCACAGCAAAGGAAATAATCAAGAATGTGAAGAGAGAGCCTACAGAGTGGGAGGAAATCTTTGCCACCTACACCTCAGATGGAGCACTCATTTCAGGATACGTAAAGAACTCAAGAAACTGAACACCAAAAACCTCCACAAATAACCCAATCAATAAATGGGCAAAGGAACTGAATAGGCACTTCACGGACGATACGAATGGTCAACAAATACGAAAGAACGTTCAATATCTCTAGCAATTAGAGAAATGCAATTAAAACTACACTGAGATTCCATCTCACTCCAGTCCGAATGGCAATCGTCAAGAATACAAGAAATAATGTGTTGGTGAGGATGTGGGGAAAAGGCACACTCATACACTGCTGGTGGGACTGCAGATTGGTGCAGCCACTCTGGAGAGCTGTGAGATTCCTCAGAAAACTTGAAATGGCACCACCATTTGACCCAGTGATCCCACTCCTCAGCACATGTCCATGGGACTTAAAATCTGCATTCTAGAGTGACACAGCCACATCAATGTTCACAGCAGCTCGATTCACAATAGGTAAGCTGTGGAACCAACCTAGGTGCCCTTCAACAGATGAATGGATAAAGAAATTGTGGTACATATACACAATGGAACATTACTGAGCCTTAAAGAAGAATGAAATTATGGCATTTGCTGGTGAATGGTTGGAACTGGAGACTATCATGCTAAGTGGAATAAGCCAAACCCCCCAAAACCAAAGGCTAAGTGTTCTCTCCGATGTGAGGAAGCTAACACACAATAAGGGTGCAGGGATGGCAGAATAGAAGTTCATCGGGTTAGACAAAGGGGAATGAAGGAAAGGGAGGGGGATGGGATTAGGAAAGACGGTGGAATGAATTGGACACAACTTTCCCATGCTTGTATATGACCATATGACCAGTGAAACCCTCCATCATGTACAACCACAAGAGCGGGATCTGAATCAGAGTGAGTTATACTCCACGGATGTACAATATGTCAAAATATACTGTCATGTGTTTCTAAAAAGAACAAATAAAAAGTGGAAAAAAAGAATAGTTCTAATGAGGGTAGGGGCTTTGTCTGTTGTTTATTGTTCTATCTTTAACAACGGTAGATGACAGAAGGAATGAATGGTGGGTCCATCCTTTGTCCATCTATCCACCCAGCCATCCACCCCCCAGGCGATCATTTTTAACTGAGAATGTCTAGACCTGTTGTTTGAGCCCTTCAGGTGGGAATGGGAGGTCCAGAGAGGTCCATCTGGGGGAGTAGCCCTCCTGAGATGGGCGGTGATGGCAGCCTCCCAGACTCATCCACAGGGCACCCGGCCTCACCCGTGACTTTCTATTTCGGCTGCAGTGAGCTCTCCTTCACTGTGCTCACAGCTTACAGAGCCACTTCACATGCACGCTCCCCCTGAACACCCCATAATTACAGTGTGCAATAAGGCTGCTGCTCGCCGCATGGGGCTGTTGACATTCAAATCCATTAAACTGAAATAAAATTAAAATTCACACCAACCCTATTTAAGGTGCTCAATATCAACGTGTGGTCACTGGCTGCCATACTGGATAGAAAGTTCTAGAAGGTTCTCTCATCCAGCCCTGCTCCATAACTATCGCAGCAAGTGGATATTAGTCCCCATTTGGTAGACAAGGAAGTGAAGCCACATGTCCCCTAATTAGTGTGAGACCTGAAGCCTGGCCTTCCGACACCATGTTCACGCTGCTCCACACGGGCTGCGTCAAGGCCGGGCCGCCGGCGCCTCCTCCAGCGTCTGACCCAGGGCTCAGACGCCTCCGTGTTC
>JAJEJO010002489.1:227409-253851 GCA_020662805.1 Glaucomys volans | reverse complement strand
CTGGCTTTGAATTCGCGATCCTCCTGACTCAGCCTCCCAAGTCGCTTGGATTACAGGCGTGCGCCACCACGCCCGGCCTAGCTCTGCATCTTGAAGGCTTGGGGCTGGCATGTCACAGGGCTTTGGCACCAGGATGCCCAGAAGTCCCTCCATCCCCGACACCCTTCTAACCAAGGCAGAGAGGGAGCTCAAACCCAGCCCACGGCTTAGAATTCCAGCTCTCGCTGCCTTGGTGGTGTGAGAAATGTTATGTCCCGGGTCTTCCTAGGATGGCGTGTCGAGGGGCAGCAGAGAGTGGAGACAGCGGTGCTGCCTGGTGAACTCACGGGCGAGTCCCAGGGCTGTTCAGTCAAGCCTCTCAATGCGTCGGGAGAGTAAGCGGGCAGGCGTGGGGACCCGGGGTCTTTCAATCCTGCTCTACATTCACATCCTTCTTAAGAATGCTGTTCTCAAGTGCAGTGGATGTGTCCACACCTGGTTTCCACAGAGCTGCTTTAAGGAAGAAGCCGAAGTGAATTGAAAAGTTGGACCTGAATGTTCCTGGTGGCGTTTCTCACCAGAGTCGCCAGGCGCAACGACCCCGAAGATGTCGATGAGCCACCCGAAACACAAAGTGTGCGAGATCCACGCTGTCCAGCTGTAAGAAGGGAAGTGTGGACTCTTGCCACAGCATGGACGGACCTTGAGGATGTCATGCTAAGTGAAAGACACCTGTCACAAAGACCTGCAATCCCAGTGGCTTAGTCGGCTGAGGCAGGAGGGTCTGGAGTTCAAAGCCAGCTTCAGCAACTCAGTGAGGTCCTGAGCAACTTAGCAAGACCCTGTCTAAATAAAATGTAAAAAAGGGCTGGAGATGTGGCTCAGTGGTTTAGTGTCCCTGGATTCAGTTTCTGGTATAAAACAAACAAACAAAAAACCCCCAAAACAAAAAGTAAATGAGGTAGGACTGGGAGGAATGTGGGGTCAGGATGGTCAAAACCAAAGGGATTAGAGGTTATTTCTGGTGGGGGGTGAAAACCTTCTAAAATCATCCCAATGCCCGCGCAGATCCATGAACACATTGAAAACTCCTGAATTGTGCCCTTGGAACGGGCGAATTGCATGGTATGTAGATTGTATCTCAATGAAGCTGTCCCAAGGCTGGCCCACCCGTGCCAAGAGCCACACTTCCAGAGGGGCTGGGCAGTTGTCTGGACTCTGAATGGAAACAGCTGGAGCTTGGGCTCTGGACTCGATGGAAACAGCTGAGGTGATTTCATCCTGACAATGTTCAAAATAACCTGAGGGGACAGAAAGTGACCTCTCAGGGGGACAATGTCACTGAAATTCTAAGGAGACAGTGGGCACCCTTTCGGTGGCAGAAAGAGCGGCCTACAGGGTATCCAGGAGACCTCCTTCCAAGTCACCTTTGGCCCTGGTTCTTGGAGTCCCACAGTCCTGACATTGGTGGCCGGTGCTCTGCATGGGCTTGAGCAGACCAGCGGTGGCTTCTGGGGTGACTTTCTTTCTGAAGATGCCAGGGGGACTGCAGTGGCTGCCCATCTGACATTCAATGGTAGCACCACCAACAAGAGAGAGTGGCTGGCCAGGCACTGTCCCTGCTGGAGAGACATCACTCCCTTTTATTCTCCTAACACCCTCTGTAATGGGGATCATGGCCACTCTTCTGCAAAGAAAAAGATGTTTCAGGACGGTGACATAACCTGTGAGGTCACGCGACTGGCACCTTGACCCCAAGACCAGGGGATTTCAGAACCGTGCACATCTCATCTTTGGGCACGGGTGGCTCTCACTGACATTGAACCCCCGTCTCTCCAGCTGCACTTAATCCCATTTTCTCTTGTTCCCAGTGCAAATTGGTGTCCTTTGCAGAAAACGCAGTATGTGGCTGAAGAGTCTCCAAATCATCCCCCAGCTGTCCCTGCTTAATTAGGCGACTCTCATTCACTCACCTCCCAAAAAGGAGCATCAAGTGACGACAAGGGAGGAAAATATCCGAGTTCCTGTGGAGTCAGGAAGCCTCTGGCTGCGCCTGCGACAGCCCAGCCACAGATACGAGCCCATGTTTACCCTGGAAGAAAGGGCGCCCAGTGATGGTCCGTGCATGCACCACGAGAGTCACGAAATACACGAGAAGTCCAGGCGCCCCGGAGCGGGGGACCCAGGCAAGCAGGGAACACAGACGCTCCACGTTGACTTGATGATGCAAGTGGGGACAGTGATCTCCGCCCTTTCTTCTCCTCTTGGCATCCTCTCCCCATTTTCCATGCTTAATTACCCTTCCAGGGGCTGTGGCCACTCTGAACGCCCTGGGGAGTGGGGGTGTGAGTTGGATTTGACAGCCGGGTCCTTGCTGTAACCACTACACAACTTAAACACACACGTATCACAGCGTTCCCCACCCGCCACTCCCACCCTTGCATCCAGTGACTGATGTGTTCCTGGTCAGTAACATGCCTAGCAAACCTGCCATCACCTTGGTGGCTTATTGAAAAATCTATCCCTCGCTGAACTGCTCGGACGGGAGCAGGGTACGAGGACCCTCCCTCGCGTTAAGGGGGCAAGCAGGCTTCCTCCTCCCGACCCTGAAACTGCAGATGCGTTCACCAGGCAAGCCGAGGTCTGGGCGCTGGCCACCTGCGAGGGTCAGCTCCAACCTCCCATCCGCCCTGCGAGCTTGGGCGAGCTCTGCTTGGGCTTCTTTGTTGGGTTGTGCAAAGTGCCCAGCTGGCTCCTCTCCCCGGGTGCTGGACGGTCACCAGGTCTGTGTTCTAGGCTGGTGCCAAGGTCGAGGAAGACACTAAACATTCCACGCAGGTCATGGCCACTGACCTAGTGGCCACGGGATCATGTCATGACCCCCCTGAGTGTGAGACTACAGTGGTCCCTTCTGCTTCTCCGATAGGTGGCACAAGAGCTGGGGTGAGGAGCTGGGACGGCAGAGCGTCCACACGCATGTGTCAGGGAGGGGCTGGGCGGGCTGGGGCTGTGGGAGGACATCAGGAGGGGCAGCAGCTTGACCTTCACAGCAGGGGCGAATTTGTTTGGAGACTCTTCTTCTCGGCGGGACACAGAGGGACAATTCCATCCAGAACAATAAACAACAGATAAAAATAACTCCGGCTTCTCGGGGAGACAGATATTAGGGCGAGGGACCTCGGAGGGGGACAGCCTGTTCTTAGAGCCGTCACCAGCTCAGCGGGTTGGAAACGCGAGCTCTCCAGCCGCTCCTCAGACCCCCTCGCGGCTCTATTAAAAGCTGCTGCCCCTCCCTGACGCCCACCTCCCCGGCTCTGATTTGCTCAGCACCAGGATAATTGGCCCCGTGTCCCTCAGCCGCTGTCCCCATCAGGTGAGGTTCTGCCCACAGAACCATTCGTGTTGCTATTTCTGAAATTCTGCTCCCTGAGGACACTGGCTGGACCCCAGGAAGCCCAGAAACTCCCACATGACCGAGTCCAGAGCTCTGCCACCTGACCTGGCCTCCTGTTTGATGAGGGGGCAGGGGTCCTACCCGTCCCCCAGGAACTGGCAGGGGCGACTGCAGGGCACAGAGGAAACCCCCATGTCGTCTGTGAGACTCGAAGGGCGTGCCCCGCGGTGGCCAGATTGGCCAAGGTGCTGGCAGGTCTTGTGTTTTCTCTGTACCTCAGTTTCTGTGTCTTGGGAGGGACAGGTCCACTCACTCATGGCCAGATGGTGTCACGGGCAGCTCGAGACCTTGCATGGACGGAGATGGCAGGCCTGAGACCTTGAGCTGCCCTCCGAGTGAGTGGAGAAGGGGGTGTCCACATGGCCTCTAAGAGGCCATGGGTGTGACCCCTGCTTGAGGTTTTGCAGCTGGTCGGGCGTGCAAATGCAGGCCAGCCTGACCCGGAAGCACAACTGTCCTCACAGAGGACAGAGTCTGGTCTGTCCTCAGATTGTCTCCCTCTTCCTCTGATCTTTGCTCCTTGCCCAAGGGCCGTCCACAGGCTGCTGGACCCCCTCAAATATGGTGTCACGGACCCGAGGGAGTTCATGGGATGGGCCAAGAACTTTTGCACTGGGACAAACTGGGACAAGTGGCCCCAGGTCAGGCCCCAGGTTTTCTCAGTGTGATTCTGGGTCAGTGGTGGGACTGGGTGGGAGAGGGACCACCGATCCCGGTCTGAGCTCTGTGGGGTCACCAGGCTGCAGCTGACCAGTCCCCAGGGAAGGGCACTGCAGTCCTCAGCACGTGCTGTTCTTCCATCGGGAGGCAGCTCGGTGCTGGGGAGCCAGCCTGGGGTCCAGGCCCACCTCTGCGGCCTGCATTGCCTGGCTGCTCTGTGCCCAGGCTCAGCCTTGGTGCCCCTCTGCGCCAGGGGCTGGAGGCAGGTCCCATCCTGCCAGCCTGGTGAGGCTGCTGAGAGCCAGTCGTGTGCACGGCAGGAGCACTTCAGGCACCAGGGGCTGCAGACCAGGGGGTCATGCTTTCCTCGGGTCTCCTGTCCCCTCCTGCTGGATGCCCTTCCTGGTCACTGTGGGCTGCCTCGGTGACCCTCTGTCCCAAGTACCTTCTCTTCCCAGCAATGGCCCCTCTGTGCCGTGATCATGCTGTGGACACCCTCCCCAGAGTGCAGGTCCTGGGGAGGCGCGAGTCCACTGAACCTTGGGATCCCCCAGGATTGCTCCTCCAAAGGACTTTGGGACAAGGATGGAGACTGCCTGGCCCTGGGAGCAGGTCAGAGGAGTCCCACCTCGCTCCGCCATGCCTACTCTGGGGTTGAAGGCAGCCTCTTCTTCCTCTCTGACCCTCAGCTTCCTCACCGGGGAAGCAGAGGGGAGGTGCAGCTCGGCCTGTTCAGACCTCAGCTCAGGAATCACTGAGTCAGATTCAGCAGCTCCGGGCGGGGCTGAGAGTCTGGGGGGAGCCAGTTCTGCCGCCCAGTCCTGGGACGCTCGAGCAGCTCAGGCCGAGCTCCATTCTATAAAGCTGTCTGCAGCCTGGCCTTCAGGGACACACAATCAAAGGTGACTCTCATAATAAGCTTATTACAGGACAGAAAAAGCAACGTTCTGATCTCAGACGTGCAGTCCCAGCCCCGAGTCCCTGGGCCCCGTTTCAAAGCCACTTCTTTGAGGCTCACATTCGTCTTCTCCTGCCAGTGGTATGAACTCTGGGCAAGCGGATCCTGTGAGGCCATCTGGCCGTTTGGAAATATGCCCAGCACTGCCAGCCCAGGCTGGGCAGAAGCTGGACAGGCTGACCAGGCTGGAGGGGGCCAGCAGGCAGGGGCGAGGCCTGCGGAGGGGAGGGGCTGGGGCACGTGATGGGCAGCATCCCGAGCCCCGCCTCCCACGCTGGACCCGGCTCTGACTCCCACTCACTGTGTCCTTGGCTCTGTCTGGTCACCACAGAGCTGACGCAGGCTGCTGGACGCCCTGTTTGAGATAAGCAGGGCTACAAGCTGTGTCCACACCCGCAGGGCTCCGGGCATCTCCCAGGGTGTCATGTCCGTGTCCACTCTGAGGCCTGGGAAAGCCGAATCCTCAAATCTCAACAGCTGGAGCTGCCCAGATGTCAGCCCAGTTGGAAGCCCCAAGGTGGAGGGAGAGGGGACACAGGGACAGCGGGAAGCCCGGCTCCCACCTCCCTCACTGAGCCCGCAGAGCACCTGGTGCCCTCCTAGCCACCTTCCCATTGAAGACACGGAGGCCAAGAGGCTGAGTCACTGCAGGGGTCAAGGGCAGACCCTCAACCACGCCTAGCAAGGTGACCTCAGAGGTCCAGCTCCTGGCTCCAACCCGGACTCGAGGCCCACAGTGGACTCCAAGCTTGTTCCACCCCCACTGGCTCCCCTGCCCCCACAGTGTCCTCCTTCAGGTCCAGGGTTGGTCCTGGGGGCTGGGCCAGGGTCCAGGGGTGTTTGAGCCTCTGCTCCAGTGGCCGTGCCAAAGGCTGGCTGTGGAGCGTGAGTGGCACGGCCCTGGCGGCTGCAGAAGGGAGACCCTCGCTGTGGACGTGTGCCCAGGGCCTGGTGTGAGCCGGCTTTAAGGATCCTATATAACCCACTGGTGTCCTGGGCTGTGATCCTGGGCTCTGGTGGTCAGGGAGGCAGCCTCCCCGATTCCATCTTCATGAGACTTTCCAGGTGCCACCTCTGATGGGACAGCTGCTCGTTCAGACACTTTGGGTTGCCTGGGCTGTGGCCGGCATCGGGCTGGGTGCTGAGCCACAGAGGGAGAGGGCCCTGTCCCCGAGGACTTCCAACGGTCAGTGCGAACCTGCCTGGGGTTGGCAGGGCACGGGGACGGCAGTGAGGGTCTCGGATTTGGAGGCCGCACATGGGTTCAGATTCTTGCTCTGCCTGCCAGCTCAGTAGCTTTGGGGGTGTTTCCGACGTCCCTTAGCCTTGGTTTTCCTGTCTGTAAAATGGGGTGACCTTAGCAGTACGTGTCTCCTTGGATTGGTGTGAGGCCTTGAGGAGGCGCAGTCTGTGGGCCACATCCTGTCCTGCAGGACAGCCTCACACGTGGGGGGTCAGCAAGGAGCTGAGGCCAGTGGGAGGTTGCAGTCATGTTGGTTTCTGGGTAATCTTCCCCAGCACATCATGTTTTTTGGGGGGTACTAGGGATTGAACCCAGGGGTCCTCAACCACTGAGCCACATCCCCAGCCCTATTTTGTATTGTATTTAGAGACAGGGTCTCACTGAGTTGCTTAGGGCCTCGCCTTGCTGTTGCTGAGGCTGGCTTTGAACTCATGATCCTCCTACCTCAGCCTCTCAGGCCTCTGGGATTACATTGTGTGCCACCATGCCCGGCTTCATCGATCATTTTGAAGTAATTCAGGGCAAGCTTTCTCCAAATCAAAGAGGAATGTCAGCAGCACATCAGATCCTGGCCACAGTAACCCTGGGTGGAAAGTTGACCCCTGCCTCCCCTGGTTGCCAGCGCTCGCGGCTGTCATGGCTCAAGAGGCGCTCTGGGGGCGCTGTGGGCAGGGAGGCTGAGAGGTGGAGATGGGGGTCCCGTGTGTAAACTGTGGGCGAACCCCAAAGGCCACGGCCGGGATCAATTGTGAATTTTGATGAAAAAGGTCTCCATCAAAAGCAGATGCCCTGTGGGATGGACGTCTCCAGGCGACAGCCCAAGTCCAACCATGTCCCTACAGCCCACGGTGGGCGATGGACCGGGGGCTGGGCACTCTGTTGGGGTACTTGGACAAATGCTGATCCTTTCTGAGTGAGCCCTGGGTCCTGACGTCCTGAGCTTTGGGGTGGTGGCCCCAACCCTGCCCCCATCAGTCCTGCTATTTTGGTGCATGATTTTTATGGATGTGGGGCTTCTGGGAACACGTGTCATCAGAGCAGGGACACCTGTGCTGAGGTGTGTGATGTGCTCAGCTGGGTGCTGCTATTACCATTGGTGACCCTGGAGGGGAGACGCCAGGCGGTACTGACGCACGCTCAAATGGCGATCGGGGACACCACACTAGCTTCCATGTGGGGGTGGGTCACAGTGTCACCACCCACATGGTACTGTGACCCTGGTACCACCTCTGGGAGTCGGTCAGTACTCGGCAATGCCCACAGTGTACCAAGTACCGTGCGAGACCCGGGCGACGTGAGTGGAATGAGCTCGGCCCGGGGAGGTGGCCGTTCCTACAAATCCCACTTCCCTCCCCGGGCGGCAGAAAAAGGGGATTCAGCTGCCCCGACCCCGAGATCTGGAAAACGAGGCAGGGACGGGATGCTCCCAGGCCCCTCCTGCTGCCTGGCGACTCTCCCGTCCCAGCCTGCTCACTCTGGCGGCAGCCCCGGGGGCCACCCGGCGGGTCCCCCTCTGCACACTGACGGGTCCTCCCAGCACCGGTTTGCAAGGCGCCCCGACCCGCACGCGCACTCCTGGCCACTTGGCGCCCCAGGAAGAGGACGTGAATACCCGGGGCCCCTGCAGCCTTGATGAAGTGCCAGCCCAGCGAGGTGATGTATAGCGCGTGGGAGGGACGGCGACGTTCTGATCACTGGCAGCTGCCTAACGGAACTGTGGGTCCCACTGAGTGTCGGCATCCGCACCTTCAGACGGCCAGAGCGGAGGCTCACGTCGCCCCCTCGGGCATGTGCCTCCGCCAAACCCCCAGACAAGGCTCCTGGTACCTGGTCCTGAGGGGCAGCCACTCTCCTGGGCAGGGGGGAGTCTGGCTGGCGGTGACCATTTCCCCAGCACCCCTGAGCCCCTCTCCACTGTCCAGTTCGCATCCATCCTGCCCCTTCAATTCCCCTGCAGCAGGCATGGGTGTGGGCGCCGTCCCCATTACACAGAAGAGGAAACTGAGGTTCAGAGAGAAGGAGCACTTAGGGCTTCAAGTGAGTCAGAGACAAAGCTAGAACCAGGCCCCGCTGCCCCCACTGCCAGGTTATCCCAAGTCCTGAGCTTGGTGACCTCATCTTGTCTCTGGAGGAGGTCAGAGAAAGGCAGCGAAGGCCAGAGAGAAGCATCTAGGCGGCAGGAGACACGGGTGGAAAGGGAGCAGCAGGAAGAGAGGGCAACACGCCCCAGGGGGATGGCTGCCCCTCGCCTGGCCCTCCAACCCGTACTTGTCACTTGTGAGTATACAGCACTCACTTACTCATACAGCCAGTGTTTACTGAGCACCTACTATGTACCAGGCACCATGCTAGGCACTGGGGCCACTGCCCTGAACGGAGCAGATCAAAGTCCCTGGCTTCATGGAGTGGATACTTGTGGCGGATGAGCAGACACCTGCAGTGCTGACCTGGACACAGGTGCAGATGGACCTCGCTCCCCGGGACCCAGGCTGGGGCTGGGGTGTGAGGCAGCTCCCAGGCTGTGATCCCTCCTCTTTTACAGCCCGAATCCACTCAGCAATCAAATGGAAGGCCCGAGGCTCTGACAAGCAGGGCAGGGACAGCAGGCGCCTGTCCTCCCCGGGCCCCGGGGGGTTGGCCACGTACCCCTGAGCTCCTGGTCTCCCTGCGCTGATTGATAACGACAACTTCAGGAGCCCTTGGCGGCCCAGGCCCTGGCGCCGTGATGACTGTGAGATCAGCGTGCAGCGTAAATCCAACAGCTCAAATTCTGGAATTGCATAAGCTTTTAAACAGATTGCCAGCATATCTTTTATTTTTATTGTGCTAAAAACACAAACGAAAACAGCAGTGATTTGTCCCTCCATAAACAAAGGCAGTCAAAGAAACAGGGAGAAAAATCGCTACCCACTTTACATTCCTGGGGCCTGCTTCTCCCCATGATGTAGAGCAGGTTATAAACAGCCCACTTAGAGGGGCTGCACGTCTCTGCTGCCAGATCGGGTGGGGAGGAGACCACCCAAATCACCTGCTGCCGGGGGGCTGGGGAATCAGACAGACCCAGTTTTGGGTCTGCAGCATGCTGGCTGTGTGGTCTCTACTCACTCACTTAACCTCTCTGAGCCGCAGCTTCCTTCCTGTGCAGGAAGAATACGATTAGTAAAGTTGGAATCGCTTAGGTCAGGGGCCAGCCCAGGGAAGGGGCTCAATAAACTCAAGTTATCACCACTGGGGTCCGTGTCAGTGTCAGCTACGAAATGAGAAAAACTCCCCTGCCCTGACCCGCGAGCTGTGGAAATGGGTTCAAGGAAGTTGGTGAACGGGACGGCTTGGTAACTGCGTTGTGCCCTGCGCACAGTAGGCCTCGGCCAGGACAATCGTGTTCTGTTGTTCCTTGGCTTGTGTTTCGGGTTGGTTTTGCTTCCGTCTGTGTGTATCTCTCTCTCTCTCTCTCTCTCTCTCTCTCGGAGTTCCTTACCTTTTTCTTTCTTCTCTCTTGGCCGTGGGAACTTGGATCACTGGGTCTCAAACCCTGCTCCTTGGAACCATTCCAAGAACAAGGCTCCACCGTCCAGTCAACGTGGAATATGCTAGAACCCGCAGGCTGCTTCACTGCAGGGTCTCTGGGCAGCTCTGCCATGCCATCGTGCCTCCAAGAACTAGAGCAGCCCCAGCTCCAAGACACGCATCTAAAGAACTTTCTCCCCCGGCAGCCATGAGAATGCGCTTTGAGAACTCAAGCACGGGAGTGTGATCCACCCAGGGCCTCTCCACAGAGGTCACACCCCCTGGGCTGTTTCCAGCCAGCACAGAGCCTGGCAGGGACATGAGTCAGGTCCACCCTGGCAGACACAGCCTTCTGACGGCTCCCTTGAGGGCTCCAGGACAGCCTTGCCAAACCTCCGTGGGACCCACAGTCCAGGAGGCTTCTGCCCAACCCCCCTTCTCTCCCAATCACTCTGGGCCTGACTTGCATTCGGGTCTGATGGTCTTTGAGTTTCTCCGAGTCTCTCCTCATTCTCCCTCACACAGAAGTTCCTCTGATGAATTCTATGCATGTTGAACTGGTCTTAATGTTTGCGCTTGAAGGACCAACACACGCCTCTTGGAGAGCACCTTGGTTAGCATCACAAGGAACTCAGGAGTTCCATAGGGAACAATTTGGGAAACTACAAGTCAGCCTATCAGGACACTCAAGACTAAAGAAGGGAGATTCTTTAAAGAAGGGATGTGCTCATCATATCCACCCATCCATCCATCCATCCATCCACCCATCCATCTACCCATTTATCTGTCCATCTACCCATTCCTCTATCTACTCAACCACCCATCCAACTATCCATCCAGCCAGTCAGCCAGCCAGCCATCTACCCACCTACCATCCACCTACCTATCCATTTATCCATCCATCTATCCACCCATCCATCCATCTATCCACCCATCCATCCATCTATCTACCCATTTATCTGTCCATCTCCCCATTCATCTGTCATCCATCCATCCAGTCAGCCATCTACCCACCTACCATCCACCTACCTATCCATCCACCCATCCATCTATCCACCCATCCACCCATCTATCCACCCATCCATCCATCCACCCATCCATCTACTAATCTATGCATCCACCCATATATCCATTCATCTACCCATTATCTATCTACTCAACCACCCCATCCATCCATCCATCCATCCACCCATTCATCTCTCTACTCAACCACCCCACCCATTCATCTATCCATCCAGCTAGCCATCCGTCCATCCATCCTGTCATTCATCCATCTACCTGCCTATGCATCCACCTACCTATCATCCTTCCCTCCCTCCCTCCCTCCCTCCCTCCCTCCATCCATCCATCCACCCATCCATCCATCTACCCATTCATCTATCTACTCAACCACCCCACCCATCCATCTATCCATCGAGCCAGGCATCCATCCAGCCATCCAGCCATTCATCCATCTACCTGCCTATGCATCCACCCACCCATCCATCCATCTATCCATCCACCCACCCACCCATCCTCCCACCCATCCAAGCATATACTCGTCCATCAGCTCACCTACCCACCCAACCCACAAGCCACCCACCTTATGGTGGAGTTCTGGACAACGCAATGAAGCTTCCAGCTGTGAAGCTGCCAGTTCCCTTGGCTGCCAACCTGGTGGAAGCCAAGGAGAGACGGGGGAAGAAGCTCCATTTCCTCCCTGCTGGAAAGGAACTGCAGTGTCTGAGTTGATTCCCGTTCAGATGGGACAAAAATACATTGTACAGCTGCTCACATTGACTTCATTGAGAATAATCTCATCCAAGTCTTGGCTCCGTGCCCACAGGGAAGCTGCGAGACACACTTCTTCCAGCACGTGTTTGGCTGGGCTAGCAGCCCAGGGAGGACGCTATTTTGTAAAGGGGGGCTGAGAAACGGGAATGGTGTTTCAGGGTGTTACTGTTAGTCATGGTCACAGGGAGGAAGGGAAGGAAAGTCATGGTTGCCAGACACCCGCTTGATTCCAGGCCCTTGACCTGCTGCACTTCATCTTACACCCAGGAACATTTAGAGGAAGAGGACTAATTGTTATCCCATTTTACAGATGAGGAGACCGAGGTTCAGAGAGGCAAAGCAACCTGTGAGTCTGAGGAAATACAAGTCGGGGCCTGGGTGTTCCTGAGGCTGGGAATGGGACAGGGCTGCACTGGGTAGAAATGGGCTCAATCCTGGCTGGATGTCAAGGCTTGTTCATGGACACCCAAGGCAGACACTTAGGACAAAGAAAGTGGGTCCTCCTGTGGCCATGGGTCTCCTCCGTCTAGGAGGCTGAGGCTGAGGACGGGGGTGAATTCCAACTATCTTCAAACCCATGAAAACTGGCTCTCTTCTCTCTCTGGGCAGAAGCTGTCCAAGCACTGCAGGCGTGATTGGGCGGGTCTCTGAGCAGTTGGATGAGTCGCTGGGTTGGGGGGGACCCTCCAGGCTGAGATTTACACCTGGAGGCCACACAGAGGGCGGAGGAACTCGAGGCTGGCCAGCCCGACGGCGAGGAAGTGGCCTGAGGACCAGAAGCCACATGGGGAATGGAGAGAGCCTGGCTGGGTGGCGGGAGGGGGTGCGATGGTCATTGGAAACCCGAGGGTCATGGCCGGGGCTGGTTTGCCGTTGGCACCCCACTGCTGGGTCTCTGCCCAGGCGGTTCTATGCCCTGACGGCCCTGCCACCCCAGCTGCGTCTGGCAATATCTTGCTTGTCTGAAAGGCCATCTGCCACCTGGTGCATCTGCCACAAGGCCACCTCCTCCCCCGAGCCTGGCACCTGAGACCCAGCTCTGGGGTTGGGCGCCCCTCTCCTCTCGGGGCCTGGAAAGCCCCCCTTGCTGCTTTTCTTGGCCGACCCCCTCCTTGCCATCCTTAGGGCTTGGCTTGAATGTCGCCTCCTGAAAGGGGTCTTCTCCGCCACCCACCCACGGGGGTCCCTTGGGTTTCTTTCCTTTTCTCAACCTCTTTCCTGGTCTCCTTCCTGGATCCTCCCCCACCCTCACCTCGCTGGATCCCGGGGCACACACAGGACAGGCCAGCTGCTGACAGTCCCTCAAAGGCCCCTGTGTTGGAAGTTCGGTGCCCAGGGAGGCGCTATGGGCCTTTCCAGTGGAAGGTCCTTGGGTCCCTGGGGCGTCCCTGAGGGGCACGGCGGGACTCGGATCCCTTCCTATTTTCTCTTTGCTCCTTGGCTGCGAGGGGGACTATTTTGCTACCACAATATGTTGTCTCACCACAGGCCAAAGAGCAACTGGGCCGATCATGGACTGAAACCTCCAAAACCATGAGCCCAAATAAACCTTTTTTCTTCATAAGTTGATTACCCCAGGTATTTGTTATAGTGACAGAAAGGTGACCGATACACCAGGCATTCTGGGAGAATCCGAGCATACTTCCTGGCTCTACAGTGAACCTGGTTCCTAATAAATGTCAACACCGATCACTGATTGAAACTAAGCAGGGTGACTCAACCACAGTCCTAAACCACCCTACCTTGCTTGGGTCAGTGTCAGAGTGTGCGTTTGACTGTGGTCCCATAAGATGGCAGCAGAGCTGAAAACGTCCCATCGCTTAGTGACAAGAGAGCATTTGTAACGTCACAGCGTAGGATGTTGCTCCTGTGTTGATGGTGACGCTGGTGTCAACAAACCAGCCCTGCTGTCAGTCGTGGGACCGCACGGCGATACCATAATGTCCGGCCGTCTTACTTGGTGATGATAATAACCAGCTATGGTATGGTTTATGTACTTACCATAGCAGCCTTTTTTTTTTGGTACTGGGGATTGAGCCCAGGGGCACTCCACCACTGAGCCACACCCCCAGACCTATTTTGTATTTTATTTAGAGACAGGGTCTCACTGAGTTGCTTAGGGCCTCGCTAAGTTGCTGAGGCTGGCTTTGAACTCGCAATCCTCCTGCCTCAGCCTCCCGAGCTGCTGGGATTACAGGCGTGCGCCACCGCACCCGGTGTACCATATCATCCTTTTTATTATCATTTTAAAAAGCACTCATAATACAACAACAACAAGGTGCTTATTGTAAACGGGAGCAGTCTCGCACTCCTTGAGTTACCTGCATCGAGAGGCCACATGGAGACTGACCTGCACCCTCTAAAGTCTGCGTAAGTGCACTCTGTGACATTCACATGACAATGTCACCTAATCACATGGATCTCCTGACATGTCCCCACTCTTAAGCCAGGCATGACTGATTGGGCAGGAGGCTGAGTGAAGAGATGGAGAGGGAGCTACCTGTTACACAGCACCACCAGACATCACGAGACACTCTCTAAAACAGATCAGCCAAGAAGTAGCAATGTAACCACTGATCCAAGCTATGGAGACAAGGAGCAAAAGAAACAGCGGAAATTATGGGAAGTCTTTGGCTCCAGGGAGCTGGAATCAGGGGGGAAGAAGGCAGAGCCCGGGACTGGCATTTCCCACGATAGGACCCTCAGTACCCTTTGATTTTAATTATGTGCACACATCACTTGAATAAAAGTAAAAATTAAAAAAAAAAAAAGAAAAAGCACAAAGGAAAAAAATTCCCATTGCAAATCGTATTACTCCTCGGATGCTCCCTTGTCACACGCCCTAAGACGATCCCACCTCAGAAGGCAATCATTTCACATGGAAATGAGCACCAGAGGTTTCTGGAAACACGTCAATCCACTCAGCACAATAATGACTTTTAGGTGATAAAAATCTGGGGGAATATTTTGCTTGAGGATGTCGGATAATGACGGATTCGCAAGGTTGCTGTCGAGCAGTATAAGACAGAGTGCCTCCCAGAGCCTCCCTGTGGGTGTCACCGAGCCAGGTCTATCTCTAGGAAGGGCCCTCGCTCCTCATGGGGCTGCCTCGGTTTCCTCAAGTTCAGCAGCCCTGATGACCCTGTGCATCTGCCTGTGTCCGAGGCAGACAGATGGACACACTAGAGGGGGAAGAAGACAGAGCAGGACGGGCGTTCATTCATGCATTCAATGAAAGATCAACAGCCACTGAGCATGTGCCCGGCGTGGCTCAGAGGGCTGGGTATAAAAGCAGGAAAGAACAGATGGGAATCCCTTTCCTCCTGGTGCTCGCTTGCTGGGGCAGAGGGAGTGGGCACAGATTAAAAAGACCAAATCAGGAGAAGGTACTGTGAGCGAGATGGCATAAGGGGGACGGGGAGTGTTGGGAGGGAGGGTGCAGTGGAGTGGAGCCCCCTGGGAAGGGCACATCTCAGCAAAGCCCCGGGGAGGTCACACAGCCAGGTCTGGGATGTGGCAGAAGAACCCCAAAAACAAGAGATGGAGGCAGGAGTGCACTGGCCTGTGTGAGAGTTGACCAGGAGGCAGGAAGAGCTAGGACAGGGGGAACGGGGGAGAAGAGATGCGGATGGGGAAAGCCCAGGTCCAGCCCCTTCCCAGCGCAGCCTTCCCCGGAGGCTCCGAAGCTGGTGGGGGGCTGGTGAATGCTTAAAACGAGGCTCCCCAAACAAACCAACAGAAAGCCCTGATGGGTAGTGTTGGCTGATTTCTGGGGCGTCCATGCCTGCACGGTAGCCACCGCCCAGCCACCTACACCAACGTGAAGTTGCCAAATGCAGATTTGGGAAGGGACAGGCACATGGGACCCAACCCCCGGCACCCCGTTGCCCTGCCTTGACCTTCTGCCCTTTAATGCTACTGTGGTTCCGAGAAGCCCCCCGCCGCCCCGCTCCCCTGCATTCAAATGCATCACACAGGCGTGTCTTTTATATTTGAGGTTCGCACCTGGGAACGCGACCCCTCCGTGGCCCTGTGTCTAAGTGAATTACCTGCAGAGGTCCCCATGGGGCCTCGTGGGCACCAAGGTCCTTATTTCTAGGGCTTTGACTTGCTCAGATGCTAGAATGTTCTCCCCCAGATCTGGCATGGTCGTGTCCCTTTCTCAAGGTTGGGTGTCTGCCCCATCCCTCCTGAGAGTTCTTCCTCAATAATGCGATTGGCCTTCCCTGACCCCGG
This sequence comes from Glaucomys volans, assembly GCA_020662805.1. NCBI lineage: Eukaryota > Metazoa > Chordata > Mammalia > Rodentia > Sciuridae > Glaucomys > Glaucomys volans. The sequence goes on along the minus strand of JAJEJO010002489.1, from coordinate 238,041 downwards.
GAATCCCTTCACATCGCCCTTTGACTGTTCTTCACGGTCCTGACCACAGCCTGGACTGGATGATCTGTCTGCCTCTCTGTCGTCGTCTGTGTGAAGAGGGCGTGTTCTCTGGTACTGAGGCAACCTGGCATGGCCGTACCCACCCCGCATCCCCCACGGCGTCTGGACATAGAGGCAGGCCTTTCACAAATGCGATGGCTGTGGTGTGGACGTTTAAATGTGGCTTTGAAGGATTTGTCTCCACCAGGGGCTCCTGAGGTACATCCCGAGCTAGAGGCAAGTGTGCACGGGCCATGTTTCCGGGCCGGCGGGGCTCCCCACTCCCCTGCCGCCATGAGAGTCAGACTTTCTAGGGTGGCCTCTGGACTGAAGGCAGTCCAGAAAACCACAGCCAGAGCCCGTCCCTCACCTCCACCACTGAACAGCCACTTCCGAGGCACTTGGGGGCCTCAGGAAGGCCTCCACCTTTGAGTTCCCGCTCGAGAGAATCAAGGGTGCTTGCTAACCCCCCCGCCACTCTGGCACCTGCATCCTGCAGATGTGGCCTCCATGGAGGGAGGCCAAGAGCCCCAGGTGTTCAAGAGGGAGGAGCACCTGGAGATCAGGGAGAGGAGGAGTGGGCACTGCTTGGCCATCCCTTCTCCGTTCGATGGGATCCGCACCCCAGCCTCTCCAGCGCCCGCCAGCTCATCATTTCAAAGGCTGTTCTCTAAATAGAGGAAACAATGACCTTCGCAGAGGATGGCCACCAATCGCAATCACCACGCAAGTCCTCATCCGACTCAGTTAGGAACCGAAAGGGATTCTGGGTCGGCGGCACCCAGTGAGAAAGTGGGATTTCTGGGCTGCCAGATGGTGAGGAGGGTCGGAAACATAAAGGGAAGGGGCGGGACGGAGGCCCAGCCTGGCATCTGGCTAGAGCTCCTGGAGGGACGGCGGAGGGACCGGCCAGCGCAGGAGGCGGGACCTAGGCCATTTGGCTCTTCCACCCCCAGAATTATTACAGCCGGAGGCGAGGAACCAACCTGGCTGGACTGGCCTCGCCCACCGCCTGCCTTGGCACCTTGTGAAAGACGCAGCCTGACCAGCTTCTAAGACCTGCCCAGCCTTCCCTTGGCTTCATCCCACAAGTAGGGTACTTGGTTTGTGCTGGCCACCAGGGACGTGGGACAAGTTGGAGAAGAATGGCGCCTGTCCTGGAAGACATCACCATCTAGCCGGGGAAAGAAAAAGCAGCAACAGCAAAACTATCCAAACAGGTAGATAAAAGACAGCCTGCGATGTGGGATTACGAGTTCTGTAGAGAGGAAATGGGAAGGCTGTCTCGATTGGGTTTTGAAGGATGAATAGGAGTTTTCCTGGGAATGCCGGCAACCATCCCAACAGCTGGTGATTATCAGGCGCTTGCTGTGGTCAAGAGAGTTTGCTGTGCGTACTTCAGTCATGATGTGACTTGAAAAGGACGCCGAGGGCTAGAGACAGCTCAGTGGCAGAGCGCTCGCCGAGCACATGCCAGCCCTGGCTTCTGGTCCCTATGAAGCCAAAAATCACAGTGCCTGGCGTTTACTGAGCAGGCCCTCTACGCCAGGCACCGTTCCAAGTGCCTGGCAGGGATCACCTCCTGGTGACTCAGCGAGCCTCCTCATGCCCCGCTGGTGGAGACTGAGGCCGGGGATGGGAGGAGGCCTGTCCGAAGTCTCCTAGCCAGGAAAGGGGCAAATCTGGGACTGGAGCGCAGGCACACCACCCAGAGCTGTGATCCCTGCCATGACCCTTGACGTGGGTCCTGGGAAGTCCTCTTGCACACGTCTGAGCGACGGTAACAAGGAAGCAGTGACATTAGTGCCCAAGGTGGTGGGACAGGGAGGAGCCGTGGGCCCGGAATCCCCAGGGATGGCACGGAAGCCTGGAGTTCCCTCCCCCGTGGTTGGTGTCGGTGCGTCATGAGGGACACCAGGTGGGGTCCCTGCTCTGGGGTCAGGTGCATAGGACATAACGGCACACTGGCCAACGTCATGCCCTGTGTTCCCTCCCCCGCTCCCTCGCTGCTCCCTGTCCTCTGCTCTGGTGGTCTCCCTTTGATTCCATGAGACCCCCACACCTTCCAGATGTGAGAGAAAACATCCGACCCTTGACTTTCCAAGTTTGGCTTCACTAAACATGACGTTCACAACTTCCATCCATTCTCCTGCAAACGGCACAATTTCATCTTTGTGCCTGAAGGAAAATCCGTTGCGCATATACACATTCCACATTTTCTTATCCCCCCACCTGCAGATGGACACCGAGGAAGCCTGGAGTTCCCCGGGCCGCGGGGGTTGAGCATGGGGCCTGGACAGCTCGCCCGCGCCTCCGTCCTCCAGGCTGGGTGGGGAGCGTGCAAACCGCCAGCAGCTTGAGGAACCAGGAAGGCTGGGCCCCGGGGGCAGCCTGGAGACCACTCGGGAACCCACCGAGCATGATGCTGTGCAGCTGGTTGCAGAGGGCTGCATCCTTGGTAACCGAGACCCCACTGGCTTGGGCGTGGACACCCAGCAAATTCCCCCCTAGCTATAGGCCCAGGGCAGCTCCTGAGGTCACGGACAAGAACAGTCAAAGCAGTGGCCATGGTCGGCATGTGTCCCCCCAAATCCATAGGCCGATACCTAATGGCCAATGTGGTCGTATTCAGAGGTGGGACCTCTAGCAGGTGACTAGGTCGTGAGAGTCCCCTCTCATAGTGGGACAAAGGCCTGTGTAAAGGAGGCTTCACACAGCATGTGGTCTCTCTCCCCTCTGTCCCTTGTGCTACGTGGGGACACAGCGCTGGTCACTTGCAGAGGACGCAGCACCAAGGCTCTGTCCTGGAAGCTGGCCAGCCCTCACCAGACACGGAACCTGCCGAAACCTACTGCTGGACTTCCTGACCTCCAGAACCTTATAATGCACCCAATCCCAGCCGTTTCGTTACAGCAGCACAAATGGACTGAGACAGCAGCATTGCTTATTAAAAAACCCCTCAGTGGCCATCACAGTAGGGGGTTGGCTGAACCGTCCTAGATCCACACAAGGTAACACTGTGAACGAAGGATCCAGCACAGCACAAAACAACAGGGATGCATTTTAGCAACGTAATGTTGAACGCAGAGAGCAAGAGCTCACCCAATAAACACATTGTCCTTCCTCCTGCCCAGCATTACCTTCCACAGCGTCAACCACCTGCCATCGATCAGGGTCAGAAAATATGAAATGGAAAATTCCAGAAATAAAGAATTCACAAGTTTCAAATAACTTTCATTATGGTACATGGTTATGTTCTGTGATTAGTTACCGCTTTCAGTCTCTTAGTGAGCTTGATGTATAAATCGAACTTCATCGAAGGCATGTTGTATAAGAAACAGGGTTCCACACTGTAGGGGAGGGTCTGGAAATCCTGTGTGGACTCGGGGGACGAATGCATGATATTTTTGTAGAATTTTAAAAAGATAAACAATAATTATGTAGAGATCTGTAAACACGATAAAGCTTTTGCAAAAAGCAAAGGAACAAGAAAGAGAAAATCCAGAAATCCACAGAACCTGTGTGTGGTCAGATCCACTGAGCTTCTGAGAAAGACAAATCAGGATGGTGGTCACCTGAGGGTGGAGGGGGGACAAGGAGGCACCACAGGTGGCCCTGGCAGGGTTGGTTACTGTTATGGTTTGGAGGTGAGGTGTCCCCCAAAAGCTCATGTGTGAGACGATGAGGAAGGTGCAGAGGAGAAACGATTGGGTGGTGAGAGTCTTAACCCAATCAGAGAATCAACCCCTGATGGGATTAATTCAAGTGGTGGGGTGTGGCCGGAGGAGATTGGAATTGGGGGTGGCTTCTGCCATGATGTTCAGCCTCACCGTGAGCCCTGAGGAATGGAGCCCTGAAACCGTGAGCCCTCAAATAAACCTTTCCTCCTCTATAATTGTGCTGGTCAGATCATTTAGTCACAGAAGCAAAAAAACTGACTAACACAGTTACTTTCTAGTTTTTTGAAGTCTGTGTGTGTGTGTGTGTGGGGGGGTGCTGTAGGCAACATCTTAAAAAATTTTTGCTTTAAAACTTTCAAATTTACCAGTGGTGGTGGCTCACGCCTGTAATCCCAGAAACTTGGGAGGCTGAGGCAGGAGGATCGCAAATTCAAGGCCAGTCTCAGCAACTTAGTGAGTCCCTGTCTCAAAAACATATATAAAAGGTCTGGGGATGTGGCTCAGTGGCTAAGTGCCCCAGTACCAAAAAAGAAAAGAAAAAAGGAATGAAAGAAAATGGGACCCTTTCAATGCCTTTAATCCAGGAGAGTGGAGGGTTTACAAGGAGGCGGTGATGCGTTCCCTGGGGAATCCACGCTGGACCCCCATGCAGGTGTCCCCTGACCCTGCTCTTGACACCTCTGGAGGGAGGAGAGAGCCCAGCTCAGGTCTGTGCTGAGCCACGGCTGTGGACAGCTGAGGTTCATTCTGCTGGGGAGCTCTGGGGGACCGTGGCTTCGCCTCAGGTGTCTCGTAGGGGGACCAAAGCTGGGGCCCCTGAGCCACTCATGAAGCAAGCCCTGCCCACCATGGGCCCTGCATCCCATCAAGGTGGTGACAGATTTGTGCTCCTGTCCTGGTGTTCACCTTCCCGGCTGCTGGGAGGAGAGGCAAGGGTACGTGTGGCCAGCTCCGCATAAGAATTCACTGTGAGATGTCACCGTCACCTCCGGCAAGTCCAGGAAGAGGGAAGACCCAGGCAGTGGTGTGTGTCTGGCGGAGATCGGCACGGATGGTGGCTTTTGTTTTGAGATGGGTTTGGCTATGTCACCAGGCTGGTCCGAAAACAATGCTCCTGCCTCAGCCTCCCGGGAAGCTGGGACTGCGGGGGTGGGAGTAGGGGGACAGTCTCGTGCACCCTGGGAAGGTGTCACAATTGGAGTGCCTGGCGCAGAGCGGAGCCTGGGCCTGGGCCCATCCCCGGGGCACAGCATCCTTTGCGGGCACTATAGCCCCTGAGGTTGATGTGACCAGTCCTGTTTTCAGGGCAGGACAGGAGGCCCTGGAAATGAAGTCACTTGCCTGAAGTGACACCGTGATAAGTGGCAGAGCTGGGATTTGAACCCAGACCCCATGTTCATGCATCATTTTCCTGGTGCCACTTGCACCATAAGGGACCCGGGGAGCTGTGCCGCGGGGGCTCCTTTGGTTCCTTTAACCCCCTTTTCTGCCTCCTGGCCACCCCAGTCCTGGGACGAGGCTCCTTTCCTGGCTCCCCGCACGGGCCCAGGGAACCTCCCCGGCCAGCCAGCCAGCATGCTGATGTCCCCCTCCTCTTGTTCTCCGGAAGCTGAGGGGAACCAAGAATGACACTCAGATTGTCCCTGCTGATTGACAAGCCGAAGTCTGAAATGAGTCGGTGGCAGGAGGATGAAGCATTCCCTGAATGACGGGCAGCTCCTGGGCTGCAGGCTGAGGTGCAGCTCTAATTAGGCAGAGAGCCACTCAGCTCCCACCTCTGGACGACCACAGCCCAAGGGGTCCCTCTGCCCCCGACAGGAACTCCTGTCCTGCACAGGTAGAGCAGGATGTGCCTGGGAATTTCCAGTGGCAGGTCCCAGAGAACTGGAGGAGAACTGGATCCAGCCGTGCCTGAAGCCAGACACTCTTGGATCCTCACTTTCAAGAGCCCAGAGCTTCACTTGTGTCACTCGAGCCCATTAGAGTTTGGCTTCTGTCACTTGGGACTTGCAGAGTCCTGAGTAAGACAGCGAGGCTTTCCGAGGCAGCGTCCCAGGGACGTAAACCAGAGGAGGCCTCGAGGGATGAGCTGGGGCCACCTGCACCCGGCAAGGTTGCCTGTCACCCCTGGTCCCTGTCTCCCATCAGTGGTCACAGCACCCGTTACCTGGGTCTGGGTGCAGATCTCCTCATGGTTTTGCGACACCTTGGGAGGCAGGCTCGGTGTTTCTTGCCAGGTGGAGGCGCTCACCAGCAGGGCGCATGTTGGGACCGTCCATGCCTCGGTGGCCGGTGCTGGCCGGGCTGCTGAGACGCGGCTGCAGCAGACAGCAGCCCGCGGTGACCACGGACGCCCTGAGACCACACAGAGTCACCTCTGTGACTTTCCTGATGGAGGGCAGGTCTGACCTGGAGGTTGGCTGGGACGTGCCAGGTGTGGGGAGAACGGGGAGGGAGGGTCTCTGTCCCTCTGTGGGGGAGCGAGCGTCAGCAGAGGACCCGGGGCAAGGAAACTTCTAGAGCAGAGGAAGCAGCTGCAGCCTGGAGGAGGAGGCCTGAGGCTTCGTGAGAACTCAGGAGGTAGCAGATCGGAGGGAAGTGAGAAGGGACACAGGAGGGCAGGCAATGGCCAGCGGGCAGCCGTGTGGAGGCTGGCGGGTGGGGTCAGAGCAGGGTCGGAGAGACTCCTGGGCGTCTGGCTCACCCGAGCCACACAGCACCCTGATTCCTCCTCTGCAGGCTCACTCTGCAGGTCCCCCCAAGGCTTGCCTGCTCAAAGGCCTGACAGCCTCCTCTGGACTTGGCTGTCAATTCGGGTCTGGGCACATCACCCATGGAGGTCCACCAAGAGCTCTCCCTGGGACCTTTGTAGGAATCACGGCTCCTTCCTTTGGGGTCCAAGGATTAGAGGACCTGATTCTGGAACTTCTGAAGGCCAAGGGACTCAACGAAGTGAAACCAATGCAAAGGAAGAGAGTCTAGAAAATGAGGGAGATGGATTCACGATGGCATGGTCTGAGCCTCTGGATCCAGCCATGCCTGAAACCAGCCACCCTTGGATTCTCTTAATAACACGCAGCGACAACCACTCCCCACATTGTTATCCAGCCACTTTCCCCTCCTTCAACCAAAAAAGTCTTGACTGTCATAGCCGCAAAGAAAGCTCCTGGGCTGACCCCTAGGTAGTGGGGACTAGGGGCTTCTGCCATCACCTGCCCACCACGAGCAAGGGCTGGAGCTCAGGCCTGCCCTGCATGGGGCTTCAGCAGACGAGACCCTTGGGACAAAGTCTCAGCTCAGGGTGGCTCCCAAGGTGCTGTGGCCGCTGGTGTCTGCTGGTCTCCCCAGGCTCCCAGGCCCCGTCAGCTCCACAAACCCTCAGGCCCCTTCCTGCTGCTCCCGCTCCCGCTGCCTGCTGGGCGCATCTCCCTGTCTGCCCCGCACAACCTCCCACCCCAGCACGCATGTGCCGTGTGCACACACACACACACACACACACCCCACGACACGCGGCAAACAGCTCCTCGTTTCTTAAACCTGGCTCAGACGCTGCTTGCCCGGGACATGTCCTGATGTCCTCTGTGCCCACCACACGGCCCCCAACGGTCCGCACTGCTCCTTCTGCCCCAGCACGGTTTCCGCTGCCGGCCAGGCACTGACTCAAGACGTGCTGAGGGAATGAGTGAGCGGGCACCCCACATCAGCCACACCTCTGCTACTCATGCCTGTCATGCTCAAAGGGACTCAGGGCACGGTCGCCTCAGGAATCTGTCACAGACAATGTTAGCTGTCGGCTCGAGTCCCAGGTTCTCCTCGTTTCTTGCCCCTTCTTGTTCAGTGACAATATACTTACTCCCAAAGGCTCATGATCAATTCAGCCAAGTGGGACATTCTACATCCCTCGCTTTCCTCGCCTCCCTTGAAGAGTGCGGGGGGCACCATGGGACCCTGTTCTGGCCAATAAGACATAAGGAGAAGTCTCCTGTGGGCTCTTCTATTTAAAAGAGGGCAAATGTCACCATGGCTTCTGCTTTCCTCTGGCCTTAAATACAAGTATGTTGCCTGCAATGCCCGCAGCCATTTTGTGACTATGAGGTAACAGAAAGAAGACTAGTCTAGAGGGGAAGAGGCTGGGTTGCTGCTGATTTTGCTGGGTTTCTGCACGGGTCCAATTCAATCGACCACAGTGGAAAAACCCACCACCTCACTGCTTTCAATTTAAGCAGCTCTAAGTCATAGTTCCTGTGACCATCAGCCGGAAGCATCCATACTGGACGTGATAGCTTCATTTGCGTTTTGGGGGGAGCTAGGGATCGCTACTCCAACTTACAATATCCAGCTTAATTGCCTGGGAGAGCAGGACTCTCTGTTCTTGGCTCTGGGACTCTGCTGAGTGGAGGAATCAATCCCAGGGATCGTGCACTCCCCTCTCAGACCAGGAGAGATCTAATTACCCAGCGATTGTAGTAATTATTCCATCCAATTGATCAGTAATAGCTGCATTTCCTAAGCATGCTTCCCATCAATAATTTGCAATGCATTTATTGTTTATACTTAAATGAAAAAGACTGATGATGAGACGGTTGGAGCGGAATCTCCAGGGTCCTGAATATTCACGTGGCGATGCCCGTTCTGGATGTATTATTTATGGTGTTTTGCCATTTTTTTTTTTTTTAAGGAAAGAGAAGGCGTTTATTAACATAAAATGCAATGATCACAGTCTGAAGTTTCCCTGGGCTGCGACCAGGTTGCCAGGGATGGCGTAGAGACTTGGACGGCGGCCTGTGTCTGCCACGGGCAGGGAGGCTGAGTGGTGGCCCACCGGCTGACGGCCGTCCTCTTGGGCTTAAGCGCTGGACTTCGGTTTCCAGCTACCTCATTTAACCTCAGTCCTCCTGCTTAGCAGAGAGGAAGGGGCTCAGCCCACCCTCATGCGAATCGAGGAAGCCCCCACGACGGGGCTCCTCTCCCACCCAGGAGGCCGCCCCTTAAGGGCCGAGGCAATCCACGCACGTCTCCATTCACCTCTGCTCCCTGAATTCCAGAGGTCAGAGGGCTGCTCCGTCCAGAAAACCGAAGGCCACCCACTGGCAGAAAGGCCCCGGGAGCGTCCTGCGATGGCCTCGGTGGCGGCTCCTCGCCTGTCCTGGGGCCTGTTTCCCAGGGCTCCTCCTAGAGCCCCTTCCTCTGAGTCCCAGCAGGCACCCCTTGTCCAGCAGGCCTGGCCTGAAGGTGGGGCAGGTGGAGGGCTGTCCCTGGGGGCTCAGCACCGGCCTTGCTTTTTCTCAGGCTGCCCACTGGCCTGGCTGGACCCTGAGCTGTGCCGGGGAGGTGACTGCACAGTACTGACCCATGGGTCTCCACCTCGTGCCCAGAGAGGGGAAGGGAGAAGGGGTTGGACCCCGAGTCCCTGGGTGTGCGGGTCCAACCAGCACGGTTCGTCTAGTGCTCACCACGAGGTCGGGGCTGAGACCTGGAGGGCCACCCGCCCAGCACTCCGCGGCCCTGCCTGGACTTGACCCCACTGAGGGTGACCCCAGGCCTGTAGTCCCTTCACTGCACTGACTGGTCCTCTGAGCTTGAACCCCAGACTCAGCCTCCTCGCGGGGTCCCCACAGCCGGGAACACCCACCCTGGGTTCCTCCTGGGATGGGGGCCCACGGGGAGGCCTACAGGGAGGCCCACGGGGAGGCCCGAGGCAGTTCTGTAGGAGCTGAGCTGGAAACCCCAGTGGCTGCCTGGGAGGAGCCAACGGTCACCATGGGGAGGGACACAGAGGAAAGGCGGACAGGACCAGTGTGGGGACAGAGGGGCTGGGCGGGGCTGAGGCATCTCCAGGGGGAGGTGACACCCTGGGAACCTCATGGGCTGCAGGGCTTTCCTGAAGTCGCCCCAGCTCTGGGGGTCTCGGTGCTGGCGCAGGGCGCTCCGGCCCGGGTGCCTTGCCGAAGACCACGACTCACCCCGTGTGGTCAGAAACTCTCGCAATTCAAACATCCACACGGCCAGCCTCAGTGAGTGTCCATCCACAGAGGCTCCAGGGCCATCTTCAGCAGCTGGACATTGCTCCTTCCCGTCCTTGAGTCCTGCTGCCCCAGCTGGAGGAAGCCCGGGGGGCACACACGGGGGGCTCTCTCCATGAAACGCTCCCAGTGCCACCCACGGCTGTGGCTGCGGGGGCTGCAGGGACCTGCTCCTCGAGGCCTGGGGACTGGGTGCGTGTCCATCTGTGGACTCGGTCGGGCTATTTAGCCTCTTAGGGACTCTCACGTCCATCCAGCCAGCAGCCCACTCACTCAGAACAGGTTCGCTGAGCACCTACTGTGTGCCAGGCTCAGGTCAAGTGCTAGAGACTCCAGTGCATCCTGCAGGGAGGGGCACCAGAGAGACAGAGCTGACCAACGCTGACCTGTGGTCTCAGAGGCCTGGGAGTGGACAGGAAGGCCAGGAAAGCCTGCCCTGGAGAGTCTGTGACGAGCAGGTAAAGTTCAGGAAGCTCCATCAGGTGGCAAGCGGACAGACACAGCGTGGGGACTAAGTGTACCAGCCTTAGGGACAGACACCCTGGGTTCCCATCCCAGCTCGGCTGCTTCCCAGCTGTGTGTCCCTGGGCAAGTGACCCAGTGTCTCTGTGCCTTAGTGTGCCACCCTGGAAAGGGTGATGATACAAGCAGCTGGCTCGTTGGGTTTGTGCAGATGACATTAAGTGCACAGGAAGCGTCCCTGCCCGGGACGTGGGGACACTGCTGTTCCACACGGCGTCTCGGGTGCTTCTGGACCGGGAGCCAGCCCTGGTGCCCGCGTGTTTAAGTGAAGTCTGTGCAGGTGGGAGGCACTGAGAAAGAGCAGAGGGGGGACGGCCAGAAGGAAGGGGCGGTGGCAGAGGTGGCCTTTCATTTTCTTCATTTTGTTG
>JAJEJO010002489.1:209225-227309 GCA_020662805.1 Glaucomys volans | reverse complement strand
TTTATGTTTTTGGAACCAGGGATTGAACTCAGGGACACTCGGCCACTGAGCCACGTCCCCAGCCCTATTTTGTATTTTATTTAGAGACAGGGTCTCACTGAGTTGCTTAGGACCTCGCTAAGTTGCTGAGGCTGGCTTTGAACTTGCGATCCTCCTGCCTCAGCCTCCCAAGTTGCTGGGCGTCACCATGCCCGGCAATTTTACTTATTTTTTTCCAAAGCCCAGAGCCTGTGCAGGTCAGGCCAGCCTCTCCACTGAGCCTCTCCACTGAGCCTCTCCACTGAGCCTCTCCCTGCCCTGGGCCTTTCAGTTCCTACAACAGTGGAGGCGAGTCGCCAGCCAGGAGAGCAGGCGTAGGTGGCGGTTGCACAGGAAGCCGGTGACATCCCGAGGAGGTCGGGAAGGAAGGGTGTGCTCTGAGCGCACCCCAGCGTGGAACAGCGCGTGGGGCTCAGAGCACAGAGGGGGGCAAAAGGCAGCGACGGCACACAGCCACCTGCCAGGGCCCACCTTGGCGCCCTCGCAGAAGGGCCCCCGCCTGAACCACCGCTGACCCGGGGACCGCAGAGGACACTCAGGAAGCACCGCAGGAGGAATGCCCAGCACAGCAGTGTGACACCAATGTACAGGTAAGAGGAGCTGCGGAGGGGAGGGGGAACACCATGGGACCACCCCAGACACACCAGCCCGCCCCACAGGGCCCAGGAGGCGACCGGAGCAACCATGGTCACAGTCACATCAGTGACATCCTGTCGCCACCACTGGGTCACCGCGTGGGATGCCTCCCTCCCCTGATGCTCAGAACACCTGATAGGGCGGAGGGTGAAGGTGGGTGGGCCAGTACTAACTAAGAGGCGTCAGGACCTCAGTACCTAGTACCTAGTACCTTAGCAGTTGCAGAGTGATGTTGCACAGTAGGGTGACTCTGAGAGCCACAGGGCACTGTGCATCTCAAAGCTAGAAGGAAGGATTCTGCAGCTTGTGCCCTAGAGAAGCGATAAGCACACTGGGGGGTGGGGCAGAGGGATGGGGGGGAGGTGCGTCCAACCTGGTCCCACGGGGAGCTGCAGGTCCAGCCACCCAGGTGCCCGTCCATGGTTACACTTTTTTTGGTGTTTTTCTGGGCGTCGGTTACACTGGGTAAATAATTAATTGAAAATTACAACCTAATGAGCAGCCAGGGTCGGTCAAGTGCAGGCAGACGGGGCCCTTGACCGTGAACTTGGGGAATCTCCTCCCAGCCTCCCAGGGCTGCTCACGTGGCTCTGGGATCCACCTGGGCTGCTGGGCGCCTGGCAGATCCACACCCCTAACTTCCGGCCACCTTGCTAACTGTGCTCCCAGGATGGACGGTCGGTGTCTTGAGGGCAGTGTTGCCAGGAAGGTCCACGCAGGTTCTGGCCAGGGTCCCTGCCCCTCCTCTGGGCCTCCTCCTCCTCCTCCCTCCCTCCCGCTCATCTTGCTGGGAGGAACTCCAGCAGATTCTCACTGACCCCCCTGCGCTGCACCCCTGCCTGCAGGGGCGTCCCAGGCTGCTTCCACACCGCCCTCTGCTCTCCAGCTGTCTCCCATCTGCTGTCTACCCACCCGCTGGCCTTGTCTCCTTCCTGGGCCTCCTGGAGCACTAAGGACTGTCTCCAGCTCCCCACCCAGGTGACCTTTGTGACCCTGGCTCCCACCCAAGGGTGCCACCTGCCTCCCCACCCGACTCTTCCCTCTCCTCCTCCACATGCACAAGTGGCATCTAGTGGGACAATTCTGCATTGTGTGCCCAGCACCCTTAGTCACTCTCTTCTAAATGCCAACAGCTGCCCCCAGGTTGGTGACAATCACAGTGACCCCCACATTTCCAAGTGCCCCCTGTTTGGTGATGCCAGTCCCAGGTGACAACCTCTGCATCTGTCCCCTAAATCTCCGACTTCCCCGGGTAGTGTGGGAAGCCCTCCTGGCTTCCTTCCTTGGAAAACAGCCCCGTCCCCTCTGGGGTGGCCCTGGCCACTGTCCGTACTGTGTGGCTTTGCTGTGAAGCCTGGGGACAGGCCTGCCTCACGCGGGAGCAGTGGGCTCTCTCCTGGCAACTCGGAACCTGGGTGGGGAACCCGCCTGGTGGGGCTGGTCGGGGGGCACCAGGTGCAGGGGAGGGAAGTCCGTGGAGGGAGGTCAAGGAGCCGATGTGCGGGAGGGACGGAGGCACCATGGCAGACACTTCCGGGCACCCGCCTGCTTCCTAAGGGACCCTCCCTGGCTCTGAGCAGCCCTCCCGCGTGACCGCAGCCTGACCCATCCATCCCTCCACCTCGGGATCAGGACAGGACCCCGAGAGGCCAGTGAGCCGCCAGGGCAGGGAGGCTGCCGAGGGAGGTTGGGGAGGGAGGCTGGGTGGTTTTCCAGGGCTGCCGGGGGCACACACGGCAGGTCATTCCCTGGAATCCTGGAGGCTGGGAGTCCAGCTCAGGGTGTGGGCAGGGGTTGTCCTTGGCTGGGGATGCCCACCCTCCCTGTGCGTGCACACGGTTGTCCCTCAGTGTGTGTCCTAAGCTCCTCTCCTCATAGGGACACCAGCGAGACTGGATCAGGGACGATGGCAGGGACGTCACTGTGATCACCTCTGGGAGGGTTTCTCCACACTGCCACCTTTCGAGGTCCTGGGGGTCAGGACTTCAATACGCATTTCCAGGGGACACGGCCGAGTCCCACACAGCGACCCCGGGGGCCTGCCCGTCCCACCCCTCCACCCGTCTCCTTCAGTCTCAGATCTCAGCCTCGGATCTCAGCCGGGGCTGCTGCGGTTCCAGGCTCCAGACTCAGGTTTCCACCCGGCGCTGCCTGCCTTCCCTCCTTCCAGCCATCCCTTGGCGGGGACAGGGGCCTGCATCTGCCACCTCTGTGTCACCGTCCCCTGTGTTCATCTCCCCGAGTCCCCTCGCTCCTGTCCGTCTCCAGCCCCCACCCGCCTCCATTCTCAGGACTCTCCACTGTCCCCGAGGCAGATGGCCCTGCTGCTCACAGGAACCTTCCCCTCCACCAGCCCACTCTCCCTGCCCTGTCACTCCACCCCTCGCTCCAGCCAGAGGCCTCACTGGGGTCCTCGTCCTCCTTCTGAAGGTCTGGCCTCCAAGCTCCAGTTCAGGGTCCACACAGCCCACTGGCCCAGGTGAGGCCCCCTTACCGAGGGAGCGGGGGGCCAATTGGACATCCCACGCAGCTCCCCACAGGAGGGGCAGCCCAGGGCCTGGTTTGCAGCTGTGGGAATAAATCCAGCCGTGTGTGAACGGGGACCAGGGGACACACCCCACTCACCATGGCTGCGTCCAGCCTGGCACAGTGCGGGCCCTTGTGATGTCCACATGATGTCCACAGGGCCACACTCACACATGGGTACCTAAAAGTCGGTCTCACGGAGGTTCAGGGAGTGGGTGTCCAGAGGCTGGACCGTGGGCAGCGGGGCTGGGGGAGGCCAGTCAGTTCGCCCTTGAGGTGGGTCAGGACTGAGTTGGTGGGCGCATCACTGGGTGGACAGACAGCAGTCGTGGGTCCTTAAGAAAGGGTCTTAAATGTTTTCAAAATAAAGAAGTGAAAGGTGCTCGGGAGGTGGACGGAGTTCAGGGTAACACGGTCCCTGTGAGTGTGCAGACCCCGCGGCTGGGCACGGGTGGAGGCGCCACACGGGACTCGGCCCACACCTAGCGCTTCTTGTGTTTCTGTGCATCAGGTGAAAAGGAATTCGAATTTTTAAAAATCGAGAGCATTTTCAGTCCCAGGGCCAAGTTTACCTCCCCCATGTGGTCAGGCCCTAGATGAGGAGAGGGTGGCGTCCGGTGGGGAAGGAGTTAAGTCCCCGGAGCGGGATGACCCCGGGCAGCCTGCTTTGCAATCTTCTGCCAAATATTTAAAATGGAACAGCTGTGTGGGAGCGGAACCGCTGGGCGGGTTCCAGGCTGCGCAAGGATCCGAGTCGCGCCGTCCGCATCTGACCGCGGTGTGGTTGCTCCAGACGCATCATCTTCCCGAGCGGTTGTGGAAGTGTCACTGGGGCACCTCGGGTGGAGGACAAACTCTCCTATAGACACAATGTTCATGATCACGTCCTCGCCCTCCCCGTCTCAAGATGCACGCTCCGTTCCCACGGGAGGCGCGGGCCTGGAGGACGGCGCCGGGGCTCTGCAGCCAGGCTGGGGGCTCTTACGGCTTAACTTTCTCTGGATTCTCCAGACTAATTTGTGTTTTATGATTTTTATTTTCGACCCCATGCAGAGAAAGGAGAGCGAGGCAAACCGAGTCACGGGACCAGCCACCGTCTGCAGACACGACGGAGTCCCACTACGTGCCAGCTACTGTTAAGGTTCCGGGGCCACAAGAGTGAGCGAGCTGAGATGCCTGTGCCCCCTCATGCTATCTGGTCAGTTGCTTGTTTTAGGCCTTTGCTCTGCTGGAGGCTGGGGGGCTCCTGGGGACAGACTTGTCTTGCTCGTCTTTGTATCTGCAGTATGTGGCCCGGATGGAAGAGCGTTTGTTGAATGACTGAGTGACCTTCAGAGTGTTTGTGATGGACAGGGGCCTGTCTGGGTGCTGGGATGTGACTACGCCCTGGCCTTCTTGGGGCTCATCGGGGGATGGGGTGGGCTGCAAGACAGGTGCATGATCAGCATGATGCGTGTTATTGAAAAGAAAGTGCTGGATGTGTGGGCAACCATCAGAATGGGTGTGCGGTTCCTGCTATGGGCCTGTCCACCCCTGCCCTGGGGGTCACAGCCTATGATGTCCCCTCCCCTCCAAGGTGGGGAGATTGCACACACATGCACACAGACACACACACACACTCACAGAGGTTTAAATCAGTGGTTTATTAACCTCTGCTGATAGGTGTGTGTCCGTCATCTCCGTCTTTCCTGTTTATAGACACCCATCCAGCAGCTCTATCCTATCTGGTCCGTCCCTGCGTATGACACACGTACGTACACGCAGATGCAGAATCTATGTCCACACACGACTGTCACCCACCGCCCTCCTGCCTTTCCTCCAGGACCGACTTGCACACACACCCTGGAGGGATCCTGCTTTCTGGTTCCTTGAAGTCCAAGGCTGTGTGGAAGCCAAGGAGCCGTGGGCAAATTCTGAGGCTCATCCCTGGGGGGCGACCGGCACAAGGCAGGGCTCTGCTCTCAGGAGTTCCAGCAACTCAGGGGAACACAGAACATGCTCCTCCCAGTCGAGCCTGCGGGTGAGAACACAGCCGGCTGCTGCTCATGTCCACAGAGGCCTGAGATGAGGCCTGGGCTGCGCGGTGGGCCCCGGGTTTGCAGCGATTTGTTACACAGTGATGGACAGCAGGGCGCTGCCCCAAGGGGGTCCTGAAAGTTGGAGGTGAAGGAAAGCAGGAAGACAGTGGGCCAAACTGCCCCAAGCCCCTGCTCCCCTCGACCCCACGGAAGCACATTCCTGTCTGCAGGTCATGCTCGCTCAGGAGCCTGAATCTGGAATGAGAGCTGTCGCCCAGGGTCCCCCTAGAAGGGCAGATGCTCCGAGCCATGTGCACTCTGGGCTCACGGGCTCCAATGCTGCCAGCTGCTACCCGGGACGAGGACCCAGAGAAACGACAGGGTCCCCTCACCCGCCCGGAACCTGGGGACAGCGATGCCGACAGAATGGGCTGTGTGCTTCCTTGTCTCTGCCTGACGTGGGGACAAACGAGCTGGGTGGAGCTTCTTAACCCCCCGTGGACCACGTGCGGCAGAGCGCGGGCTTCGCCATCTGCTTGGGAAGGCGCCTGTCGTTGCCCAGGTTTGCCGGCCCCCGAGAGGGAGGTGGTCTGTTTCCAGACTCCTGTGGCTTAATCAGCACCAGTGCTAAATGGCTCCCGTCTCTCTGATATTCCAGAAGTGAGTCATTTGTACCCTCCCGAGCACAACTACACCTGCCCAAATCTGTGACGATTCACACGGAACTTTCCAGGCCTCCCGTTCCCTGCCGTAGTAGAACTCAGACCCACTGCAGAGGCTGCTGGAGGACGGTCCTTGAGGTCACCATCAAGAAAACCACCAATAGGTCGTGCTGCCTGGGGCTGGCCCTGTGCCCCAAGAGAGGTCTTGTGGGACCCCCTCAACACCAGTGCACAAAGAGCCTGGGTGTCCAGCACCCCAAAGGGCCACCCTTCCTGGCTTTCTGTCCACTGGCCTCATGGGAAGAGTGGGGGCCCCATCACTGCTGCAGTGGCCTTGACTTTTACCCATGATGTCCGGAGACCCCCATCCTATGATCTGGACCAAGCCCGCCCCACCCTGCCAGCCCTGGCCCACCAGCCGATCAGGCCCAGGCCTTCTACCCACTGCCAGGTTCACCCTCTTCTGTCGCCACGGGGCATCACAAACCTCAATCCAGGGAGACTTGCCTTAGAGGGCGTCACGGTCTGTATCTGAATGTCCCCCAAAGCTCATGGTCAAGTGCAAAGCATGGACGCCAGCGTAGCCAGGCCCAGAGGTGCAGCCACTGGGCAATCTGGTACCGCGGGGCTCTGACCTCACCAGTGGATCAGCCCAGGGGCTGCTGGCAGGTGGGACCTGCCCTGGGGGTCTGCCTTCTCCCCAGCCCCTTCCCCTCTCCCTGCTCCTGGGTTGCCCCCAGCACCCTCCAGCTGCCCTCCCCCAGCACCTTCCACCATGATGTTTCTGCCTTGGAGCAGCCGCCAACCTAGGACTGGATCCGCTGAAACCATGAACCATAAGAAACCTGTCCTCTGCGAGGTTGCTTAGGTGTCAACACAAGGCTGCTCACACAGTGGCCATCAGGAGGACGAGCTAGTGTCCACCACGCTCTGTGTGGATGCTGACGTGCGACCACCAGGTATGGAAGAGGCTCAAGTCACGGGACGACCTGGCGCCAATGCCAGGTGGCACAGGCTGGTCCCAGAAGGGGAGCAGGCTGAGGTGCTCACTCAGACATCGGCCCTGGTGGCTGGTGAGGGGAGGAGAACCTGGGACCACGGGGCACCTGCTACCCACCGGACAGCACCCCATGCTCTCCATCCTAGACCGCGCTTAGTTCCCAGTGCAGTCCTGGGTTGGGTGCTATTTTATACCCAGCCTTCTGTGCACAGCTGGGGGCAGACCCGCTATGCTACTGATGTAGAGAGGTAACCGCTGATTTTGCTCACAAGCCTGTGATTTGGACAGGGGAAGGTGGGGACGGCTTGTCCCTGCTCCTCACTGAGCTGGGTCCAGTGGGGGCCAGAAGACTGGCTTCTAAGATGGCTCACTCACGTGGCAGGCAGGCTGCTGGGAGCTCAGCTGGGGCCGTCACCCTCGAACCCCGACTTTTCTCCCTGTAGACCTGGGGCTGCTCAGGATGTCTCACAACAATGGCGACCAAGTTCCAAGAAGTTCAGATGGAAACCACAAGGCTTCGCATAGGAACCGCCTCTGAGGTCCCAGAGGGCACTTCTGCCACATTCTTTTACCACTCAGGTCACTGAGGATGATCCAGACTCCAGGAGCAGGGAATTAGATTCTACCTGTTCATGGAAGAAGCGGCAAAGTGCAAGTGGCCCTCTTTATCTGCCACAGAAGAAGAGACTGAGGTTCAGGGAATTTCGTCCTTCCCCAGAGCGAGCAGTTGGAGGAGGGTGGCTGGATTTAAATCTGAACCCAGCCATGAATTAAGCTCCAAGTGCAGATTCTTTCTCCTCAACCCAGAGGCACTTCAAACCAGCAAACCAATGCCAATGGTTGGTTGGGTTGGATAATAGGGCATATCATTAGAAAGAGGCCCAGAAAGGCCATTAGAAATAGACGGTTTGAATTTCTTCAGACTGAGTTTCTCAAGCATTCCTTTTCTTTTCTGACAGCTAAGCTTGCTCAAAATCTGCAGAGACTATAACTTTATTAAAACAGAAACCAGACTTAGTGACTGGGATCTGCAATAGAAAGTTCCCGAATTTGTCAACAATTTCCTTCTCTCGGTCAAGCTTCCTTATCCCAGTATCCCTTCACTGAAGGCCAGTTGGAGATATGGGGATGCCCTGGGCATAGAGAAGCTGTGTGCAGTTGCTCAGGATATGCACTGTACAAGAGGACCAGCTAGACGTGGAAGGGATTGAAATCTATCCTGAGCCCCGTGCAAGGCTGTCACAGCGTGGGAACTGAGCCCATCTAGGGTCATGGCAGCATTTTTGAGTTTGCACAAGGAAGCCACCGTGGGCTGAGACTGGGGCAAACCTAGGCAATGCTATCTCAGCATCCTAGGGAGAGGCGGAAATTTCAAAGGAAAGGCGGAGAAGGAAGATGTGACAACACTCAGCGTCCCCTCTAACGTCCTGAGCAGTTCTGCTCTGTACCGAACTTGCATATTCTGTTCAGAAAAACCAAAGTCCCTCCATGACTGGGACAGACCTCTGGAGGGAGCACAGGGACCAGGAGCTTTGGTGGGTCGGAGCCCCTCATGGCCTTGCTTTTCTCGGGTTCAAGTTCTGTTTCTTCCGCCCATTCACCGGGGCCAGATCTGTAAACACCCCCAGGCCTGTCATCTCCAGGAAGCAGGGATGTGCCTCTCATTAGATCTGGGAGCGCATTGTGGGTGACACACATGATCACCATGTGTCACCGGGGAAACAGAGCTGCCAATTAAACTGGCCAGGCCTCTCATTCCAAGACAAGGCCTAGGTTCAGAGGGAGACCTGGGGACGTCTGCCTTGGATTTGCCAGAAGGCAGGGACAGACCCTGCCTCCTGCAGTTACTCAATTACACCACGGCCTGGGGCTGGGGGTGTGGTCAGTGACCAGCCCAGGCTTAGTGCCCGCCCGCCCGTGGGACCTTGAGTTCAGTCCCTGGGACCAAATAAATGAATGAATAAACAGGAGATAAGCACAGAAAGAAGGAAGGGAAAAGACGGAGAGAGCAAACACAGCTTTGTAAACTGTCAAGCACCAAAGGACAGACGATCCTTAGCCCAAGGAACTTTCGAGCGACTTCATCTGAAACACTGATGCTCTCAGGTCGCTGTGCAGACCCCGCCGGTTCTAATGTCCTCACTGAGTGGTTCCAGAGCGGGTCCGGGGCTTGGGCGGAGTCGGTTTCTGCTTTCATAACAACCCCACCCGCTCAGGGTTTATTTGTGTGGAATCAACTTGTGAATTTCCCTTGAATGAGATTCAGCACTTGGAGCTTGATTTATGGTAGGAGTTGACTAACATTTGGAAAGGACGCTCTGCCACAGAAACATAAATATCAGAAGGCGCTGCTGATGTGCTAATTACCCTGGGGCCATGGCAGGACCTGCCTGAGGGTCAGGGTGGGGGGCGGATTCCTGGTGGCCACATCCATGTGGCTTGCAGGGAGGAGCGGCCTAGAGGCTTGGAGTGCGGTTTCTCTCTGGAAAGAAAAAAATATTTTGGAGTCCCCGAGGGGCGGTGGGTCCGTAATTCTCCAAATTTTGAAAGCAGAGTCCTCTAGGTTTTGGGGTGTCTTAGGTTCTCGGCAGACAAGCTGACTTGGATCTCTGGCCAGAGCTAGGACAGGACTTTGGGCTGGCGGGGTGGCCAGGAACTGGCCCGCCCACCCTGGAAGGCCAGCTGTCCTGTGGCCGGGTCTCCCTGTCTGATGCCACACATCTGAGTTCCACACGGCCCCTCTAAGCCACTCTGGTGTCCCCAGAGGAGCCATGTCCTGGAATCGAGCTTTCTCTAAGGAGCTGACTGGGGTCTGTGGAGGGCGTCTCAGCCTCAGGGGTGCAGACACGCTTGGGGGGTCCATTTGGCTGTGGTGGCGTCTGCTGCCGAGATGCTCCGTTTCAGGGCGAGCTCCCCAGACAGCGCTGCCAGGATGGCTGCTCTGACCCAGCCCTCGCCTCCTGCTCCTTGACCTCCCCCATGCTTTTTTCCTTTTTTCTTTTTTTGGTATTGGGGATTGAACCCAGGGGCATTCCACCACTGAGCCACATCCCCAGCCCTATTTTGTATTTTATTTAGAGACAGGGTCTCACTGAGTTGCTTAGGGCCTCACTAAGTTGCTGAGGCTGGCTTTGAACTCGTGATCCTCCTGCCTCAGCCTCCCAAGCTGCTGGAATTACAGGCGTGCGCCACCACGCCCAGCCTCCCACACACTTTTCATACAAAATTTGAAGACCATAAGATGCACCCTCTTGAAGTATCCCAGTCACGTTTAATACCTGGGTCAAGTTCAGCCCCATTTGCTAATCCCAGGACATTTTTTATCACCTCCAAAAGCAACACATGCCCACGAGCAGGAGCCCCCTGCAACCACGCATCTACCTTCCCCCTGGAACTGCCTACTGGGGACACCGCGGTGAACAGATTCCCACGGCGCCGCCGCCGGGACTGCCTTCTTGCCTAAGGCTTTAAGGCTCCTTGCGGCAGGTGCCACTACGCCCCTCCTCCCGGCGACGGAACATTCCATTGCAGACGCACCTCGCGAGCTCACCCAGGCACGCACGGGCAGACGCATGGGCTGTCACCACCTTTTGGCTCTCGTGAACGACACTGGTGTGCACATTCACGCCCAAGTTATGTGCACAGTGCACACGAGTCTTGGTTCCCCGAGGGCTGAGTACACACAGAGGGGGATTACTGGGGCATGTATCACTCCTGGTTTGGGGACCATCAAAAGCTCAAGATCTGGGCCAGTCCTGGGTGCCTCTGGGCTGGATCTGGGCTGCTCCACCCTCTCACCATGAATCTGGATCTCAGAGAGGCTTTGCACCCACCCAGCTTGGGTCCTCATGACACGAGTACTCCTTGGGGGCACGATATCCTGAAATATTTCCCTAATTCACTGGAAGGAACACGTCTGGTGCTTGTAACTTCAGTATGGCCTTTGGGGACATCTACTATCTAATGCTGTGTTATTAGTTGCATGAAGACATAGGAATGAACTCAAGGAAAGGACTCCCGATCGGGATTTCCCAGGCTTCCTGTCTTGCATAAGATTCCAGATACCATACTAAATTGTACAGCAGGTTTTTAAAGCTTAGTTAATGCTTACTAGTTTAAAAAAATGTTCTTGAGGGATTTGCATATTAGAGTCAAATCCACTTGTCAGTCATTCCCTGAGCCCCACCATTGCATGAGGAATTTTGTTTTCTTGACGTCAACTCGATCTGATTGAGTTGACGGTGCAGCCGGCAATGACATACGCCACCCACAGAGTGGCTTGGGCCAGGTCCCTTTCGGATCATTCTAACAATCCGACTGGGTCCTCTAAAAATTGAATGGAAGTTCAATTGGACCTGAAGGGACCTTGTATCCATTTACTGAATATTGACCACGTCAATATTCTAAAGAAGTTTTAGGTACTACTCTTTTCTGAATAATTTATCTTTGCTAATGAAGGCTTCAAAAGTTGGTGACCCTGAAAGAAGAACGTGTCCCCTGCCTCCTCCCCCCATAGCCCAAATGAAGGCTTTGTGGGTGGAAGGGATGAAAATACTCATTCAGCGAAGGCAATGTGTCACATTCGCATCTCCTCTAGACACATGTCCCCCAAGTCAGACTCCAGCTGGTGTCAGCGGGAGAATTAGGCAGGATAGGAGAGGCTGTGGTGCAGTAACAAGCAGCCCCACGAACGTCAGCTTCATAATAACAAACGCTGATTTCTTACTGGGTCTCCATTCTTCTAACTCTGGAAGAGGAAGCAAGGCTCACCAGAAGGGCTATTGATTTCTGCGTGGATTGGAGGTTTCCTGGGTGACATTTTCAAGCTGCTTGGCTGCTGTGCCACCTAATTAATTTCTGCTTTATGTTGAAGGATCTCCTGAGACAGCGCACTTTCCATCAAGAGAGCAGGCAACGCAGGGGACAGCCCTGCTCCAACTCCTTGCCACTTGCTGGCTGCCTCACTGCTGGCCGAGCGGACACTAGCAGACAGAGGCAGGAATTGGAATCCTACCTCTGGAACCCAAGGTGTGTGATTTGGACAGCTTTTTAACCTCTCTGTGCCTTGGTTTTCTAGGGGAAATAATAGTCTCTGTCTTGTTCTGTAGGGTGGATACGTTGGGCCTGCTGGGTGCCCACAGGAGTCCCCTGCCATATCAGGGGCCCCACATTAGTTCTTGACAGATAGATGATGGGAGTTGGCGTCTTCTGAGAGTCGGGTTAGGGACTGAGCTAAGCACTTCACAAAGACTTCTTCTCACCGTGACAAAGCAGACATAGTATGATGACCATTTTGCAGATGGGGACACCGAGGCTGGAGGGTGACTTGCCTGGGGCCTGATCATCACTGTCCTGAGCTTCGTACCCACAGGGCTGCGTTTGAAGGAGATGCCCCCCCAGGCGATTGCTGTGTGGGCCTCTAGAGAGCACTCAGTGGGCCATGGCAGCACCACGTGCAGGACTCTGGGCCTCGTCCAGCTCTGTCATACTCTTATGGGGACACCAAGGGCCATGTGGTCATTGACCCAGACACATGGCACGTGACTGCTGTCGGAGGTGGTGCCAGGATTCGGAGCTCAGTCCTCTGGACTCCAGGAGGACGCTCTGCCTCCAAGCTGCCTCTGTCTGCAGTGAGCAGGAGCCTCGGGAAGGAAGTGCCCATTTTCCCCGAGGTGACACAGTGTGACCTCTGCGCTCCCGCCACACAGCTTGCTGACACTTGGTCCAGCAGGCTCCTGGCCCTCTCAGGCTGACCCCTCCCAGACCCCACTGCCTGGATTGGCTTCCAGGTCCACTCGCCCAGGTCCAGCTGGCACGTCGTGGGCAGGACAGTTCAGACCAGCAGCCCCTCCCCTCCTGCCTCCCAGTGCCACCCGAGCGCCCGCCAGCACTCTGCTGCTGTGAGCTGTCCCGCAGGGGACCTGGGAGCCGCCCGTCCCTGGGCCCCTCAGGTGCTGTGGCTCTCCGCCTTGGTGGTGCTGTGGGGACAGAGACAGGTCACCACCTGCTTCAGGGTGACCTTCGCCTGCTTGTCCCCCAGTGAGGACTGGGTCTGTCTTAACTGCCTCCTCCTTGGTCACTCCTCCCATGGAGGGCTGGGGACAGTTCCTGTGATTGCCAAAGGCAGGGGAGACCCCACGGCAGGTCCTCACGGCACTGTGGGCCGGTCCTCTTCTAACATGGCCACAGGTGGAGCGGACTTGGCCCAGAGCGGCTGGAGGACTCGGGGACCCTGGAGAATCGCCAGCTCTCCTCGGCTGTGGCCACCGCAGCACCAGGCTGTGCTCCAGGGGCTGGCGGTCCAGCCGGCAGGACGAGGCTGTACCCAGGGGCTGGAGTCCAGTGGGCAGGTGGAGGGGGGCTGTCACAGCAGGCCTGAATGCAGATGGGGACAGGACAGTGGCCTCCCTCAGGTGCCAGCCTGCAGGGGCTTGACCTCTGTCCGGGAAAGCCTGGGCTGGGGGAGGGCCCCTGGGAGGACCAGGCCCACGTCAGGGTCATCCTGGAGCAAGGGCTGCAGGAAGGTGGGATTATGAGAAGGGGCCAGGAGCAGAGTGGGGACCAAGGCTGGAGAGGAGCTGGTCAGGCTCTTCCTATCAGAAGGACCAAGTTCTGAGGAACAGAGGAGAGGTGGGGACAGCTGGGAAGGGGACGGATCCTCCCAGGAGCTCACCACTGGGGAGCGGAGGGGGAGGACAGACAGGAGTCACACTGAGGTAGAACACACAGGTGGGCGTCGGGTGAGGACCCTGCATGAATCACGCTCACCGCAGGGGATCTCTGAGCAGTGCCTGGGGGGCGGGAGCCAGGCGAGGTACCAGGCGCAGTATGTGCAAAGGCCCTGAGGTAGGAGGGCTCAGTGCATTCCAGAAGCAGCAAGAGGCTGGTGTGGAATGGGCAGCGAGCGACAGAGGAGAGAAGAAAACCAGAGGTTTCACTGGGAGCAACAGCTGAGTTCCAGGGTCCAGCGCCTCTCTAGCTTCCCAACCGTCTGGTTTAGATTAAAGCCTGAGATCCCTGCTGGGCGTCCAAGAACAGGCGACCCCCTGGCTGACCCTTGATGGCTGTGCTTATGAAAGGGCACCTGGAAGAACCTGCTGGGGGCCTGTGAGGCCACCGCCAAGCCAGGCTGTGTCCCCAGGAGCCCGGAGAGAGCAGAGGCTCAGGTGAGACTCCAGCAAATGGCACTGATATAACCGCCGGTGAACAGAAGGTCGGGCCCGCGGCAGGACCGTTGATTACACGGAGAAAACCAATCTCGTTTTTAATTTCCTCAGGTGGACTGCAGGCTGCGTGGGTCACGGGCTGGCAGGGAGGGGGGCCCAGGACCGGGGCTTGTTTGCCAGACGAGGAGCCACCCACAGGCCACTCTCTGGGTCCCTAAAGCCTGAATTTCATTGGCTTCGAACACAAACCGGGCCCTTTTCTGAGCAGTTGAACTACAAAAGGCAAAGGAAGCGCCAAGCGGGAGAAGAAAAGGAAATGTTTACTGAGCACCTACTGTGCGCCACGCGCCACCCCGAGCACTGTGTGTAACAGACTCGCTCATTTAACCCTCCAAGGCCCCAGGGCTGGGTCCTTCAATGTCCTCATCCCCGATTCACAGCAGGTAAACAGCTGCAGAGAGGATAGATCCTTTCTTTGAGGTCCCACAGTGGACAGGTGGCCGAGGTGGGGTTTGAACCCAGCTAGGCTGGCTCCAGCCTTTCAGCCCCTAACCTCTGGGCCGCCCAGTGCAGGGAGATGCAGAGCCGAGTCACAGAGCTGAGGGGATGCTCTGGACGTGGCCCAACATCTGCTCAAAGGGGTAACTCTCCCCCACCTCAGTCCAGCAGAGGCTTTAGGGTACCGGAGGCGCCATTGCCGAAGCCTGATTTGCCTCATCATCATTTCTTGCTGGGGTCACTGTGGTCATCTCCTGACAGTTCCCTGGCTTCCTCGCATCACAGCAGGGGTGTCTCCTGATACTCCCACCTGCCTGACTGCAGACAAGGCACTGTCTGGGGGCAGGGACAGCGTGCTAGGTAGCTTTCTTTGCTGTGACAAAATCCCTGAGAAAACTGCCTTAAAGGGGAGGAAAGGTTTGCTTTGGTTCACGGTTTCAGAGCCTTTGGTACTGGTCACTTGGCCCCATGGGCTTGTGGCCAGACAGCATGGTGGAGCACATTATGGTGACCAGGAAGCAGAGAGAGAGGGGAAGGGGCTGGGTCCCAGGACCCTGTCGGAGGGCACACCCCCAGTGACCTAACTTCCTCCCCTGGGCCCCGCCTCCTAAGGTTCCACTGCTCCCCAGGCACCGCAGGCGGTGACCCAGGCTCCAGCACGGGGCCTTTAGGAGACCACGAAGATCCAAACTAGGACAGATGGCTTCCTGAGCATCTTTGTCACTTAACACCCAGCACTGAATCCGGCACACAGTAGGGACTCAACAAGAACCCCCTGAACAAACGAGTAAGCAGAGACGTCTGCTTTCCACCTGGTGGCAATGCTGACTCACGTCCCCCGACAGCCTGTGGCACCCGAGCTGGGGTGGGGTGGAGGGTCTCTGAGGATCCGCCGCGGCCACAGCAGGAGCAGGGCCTGGCCGGGTTCTGCAGATGCGGTCACGGCTGTGACAACTGAAGTCCCACGGCACTGACAGGGGTCACCCAGCTAATGCGGCTGCTCCTGGGAAAGGGGGGGCTGACCCACGGCCGGAGGATCACACGGCAAGAGCAGTGGCCCTGCTGCCACCGCTGGTGCTGTCACAGGCGTGGCTGGACGCCAGCTGTGTGCAGATGAGGCCCGCGGCCGCCCCTCCTGCCCAGCACGTCGGTGAGCCTGTCGGGGTCCTGGGGACAGGACGGGTTACGCCTGGGATGTTCCGGAAGCTGGCCCCGCTCCATCAGCACCTCCTGCCTCCCCAGGCTCCCAGGGACGCTGTCCCCACCGGGCTTCTGGACGTTTCCACGGCAGTGCCGCTGGGTGCAGTGTGGGCAGGTGGAAGCAGATGGCGGGAAGCAGGCTGCTCGGTGGCCAGGGTGACATCCTCACCAGGTCCCGAGAGTGCAGCCTGCAGGTTCCTCAGCCTAACAGAGCCCAGAGGGCAGCGGGATGGGGTCTGGGGCGGTGGCGGGGCAGCCGAGGAAGGGTGGGCCGAGCCAGGGCCCGAAAGCTGGGCGGAGCCCGCAGCCCGCAGAGGTTCCAGCGCGGGAGCACCGAGGACCCGGCCCAGCCCGGGGGAAGGACCCCCAGCCCCGCAGGCTCTTGTTCCCAGGTGAGACCTCCATAAACCGCATCAGGAGCAAAGCTGTCCCAGCAGATGAACAGCGATGGCCCCGAGTTCACAGAGGGGTGGCTTTGATGGTTCAGAGGCAGCTCAAGGCCAAGTCCAGGGCTGGGCTGGCCGTGAAGCACCACGTGGGTGGGAAAGGAAGGGGCGGCAGGATGGATGAGGCTGGGGAGCAGAGAGGGCCAGGCAGCTGACACGCAGGCCCCAGAGCCCCCCAGGATCCAGGAGCTCCTTGAACCCTGGGAGGCTTCGAACCCTGGAAGTCACAAAGCCCAGCCCTGGACACAGCCTTGAACAACCTCCTGACAATCACGCAAATGCTTCCGAACCAAAGAACTGCCACATACTGAACGTCAAGCAAAAAGGCCTGGGCTTTTCGGGGGGCTGTGAATGCTCCGCAGTGAGCTGACGACGAGTCAGGGGGCGTGACCTGTGAATATGCTAAGAATCCCAGATCGCACGCTCCACCACGTGGGTTCTGGGGTTTGTGAATCATACTGCAACATGAAAAGAGAGGCAGGAGCCCCTTTTCCAGCCCTGTCCCCCTGAGGCAGGAAACTCAAGGACCCCACCACGTGGTGCCCGGGTGTGGGACGCCACATTCTGCAGAGTGGAAACCAACAAGAGCATCACTTGGAAAATGGTGGTGAGGACGTGCCACCTCCCGGGCACCAGGGCAGTCTGTAGCCAGGAAGGACAACTGGACAGACATGTGCCTTGCGTGCCGGTCACCTGGGCTCTGGGTATTAAAAACCTGAGGAGGACTCAAGTTCTTGTCCTCAGCAAGAGCCAGGAAGAAGCCAAGGAAACCAGTGACCAGAGGAGGTGGAATCGCCATGGGCCGGGAGGACTGAGGCCCGGCTCCAAGGACGCTCGAGGAGGGTGAGCCCACTGGCCTGGGGACCAGGAAAGGGGAAGGGGAGGACATGTGTGAGGTGGACGGCGATGGTGATGGATGGCGAGCATCCTCAGGGTGCAGCAGCGGTGGCAGAGGAAGGAGGGCCCCTTAATGTGGCTGCTGGGCCTGGGGCCGGTCTGGGCTATCCAACTAGCCCCTTCTGGGGAGTGGCTGAATCGGGGAGTCCTTCCCGGCCTCTGGGGTGGGGCGGGCGAGGTGCCCTGGGAAGACCTCCCGTAGTCCTGGCTGCCAGGGTCCTGGTCCCTCCTGTGCGAGGCCCTCAGCTCTGGAGGCACGGCCCGTGGAAGATGCTCACTGAGTAGCAGGAGAGGGCCTGGGTGGACGAGGGGTGCTTGCTGGTGACATGAGAGACCCTCGTCCCCATTTCAAACCCACGGCCTTGCGTGCTCAGCAAGTGCTCTACCACTGAGCTACACCCAGCCCTGTCCCTCCCCTTTCAAGACAGACCTGTCCAGTGTCCTTCAGACTCTTCTAGAAAAGAGCCCGTCTGGTCACAGGCTCCTGGGAAGGCATCCTGGCCCATCACGGTCACCCTCCTGGGTAAGATGACTGAATTGTAAAGTGACTCTCGGGAGGAAATCTCAGCATCTCGGGAGTCTCAGATGTCACCAGGGTGTGTCCACATGCCTCGATCACACCAGCACTCTTCTTGGGTGACCTCCCCAGGGTGCCTCTGGCTTGGCGGGTGAGCGTCCCACCGCGGGCTGGTGTCACACACTTTGGCGGGGCCCTTGGTGCGCTCGCTGGGGCCTGCTGGGTCTGGGCGTCTTTCCTTCATGCAGACAGGTCCGAGGTCCCGGGTCCAAGGCTCGTGGCTCATCGCTCCACAGCCTGACGCAGGGGACGGGAGCCTTCTAAGCATTGCTGCCGCCTCCATCTCCTTGGCCAGAAGCTATTCTTGAAGGTTCTGTGCGCTGCCTCCTAGTGAATCCAGCTGTTCCATCCCGGCTTCCCTGAAGCCCCCCTTAGTATCTGTGGTTAATCACAATTCGTCCCCCCCCCCCTGGTACTTG
>JAJEJO010002489.1:166703-199288 GCA_020662805.1 Glaucomys volans | reverse complement strand
CTGGGGAGGAGGCCGGCTGGGCTGGGAGGAGGCCGGCTGGGCTGGGGCTGCCGCAGCTCCAGGGGGCGAGGTTAATTAGGGGCTGCAGTCAAGGCTGCCGCGCCAGCAGAGCCTCATTAGCAGTATTGTGAGGCCGAATCCCGCCAGGGCGGCCAGCTAGGGCAACGGGCAGTGCTTCCAGAGAGGAGCTGGGTGGCAGGACCTGAAGTCCAACTCCCAACCCTTGAGAGCCAACGCCATGTTTTCACTGTCCCAGATGAGGAGACTGAAGTTCAGGGAGGCCGGGCCATTGCTGCCCAGTGACGGGGAGGGTCTCCTCTCCCAGGGGTGCTTCACTCCTAAGGGGAGGGTTAGGTCCATGGGGCGGGGGCTTGGTGGTGCTCAGGTAGGAGGGGACGGGGTGATTCAGCGCGGGGGCGCAGGCCTCCCTGTGTCCCACCCGCGGTGGCCTACCCTTGACCTGTGGGACCTCAGCACCAGGACCACCCATCCGACCCCAAGAGGCGGCCTTCCCCAGAGCTCTGGACGCACAGGCTGCCCTGGCAGTTCCCTCCTGGTGGCCCAGGGGAACGGCGGCAGGCAGATGACCCGGGCACACAGAGCTGCAGTGCCCTCAAGCGCACAGGAGGCCGGGGGCATCCAGGGCAGTGCTGGGGACCTGCCGCCAGCTCCTCCTGGGCAGCGAGAGGCCGTGCTGAGCACCTGCCGCTCCGGGAGGAGCCTGGCTGGGAAGAGCTGGCCCCAGGGGGTGTCCAGCCCGCTCCAGGCCGGGGCTTCCAGGGGCCACAAAGTCTCAGGCAGGATGGTCTGTGCCCCACGTCACACAGCACTGCTCGGTGCACAGGGCTGACCCAGCTGCTTCCCCACGAAGCCCCAAGCGCGGCCTCCTCCCTCCCTCCCTCCGTTTTCTTTCTTGACTTTTCTTTTCTTTTCTTTTTTTGGTGCTGGCGATTGAACCCAGGGGCACCCCACCACTGAGCCACATCCCCAGCCCTATTTTGTATTTTATTTAGAGACAGGGTCTCACTGAGTTGCTTAGGGCCTCGCTAAGTTGCTGAGGCTGGCTTTGAACTCACGATCCTCCTGCCTCAGCCTCCCAAGTGCTGGGATCACAGGCGTGCGCCACTGCACCTGGCTTGACTTTTCTTTAAGGTTTCCCGTGACACATTCTATGAAGGGCTGTGCTCCAGAACAGTCTTACATAACCCGGCCCGTGCGGCGCCTCTGCTCCAGGCCTTCCGCAGCCTCTCCGAGCGTCTGCAGTGAGACCCCCTCTGCCCTCCCAGCCCGCACGCCGGCTCCGGCCTCCAGCTCTGCTCGCCCAGGGCCTGGCGCTCTGCACAGGGCTCCTCCTGGGCTCTTGGGTCTCTGCTCCGATGCCACCTCCCAGGTGGGGCTTCCCCCCACCCTGGCCTTCCTGGACACTACTTCCCTTACAGGCCGCCCCCAGGACCAACGGAACGAACCTCTTGCTTGTCCACGCGTCCCTCCTGTCCCCGTCCCCAGGGGTGGAACCGTGCTGAAGTCCTAACCCCCATCCCTGCGGCATCTGGAGCCACTGACTGTTCTCCAAAGTAGCTGCCCTGGTCCCACCCCCATCCTCTGCATCCTCAGTGACACTTTTTAGGATCTGTCTTGACGCTGACCGTCCCTGCGGGTCTCAGCGCTGTCTCCTGGTGGCTGGGGCCTCTCGGTGCCACAGACAGGAGCTGCTCTTGGCCTGTCCGGGGACCTTGGATAAGCCACCACCTAGACCCTCCTTTGCCCCAACCTAGCAGGACTCCCTCATGGAGAAAATCTCTGCCCTCAGGAGTGGAGGGAGCATTCAGAGACCCACAGGAAGTCAGGAATAGCCTGGAACTGGGTCGCCGCCTCGCTTCCTCTGGCAGACTGAGGATTTTCGTCGCCTTAGAAAGAGCAACACTTCCCTCCCTCCCTCCCTCCCTCTCTCAAGCCTCCCACGTCCTAGAGATGCTGCTTCTTTCTTGGCATCTTTATCTTCAAGACCAGAATGATTTTAAGTGCTCGATGTCACCTCTCCTTGGAACACTCTTTTCAAGGAGTTTCAGGCACTTTGCGGAGAGAGGGGACACGGGTGGCCCACAGCTCTTTAAGGGCCCTCACTTAGACTACTGTGTGAGCGTCTGCCCTCCAGCTGTGCTCCAGGGCAGCCCTGGAAGGAGGGTCAGGGAAGGGATGGACTTTGGTCTGGAGTTCAACAAAGAAGCTAGCAGAACATCTCCCAGGTCCCAGGTGTTTCTCCAAGACCATGAGAAAAAGTGGCCCAAACTCGGAAATCAAGTTTTCAGAGGAATTCGGCCTTAAAATATCCCAGGTCCCCGATGTTTTGCTGAAGGAGGGACGCGCGGAAACAGGCCTCCGGCCCAAGGAGGCAGGAGGGGACGTTTGGACTAGAATATCTAAGGGATGAGAAGAGGAGGGCCGGGAGCCCAGCTGGGCATCTTGCCTCACCCCAGCCGGGGTCCCCACAGGTGAGCCCACCAATGACTGACCTTCCCAAGCCGCAGGCACCACCCACGTGACCTCGCCTGCTGTTCCCGAGGTGGCAGGGGGCCAGGGTGTGTGAACAGGCCAGGGCGGGTCCCAAACCCAGCATCCAACTTCTGCCCCATCCTAGTCTCGATCCCACTGCTCCGATGCATGAAAGACCCGGCTCAGGTTCGTGGACACAGTTAGATGCTAATGAGAACTTACCATCGGGAGGACCCTGTACCGGGGCCGGAGGGGAAAATTCCCCCGAGCGGGACCTTCCGCACAGCTCCAGTCAGTAGCCTGGTTCTCCCGCTCACAGCGGGTGCTCTTGACAATCCCAGGCCAAGGCCAAACCCTACGCTAGCCAGGGGGCAGGCTCAGCCGCAAAGAGGGCTGCTCCCTGCTGGAGGTGACGTCCGGCTGGCTCCTGCCACCCCCGTCACACCTCAGGCTGGGCCTTCGGGTGGGCTCTGCGTTCCCTCAGAAACTCTGCAAGGGAAGGGGAGGCTGCCCAGGCCGAGCTCAAGCCTCCGGGAGACACTTCTAAATTTTTGAATGAATTGCCAGCAACTGAAGAACTGGGAGAATTCACACGTGAATCTCCAGCTTGTCTTGCAAATCACACGTCTGGTCCCACGGGGACCGCAGTCCCACAGGGCCACATGCTGCTGGCCTTGGGTGAAGCCTCTGTGCAGTCACTATCCCAGTCACTTCCCTGTCTACACTGCCGGCCAGGTTTCCATGGCGTGGGGCAGGAATTCCTTGCCACTCTTGTATCATTGACAGGTCAATGAGAAATGGTCACCTCCCTTGAGGATCTCATAGGGGACACTCCAGTCGTGCCCTCGCTTCAAGTGGGTCATGAGAAGAATGAGGCGGGTTGGGGGGACTTGGTGAAGAGAGACGGAAACTTGCCTTTGTTTGAACCCTGGTGTCCTGCATTTTAATTTTAACGCAGGGACCCATCACGGGTCACACTCCCAGACACTGGTGGCATGGATTTAGGTGCAGGGGCCTTAAATTCACCAAACCTGTTTCCACATCCATGAAATAGTGTGCGGGGCTGAGACTCCATCTCACTGAGTCAGAATGGCAGTTGTCAAGAACACAGGCAATAATAAGTGTTGGCGAGGATGTGGGGAAAAGGTCCACGCCTGCGTCCATGGTGGGACTGCACTGGTGGGACTGCACTGGTGCGACCGCCCGGAAAGCAGCATGGAGAGTCCTCCGAACACTCAGAATGGCACCACCATTTGGCCTAGTGATCCCACTCCTTGGCTTATGCCCAAAGGACTTAAAATCAGCACACTACAGTGACGCGGCCACATCAATGTTCATAGCAGCTCAACTCACAATAGGTAAGCTATGGAACCAACCTAGATGCCCTTCAACAGATGAACAGATAAAGAAAATGTGGTACATACACACAATGAGATATTACTCAGCCTTAAAGAAGAATGAAATTATAACATTTGCTGGTAAATGGATGGAACTGGAGACTACCATGCTATGTGAAATAAGCCAATCCCCCCAAACCAAAGGCCAAATATTCTCTTTGATATGGGGATGCTAACTCACACTAAGGGGGTGGGAGGGAAGAACAGAAGTTCAGATTAGACAAAGGGGAATGAAGGAAAGGGAGGGGAGATGGGAATAGGAAAGACAGTGGAATGATTGGATCATTTTCCTATGTTCACATATGAATGCGCGACCAGAGTGACTCCACATCACGTACAACCACAAGAATAGGAAGTCACACTCTGTGTAGGTATGATATGTCAAAATGCACTCTGCTCTCATGTGCAACTAAAAAGAACAATTTAGAAAATCAATGAAACAATCGTGTATAGACAACACGGCATGCCTGTCCGGAAGAATCGTACTGACCCTGCACATTAAGATCCTGTTTTTAAGAAATGTTCCAGAAAGGCTAGTCTTATTAATATTTGCACAAATTCATTATTTGTTATAATCATGACTCAAAATAGCAGCAGAACCTTTATTCCTAGATCTTTTTTTTCCCCAACATTTTTTTCTGGATGGTGATAGAAATCCATGCTCTTAACGAAAGCCGGCCTGGAGAAGCCTGCACGCGGCGAGACCGGAATCCTGGACTTTCTAATTCTGACCTCTGAGCATCAGGAGAGGCCGCCCTCAGTGCAACGAAGGGCAAGGAAAACTGACTTCGCAGGCCCCTCGGTGACGTTCTCCAGAATGAAAGTGACACTGGCGTCCCCTGGGCTGTCACCACGGTCCACACCCTGGCAGCTCAATTGAAATCCCAGTGTCCAGGCCTGACGGTCTTGTCCCCGGTGATGGCCCTCAGACACGAGGTGCTTCCAGTGTCAGTGGCAGGGCTGCTCCTGAGCCTGGCCTCCCCTGAGCCTCCCCGGCTCCAGGCCAAGGACCACCAGGGAAAGGTTGGTGGCTCCGGCTCCCACTGCAGCGGGCCACCCCGAGGACAGTCGGCATCCCCAGGCTCAGGGACGCTCCTCCAGGCCGCTCCCCGGCTCTGACAGCCGTGTGGGGTTGTGTCGTGGCCCTGAATCCCAAGGCCAAGCAAACGCTTGAGCTCCTGCAGCCTCGGAAGCCCCGACCCCGGGCTCCTCTCAGCCCAGCGGAGCCTCTGAGGAAGCTCAAGCTGATGCCCTCCTGCCCAGTGGGGTTCAAAGCCGTCTCTGCTGGGCGGCTCCAGTGCTCGGGGCTCTGGCCGCAGGCAGACCTGCCCTGGGCCTGGTCTGTGGCTGTTTGCAGACGGTCCCACGGATCCAGGTGAGGGTAGAACAGACCCCCGTGAATGGTGGGAATTTCCAGCCCTGGGGAGAGGAGAGCCTCTGTTGTTGGGCCTCCACTCTAATCCTCCTCCTGACTTTGACCTTCCAGAGGAAGCTCACCCAGTGTTTGGCTGCGAACCAATCTCAGTCTGCAAAATCCAAAGGAGAAGAAAAGAAAACCCGGAATGTATATCCACCGCCTCCTGCCGGTCCGGATCTGACTCCCTGTCCCCGAGGATTCAGCGCCCAGGCCAATCTTCAGAGCAGAGCTTTCCTGATGTGCCTTGATTTAGTGCCTCCAGCCCATATTAGCCCCCATCTGTCTACTTCGGCACCGCAGTCGGCTGAGGGCTGGAGTTTACTGACGGTTTCCTGCATCTGGGCACCTGGTGAGACAAGCATTTCAGAAAGCGCCTCACCTAGTCCTCACGGAGATTCTCAGGGGAACCAGAGCCTTCTCCAGTTGACAGATGAGGAGTCTGATGTTCAGAGTGGTTGGTAGTAAATCGTGCCACTCCCTGTGTCTTGTTAATGTCGCCCCTTAGGATAGCGAGGGCACTAGTCTTGAGCTCCAGGAAATGCAGAGCAGGCACTAAACAAACAGGGCATCTGCTCCTGCCTTCCCAGTGAGCCTCGACACCCGGCCTCCTGTGCCTTGACACCAGCCATCTTTCCCCCAGGGCTGGATGTCCCCAGGTGCAGGGCCGGGGAACTCTCTCCCCAGGACATTTAGAGAACAGCCATTCCCGGCTATCGGGGTGCAGATGTGGAAGGCGGAGGCCGAGCCCCTGCCTCACTAGAGCCTCTTCCCTGCTGAAGGCTCAGAGGAGGCTCTGGGAACCTGAAGGGCGAGTCTGCAGGCCGAGGAAACTTCCTTAATCCACGTATTTGACAACTCTTGGCTTTGCCGAATGCCAGGCACTGTCTCACGTGCTGTGGGGACGACTATGGGGCAGACGCGGGAGGTCCTGGCACTCAGAGGCGTGGTCTGGCTGCCTGGGGTCTGAGAGGGCGAATCCCAGGGTGTGACCCAAGGTCAGGGTGATGCCCTTCATATTTAGACTCCAACCAGACTATTATAGGGTGCACACTGCAGGGCCAATCGTGACCACAGCAGGGGACAGGGGACTGTCTCTCACGGGGGCAGGTGAGAGGACCCTCCTCTAGGCAGCCTCTGACGTCAGCTGGGCTGGGGGTGATGCTCTGGAAAGGCAACGGCTCACCCCAAGTGCCCACGGAGGAGAGGAGCGGTCAGCAGGGCTGGGTGTCTGTGACCTGGAAGAAGATGAGCCAGGGTGGACGTGTCTGCAGGCCAGGGGACGTCGCCTCGGGTCACTTACCCAGAGAGCTCTCAGGTAGAGACCGGCCCCGCTCCACGGAGCCCCCCCGCAGCACCAGGCTCTGGCGAAGCCATCTGGGCCTCACTCCCCCGCCCAGGTCCCCTCCTCCCCAGTGCTCGTAGAACAAGGCCCTCTCCCGGCCTTGGGAGAGTTCACTGACATGCCATGACGTGTCCGGCCCACCTCTGGGC
Source organism: Glaucomys volans (assembly GCA_020662805.1). Taxonomy (NCBI): domain Eukaryota; kingdom Metazoa; phylum Chordata; class Mammalia; order Rodentia; family Sciuridae; genus Glaucomys; species Glaucomys volans. Next base: position 192,490 of record JAJEJO010002489.1, on the reverse strand, counting down.
ACACAGCAGGTGCCAACGCAGAGCACGGCCCTCAGGGCAGTGGCAGGGGTGTCGGGTCTGCTGTGACCTGCCTGGGCTCTTGGCGTGTGTTTGGTCAGCGTGCCACTCAGAGGGCCTCCAAGGGACACCTACTAGACCAAGAACCCCCGCTGCGGCCACCCTCTGTGTTCCCGCCACGCCAGGGCCCTCTGGGCTGGTCCTGCCTCAGTGCCCAGCACAGTGCCATCCGCGGGTGACCCCCGCCCACGCCTGCCTTCCTCGCCTCTCCCTCGCCAGGTCAGATCCCCCCACGTGTGCAGGGCACTGCCTGCTCCCGCAGCCCCTCTGTCCTGCGCCAGCACCCGCTCCCCAGACCTGATCCCACCATGGCAGCTCCCAATGGTCCCCAGTTCAAGTGCACCCCCACACCAGAGGGGCTGGTCAGCTCTAGGCCTGGCAGACAAGGGCCACGTCCCAGGTTGGAGCTGCGGCGTCCCCAGAGGAGGACGGCCGAGGCCCTGGCTGCAGGCCAGCTGGTCTCCTTCAGAGTGCTTCCTCCCTCCTCTCCAAGGGCCTGGGGTCAGTGACAGCTTCTTCTATCTCATTTGCAAAAGCGCCTTGCAACTCGGGGTGACTGTGTCTCCAGGGGACACCTAGCAATGGGCAGAGACATATATGGCTGCTGGGGGGAGGAGCCCCCGTCACCTCATGGGTAGAGACCAGAGAAGCTGCTGAGCACACTACAATGCACAGCACGGCCCCAAACAGAATGATCCATCCAAACTGTCAATCATGCCGAGCTGACGAAGCCTGGCATCCTGTGGAGGGGGAGACGCCAGGTGTGGAGAATGTCAGCCTTGAACCTGGAGAGCAGACGGATCCACTGAGAGCCAGGGTCCCCACCCGGTTCTGCTGCTCCCCACAGCCTGGGCACGTGGGCCCTGTCTGAGTCTCATTTCCCCTGCACAAGATCAGGGCCATGGTATTCAGAACACGGGACTGTGGGGATTTAAGAAGTTAAGGCAGAGACGGCACCGGCTTGGCTGGCCCAGGACGGGCACGCGGGACACAGATGCCGTTCCCTCCCGCCTGGCCACCTCTCCCTCCTGCCCAGAGCTGGAAGTGCATCCAGGTCTGGTCTGTCCGGTGGTGATGTCCTGAGCAGGTGGAGCACCTTTCTCAGAGTCCACTGTCCCTCCTGCTCTCGATCACCCCTCCCTAATTCTTCATCAACCCCCTCCCCCCACTAAGCTTCCCCGAGGGCCTGTGGTGGGCCCTGGGCTTCTGGAAGCCATCAGTCACCAAGCCTGGCATCAGCCTCTGTCATCCCTGAGCTCAGGGGAGAGGATAGACAAGAATCAGAAGTCTGGAAACAGGGGCAGGGGGACCCCACGATCGTGCATGCCCGTGGTGGTCAGGAGGGTCTCAGTGAGGAGGGGACGGTGGGACAAGGCCTGAAGGAGGGAGGATGTGGCTGTGGGGACATTGGAGGAAGGCTCCAACTGCAAAGGCGGCCACAGTGCAGCCCGAGACCCTGGACCAGCGGCCCCGGCAATGGGGAGCCCCGCCTCCCACAGGTCTTTCCAGGGAGGCCCACCTGCCAGGTGCCCGGGGGGAAATCATGTCGTGGTGGCTTCTGGGGGGGGGTGGGGAGGGGCACGACTCCACCCACAGATGGGGATAAAGTGGGCTGGTTTGAATTAGTGCCGCTCTCCACACGCCCCGCCATCTGCCTCAGGGAAGGGTTGTGGCCGGGTCATCCGCTCACCTGTTCCAAAGGAACAAAGGACCCACGCGGTGTGGCTGGCATCAGAGGACGGGGGCCTTGAACCACGGCAAGGAACGGGACCATCTGTGCTTGTGCCTGAGGCTGACCCCTGGCCTCCAGCGGTGCACAGGCAACACTGGGTGTTCCTGATTGCAGCCGCCCGAGGGCGTCCCCGGGCAGCTCCCAGGAGCCCAGCCAGGATTTCACCCCCGCGCCCGCTCTCTGGGGTGGTTAGCCCAGGGCACCAACAGAGATGCCCGCTTCGTCTGCAGGGGCCTTGGCCAGTTGTGGACATGGGTGAGCGGGGTCCTCGGGGACACTGGGACCCGTCAGACACCGGGGAGGCGTGCACCCCGTCTTCCCACCTCAGAGGACCCGCGTGTGTTCTCTGGGCGGCTGAGAGGGACAGGGCTTCCTGAGCGCCACTGGTGTGCGTGGTGACCCCTCCTACCCAGGTCACCCGCTTCCCCAGCAGCATTCCTCCCACGCAGCTTGTGTCCTGGTGTCCACGGCGCTGGCCATACAGACTGTCACTTGTACTAGCAGGAGGCCACCTGAGACCAAGACACGCAGAGGAGGGCGTCCTGCAGGCCCTATTTAAGTGAGCTCGGCAGGGATGGCGCTGATCGGTGTTTACAGCCTCATGAACATGAGCCACAAAAGAAATTCAAGAAACCCCCCGCCCCCTCGAACCCAAAAAACCCAAGAGAGAGGGGTCTCCTTATGATTAAGTTCCTGGGGCTGAGGCTGAGGCTGAGGTGGAGGCTGAGGCCTGCCTCCCTCTGGCTCATGGTTCCGAGAAGAGGAGAACCTGGGCCAGGGCCTCTCTCCTCTGCTCTTGCTGCCACCATGCCAGTCAGGTCCCATCACCCTCCGCCTGGAGTCCTAGGCCCATCTCCACCTGGATTCCTGGCCACCAGCCCTCCTCCTCTTGGTGCCACCTAGCGTCACCTGGGTCCCTTCCCAGTCGAACGCTCTCCCATCAGGGTAAAGCTCAGGTTCCTGGGCCGGGTGTCCCAGCCCTCCCTGCCTCTGCCCACCCGCGCAGCCCCCTGGCCCTTGCTGCTCCTGAACCACCGCCCTGGGGTGTCACATGGTCAGGGAAGTGACTGCACCTCCGGCTTTCGGTCCTCACGGGTGCACAGCCAGCTCTGCTGGGCAGGGTCATGGCTTTGCCGCCAAGAGCTTCAGATGTCACGGAGCCCAGGAGCCGGCAAGGAGAGGCTGCCTGGGGCAGATGGAGCTTCACGGGGGCTGGACGGAGTGGAGCCGGCCCACCGAGGTGCTTGCTTCCTTTGGAAGCTGAGGAGCAAAAACATCCGCCGCCCAGATGTTGACCGGCTCCTAAATCCCTCCTGAATGACTGGGTGATCTCGGAGCCGCATGCAGAGAACACCTTCCTCCCGGGGTCTTCAGCCTCGAAAACGGAGGTCCGCGGTCCCGGGTGGGGGACGGAGGAAGGAGGATCGAGCTTCTGCTCAGGCAGGTCCTCCTCTGAGATGCTCCGTTTATTGGGATGATTGACAGGGAAGCGAAGGGAGGATTACTTGGGGTTTTAAAGGTTTGTCCTACAGTCAAGATAACCTGAAATTCTCGTGTTCTTCATCCTCCGAAAAGTCTTCTTACTGTGGGAGGAATGAGAGGCGCCAGGGGCCACCCAATCCACAGATGTTCCTCGAGACCGACCAGGAACCAGGACCCGTGCCGTGGGCTAGGGGTGCTGCAGGGCACCCTCAGGCCACCATGGTGGAGCGTGCAGTCCAGAGGGAGGGGACCCCGAGAAGGGCCTGGGGGACGGAATGAATGACGATACGGGCACGTGGGGTGGAGCAGAAGGACGCTTGTGAATGCCCCCGAGGACTGGCCCATCAGGGGACCTGAGGGTGAGCAAGAGCCTCCACGCCACGGGCACCTGGAGGAGGCGCCAGGACCCACAGGGGGAGCCCATGAACGGGCGGAGGTTCCTCGGGGGCCACCTGGGGGGTATGGGTGGACGCCAGGAGCGTGGGCAGGACGCACTAGTGGCAGGGGCCACAGCACTCAGCTCTCCTCCAGACCAGCGATGACAAAGGCAGCCTGAGGCCAGTCGCCCCTCTGTGCATCTTTATGACTCGGATCTTATTGGGAAACAGTCCCGCTCGCTGTGTCTCCTTTGGTGCCGCGATGGCGGGTCGGCTGGTGGAGAGGAGGACCTTGTGGCCCACGTCTTCTGTATTTGGCTTTTTAGAGAGAAAGCTTGCTGATCCCCTTAGAGATCACGGCAGGAAGTGTGGGCTCCTGTCTGCGCGATGGCGTGGCCACGGGGTGGACTCACACCATTGGCTGCTGAGGTCCCAGCCCTCCTGCTGCCGTGGGGGGAGATGGAAGGGGCAGACGGGCAGCGGGAGGGCCCTGAGCGGCGGCACTGCTGCCCCCACAGCTCAGCCCGGGTTGCGTCGCCCCCTCGTTCAGGCGGGGCCAGCGAACTCGGGGCTCCTGCTGTGTTGGTCACCGTCCCAGGCACGTCCCTAGGCCTCATGTGCCGTCCCCACCCTAAAGGGACTCATGCATTCCCAGCATGTGACCCGTGCCTGGCTCACCCAGCGCTGAGGTCAGGTTACCTAATCAGCCCACGTGGAAGTTGGCAGAGGCCCCTCCTGTTACCTTAGACCTTCCGACGCGGAGCCCGAGGCCAGGATGTGGGCTCAGGGATGTAGAGGGATCCTCAGGAAGAGGGGAGAGGAGGGTCAGGAGGAAGAGAGGCCGAAGGAGAGCTGACCTGGGGGAGCCTCCTCCTGACCCCGAGTGTAAGGCAGGCCTTCGCAAGTGTCCCGGTGCCTGGTGAGGCCTGGGGCTGGCTCTCCTATTCCCACGGGGTTGGTCATTGGCTGAGGGCTGCCCTGAAGGGACAGTGAGCTGCTGCCACTTCCTGCTCCCTTGGGCATGTGGGCCAAGTGACATTTTTGGAAAAGGAGTCAAGTTCAAGGTGTTGGGACAAAAGCACTCAGAGCGGGTGTGTGGGGGGCGAAGGCTGAAAGGGTCTACGGGGCTCTGGGTGGCACAGGCCCCACGTCCACAGGAGGCTGGAGGACCCCGCCCTCCTCCAGTGGCGCTGGGACCCCAGCCTCACCCCTGCACCTTCCCAGCCCCCCTCCCACCTCCCGCCAGTGCTCACGGAGCCCGAAGGCCCCTCGCGCCTCCTGCCACGTGGAGCCGTCCTGCAGCCTCTCCTAGATGGTCTCAGTGCCCGTGATCGCTGAATCAGAGCCACACGGGGTCGGTAACGGGGACAGCCCGGCACCCTCTGCATGGTCACGGGGCCATCAGGACGCCGCCCTTAGGAAGGTGCAGTTGAGCCGTCCTCCCTGGGGAGGGAGGTGGGGTTTCAGACGACACTCCATGGACAGTGGCGATGGAGCTTCCTCGCTCTCCACAGAGCCACCGTGCCCCCGGGCCACCGCACCACGTGGGCCACGGCACCGTGTGCCCTGGTGACAGCTCAGCGTGGCCACATCAGTTATCACAAGCAGGACTGCCAGGCCCTGGCAGGCGAGGCCACTTCCCCCGCATGGCCCTGCCCTCGGCCCAGCCCACGGCTCCCGACTTAAAGTCTAGGAAGACCCGGCGAGGCCGCAGCCAGCATCACGTCCAGGGCGTCCTCCCTCCGCCACCCTGAAGCCCTTCAGTTGTTCCGGAGGCCCCAGCTCCGCCCCAGGCCCAGCCCCAGGCCCAGGTGAATTGGCTGGATCAGAGTCTGCGGGTCCACACAGCCCCTTCAGTCACTTCTGGGGTCCAGTAACCTGGCCTGGGAAGCATGCGAGACCCCCACAAGGCCACACCTGCTCGCCATCTGTCTCCAGGGGTGAGGGTCCCACCCACCCCAGCATGCAGCCCGGGGTGGGCAGCGGCACAGGCCCAAGCCCATTCCCTGCCCGTGGCCCACCAGCCAGGGTTCCAGTGCCCGGGAAGCCCACGGCCGAGTCTGAAGCCGAGGGGCAGCGAGGTCCACCTCCCCACCCAGGTGGCCACGTGTGTGCAGATCGGAGGGAGCGCAGAGTCGGGCCAGGGTCCCAGCTGCCGCCCGTTCGGGTAAATTTGAGGGGGTTGCCATTGACCCAGGTTTCCCTCCCTCCCTCCCCTTAAGCAGAGAGCTGACCACAGTGACGGGAGAGGAAGCACGGCTGACGGGACGGGCTGGACACACTCTTCCTTTGTGTTGTGTGTGTGTGTTTTTTAGAATTTTTTAATTGCCCTAATTAGTTGTCCGTGATAGCAGAATGCATTTGTGCATTTTGATAGATCCGAAATAAATGGAGTGCAACCTCTCGTTTTTCTGATTATGCGCATTGCAGGATCACACGGTTCATGCAGGCACACGTGTACCGAGGTAGTCATGTCTGTTCACTCTACGATCCTTCCCACCCCCAGTCCCCTTCCCCTTCCTTCACTCCCTTCTACCTAATCTAAAGTAACTCTATTCTTCCCTCCCCGCCCCTCCATTGTGAATTAGCAACTGCATATCAGAGAAAACATTTGGCCTTTGTTTTTTGGGGTTTGGCTTATTTCGTTTAGCATGATATTCTCCAACTCCATCCATTTACCTGCAAATGCCAGAATTTCATTCTTCTTTAAGGCTGAGTAATGTTCCACCATGGGTATATATACCACATGGAAAATGCATTCTTAATCCACTCTCAAGACACAGAGGGTGCTTCCAAAGCAGGACATCAGCAGGATGGCAGGCGAGATCCTAATGCCCCCTCCCCATGTGACAGAGTGGCACAAGTCACCTGCCACCTTCCACTTTCACCAAATGCTTTCCCTGAGGAACCGTAGTGCGACTGCTGGATTCACTCTGTGTAACACAACAGCGATGGGTGTCTTCTGTTGGTGAGACCCTCAGCACAACTCTCCACGTTTCATCCACGTCCCCCCTGAGGTGGCTGCTACCACCACTGGTTCAGCCATGAGGAAACCGAAGCTCAGAGACGTTGGCTCATTTACCCAAGGTCACACAGCTAGTATGTGGAAGAGCTGGGACTCAGACTCAGCCCTCAGACTGTAAGATCGGCACTCATTCCAGTAGCTTCCAATCCTCCCTCTGGCTTCAGTAGCCACTTCTGTCTTCCACCTGCCATTGCTCTGTGAACTCTGGGGAGAGCTTGTGTCACCAGGGCACGAGCCTTCCAGGGACACTCGGGAGACCAAGGCTGCCGGCTCTTTAAGTGGCCAGTCGCTCTGAACATCGCTGCTGCTCCCGACACCCCGTCTCTACGATCCCGACATCCCTCTCTATGCTCCTGACACCCCCTCTCTACGCTCCCGACACCCCCTCTCTACGCTCCCGACACCCCTCTCTACGCTCCCAACACCCCGTCTCTACAGACTCCGGCTCAGGCACAGGGATTCCGAGCGAGCTTGGCACCTCAGTGGAGACTCAGGACACCCTCTCCCTCTTGGAACAGAACATCCGAAACCTCAATGCACAAAACAGGAGGTCAAAGGACACTTAACCGCAAGTGTGCACAAAATGACAAGCCTGTCCTCGTCCTCCACTGGCAGAAACCCAAAGGTCTGTTCCATTTTCCCGCCCAGGACGGAGAAGCGGTCGAGCCACTGTGATAAGGAGACCGATGGTTCCTTTCTGGACAAACTCCTTGGTGAGATGATACTCAAAGCCCACGAGTCGCCTGCATGGACCGAAGACGATCTGGTGTCCAAGGCTGCCCAGAGCTCTGGGCTGCAGGATAGGCAGGGTCAGAAGACCCGGGGCAGCTGACTTCCATCCAGAGCCTCCTCTTTGCTGAGAGCTTCCGGGGGGTCCGGGATGGGCTTGTTCTGAGGACGGGAGCCTGGGGACCCACAGAGACCAGCTTCCCTCCACGCCTCCCAAGTCCAGCCTCCAAGTTCAGGGGCAGCTGTTGGTACAACTCCAGCCGGGGCGGCTCTGCAGCCTCTTCCTTCCCAGCCAGCGGGGTGTCTGGGCGCCTCCAAGGTGCCTGCCCCCATCAAGAGGGGCTTTGTGTGCTGTGGACCCGGGGCTCCCCCAGGGGGCCTTCCTACTACACGCCCCTCATTTGGCCTCCGCTTTTCTTCACGCTCTTAATTGGCGGCTCATTGCCACTCGAGTGGCTATTAGAGCGCCCTTCCAGGAGGGACCCGCAGAGCCCTGGGCTGGACGGTGTCCAGGCCCGGAAGGGGCCTGCTCCACACGGGCCCTGCGACTTGGGGCATCTGCTCTGAGACACCCTCCTCCTGAGCGCTGGTTACTTCCACAGACCCCGACCTCCGGGAGCCCGTTCTCCTCCTGCCCTTTAACAAAACCCACAGCCACCTAACGTCTGCGCTGACGTTTAGATGTATGGATTTTTTAAGGTAAAGCTTTCAAAAACATTTCTTTCCTTGCTCTGAGTAATGACTATACTTTGTATAAAGTTCCTCTGGGGCAGGGTGACAGGGAGTGGGAGGCAGGTGACAGGCCAGCCGTGGCTTCTCCGCCACTGGTTTTACTTAACTTTTCAACCTGGGAAATGCACTCCACTGTTTCCATTTTATAAGTGAAGCAGGACAGAAGTTCAGCAAGGTTAAGTAACCTGCACATAGTCACACAGCAGGTGGGGGAGCTGGGATTGGAAAGAGCATGTGCCAGGTTCCGGAGCCCGTTCCCCTTCCCCGCAGCAGGCTTCCCTTCCCTCCTCTTGCACAAAGACACACTTTCCCAAGTGCCAGGAAGTGTGAGCTGTGGCTACAGACTTCACCGCACGGCGCCCACTTCTCACCAAGTCAACATCCAGGCTCCTGGATTTTAATTGTGTGGCCTGCTCATTCCACAGGTTTCGAAGGCTGGGCTTTCATTCTGATCGTGCCTGACACAGTCCCTCCGCTGGCCGCCCTGCACCACCCGGCATGAATGGCGTCCTTCGCCTGCTGCTCCCTGGGCAGAAGCCTGGCATGGCCCTGCAGCCGACCTCCACGCCCACTCGGCCCTCAGCACCCAGAGCACGCACTCTGGCCCGAGCCCTCCGGTGACTGGAACCTGTGTCCCTCCCCCAGGGCCTGCGCCAGTCTACCTCGGGCTGGTCAGGGGAAAGCTCCAGGTTCTGGCCAGGCGCCCCCACTCCAGGTCTCCCTGCTCACCTCTGCCTGGTGGTGGGTCTGGGAGACAGAAACGGGCCTGTCTGCCCACTGGGTGAGCACCCTCTCTGTTCCCTCCTGGACATCAGTCCCAGGAAGACAGCCCTAGGTGGCAGGTGGGGCCTGCCGTCCCTCAGCCCTGCCTGTCACCCGAGTGCAAACGACCCCAGTGCAAGCCCGTTTCCCGCTCAGCCCTGGGTCACGGTGGTGGTCTCCATCTGTCTGTCTTCTGTCTCTTTAATTCTCAGTTGGCACCAAACTGTGATGGAAAGAAGAGTCCTGGACAGATGACGACTCCCGTGCTGTCTCCCTGTGCGACTGTGCGCGAACCTGGCCTCTCTGCATAAACAGGAGGTGCTCAATAAGTGCTCATTGAATGAGCGACCTCAAGACACTCCTCTGTCCGATTAGAGGACCAGTAAACTCTTGGCCACTGACCTCCCTCAAGGTCTGCTGCCCTGGGAATGGTGGTCACGGTGCGATGAAGGGTCCCCACGTCACCCGCACTCTGTCTTTGGTGACGTCCTCCGGAGCGCGCTCCCTGCTGAAGCAACCTGTGGGCCCGACCTCGGTGCCGACCTCTCTGGTCAGCTCTGTGCTGTGGAAACGCAGGTGACAGGAAACTCCGGCAAGGCGTGTCCCCGGTGGACATGGCATCTGCTTTCCTCCACCTGGGGGGTCGGTGGTCAGCATGTGGGAGGGACGGCTGGCCGTGGTTTCCTGTGGTTCTTGCCAGAGTGTCACAGCAGGGAGCCGAGGCCCAGGGGGCAGGACGGCTTGCCAGGGGCCCAACGGCCCGTGGAGACGGGCGTCCATCTCTGGATGAGCGAGTGGACTTGCTTCCCTACAGAGTTCAGGAAGGCCCTCTGATGGCGGCAAAGCTTTCTTCCCAGGAGTCATGGCCGATCGGGTGAGTCTGGGTGGAGCCACAGTCTTGGGACAGAGGATCCGTCTTTACCTGCCCAGGGGTCTCAGGGCTGGGGTCCGTCATCGTGGTGTGGACAACGTGTCAGCTTTTCGTCGCTACAACCAAAACCCCTCCTGAGAGAATCACCTGGACGGAGCCGAGCGGCGCTTCGCCTCCTGGTTTCAGGGCCCAGGCCCCGGAGCCCGGCCAGGCTTTGGGCCTTTGTCAGAACAGCACAGCCTGGTGGGAGGCGGAGCGAGAAGGGCCTGGGTCCCAAGGCCCCATGTCCCTGGAGGGCGGGTCCCCATCACCTGACTTCCTCCAAGGAGACCCTCCCCTCAAGGGTCACCACCTCCCCCTGACCACAGGCCGAGCCCCGCCTTCAGCACCTGGGCCTTTGGGGACATTCCAGATCCAAGGACAGCGATGACTCACGGTGACAAACCCACGCTGAGCCGGAGGCCTAGGGACTCCCTCAGTCCCCACGGTGACTTTTGAAACAAGTTTCAGCTCCAGTTTTCAGAAGAGGCGGTTGAGACAGACGCCGACCTCGAGGAAACTGATGGAGTCAGTGACGCGGCCATCGCTGCCTCCACCCAGGGCTGTAGCTGGCCGGCCGTCCCATAGCTGTGCCAGGTCCCTCAGCACCTCACGAGGAGATGAAGGAAATACAGCAGAGGGCGATTCCCTCCCCAAAGAGGCTGACTTGCCCAGAGGCCCCAAGCCAGGCCGCGTTGAGCACTGGGCCGTGGGGACCCCGTCTGCTGCCTTCCCCGGGCCCGTTCCTGAGCCGCGTCCCCCACATTCCTGAGCTGAAGGCTGCAGTGGGGAAGGGGAGTGGGCCGTCCCCCACGCGTCCTGGAGCCAGTCTCCTGGAGGAAATCCAGCAGAGTCCAGGAAGGAGCTGCTGGCCACCTCACAGGACAGATGGGCCCGTCTCCCAGGCCACCCCTGGCGAGCAGCTTCCCACGGGCACCTCCGGGCCTTCCTGCCGTCCTTTTATTCAAGAACAGAAATGACAACACAAGACTGGAATCTCTGAAAACCAGGGAGCACTCAGGTGGGCAACCTGGAGGACGTCTCTCAGAACAAAGAAGGTGTGACCAGAGCAGAGGCCCTCACAACGCGTCATGTCTGACAAGATGCCTTCCCAGGGGGCGAGGAGGCAGAGAAGGTGGAGCTCGCACTGCTGGTGGGAATGGGCGAGGGGGCAGCCGGCCGCGGAAAACAGGCCGATGGAATTCCCATGTGATACAGCAATTCCGCTCCCGGTGAATAGCCAAGGGAGTGGAAACCAGGGACTTAAACACATACTTGCACACTTAAGTCCACAGCAAAAGTATTCATGACAGCCCAAGGGCAGAAACAACCCGATGTCCACTGATGGAGGAATGGATTAACAAAGTATGGTGCGGACACCCGTGGAATATTATTCACCCATGAAAAGGAAGCAAATTCTGGCACCTTATGTGACATGAGCCATGTCGTGCTAAATGAAATAAGCCGGTCACACAGACAGCGACTGTCTGATTCCCTATCTGAGGCACCCAAGCTCATGAAATTGAAAGAGACAGAAGCTGAGTGGAGGCTCCCGGGGTGGAGGAAGGGGCCAGGAAGTAGTTGTTTAATGGCTGCAATTTCTGTTTGGGGAAAGTGAGAAAGTTCTGGAGTCGGGAGAGGGGTGCCCTCCACGGTGAATGTACTTAATGACACCAATTATTGGAAAGGTTAATTAAAATCATGTGTTATTCACAGTTTTCTACCAACAGCAAATAACAGAACAAAAACCCTCAAGGACCCAGTCATAGCAGTGACGACTCAGGGGCCACCTTGACCTTGTCCTTCTGGTGCTGAGAAAGTCCAAAGGGCACCCCAGTGTCCACTGAAACTCACCCCGCCTCCTGTCTCTTCAGGACCCTGGGAGCGGCTTTGCTGGCCTCCTGTGGGCTGGGCCTCCCCTCCCTGCCCCCTGCAGAGGCCCCGTGCCTCCCCTCCCCCGCCCTGCACGGCCTCCTCCTCCAGAGGCCTCCCTGGTCATCAGCCTCCCTGGTTTGCATTCATGTGTCCACAGGGGCCTCTTGCTCCGCAGGTGGAGGACAGAGGGGGAGTCCTCCACACCTCATCCTCCACACCTCGTCCCCCCTCGCGCACCTGCGAGGACACCGGCCTCTCCGGCACTCCACTGCCCGGGGCAGGAGCGAAGGTGGACTCCGTGGTCCTCCCGCTCCCGAAATTCCACCTGCGTCTTTGGAGAGGGGCGTTTGACTTGGTGCAGAATCAAGAGAAGACCACCTGTCGCCCCTTGACCCTGGAGGTCAGGTGCCAAGGGAGCCGCAGAGCACCTGCCCCTCCAGGTGGACATGGGCGGCTGGCCCTGTCCTTCCTCAGGGGGACCACGGCTTGGGGTGCCTGGCTTGTGCTCTGCGGCTGAGCTGTGCCCCAGCCCGCGCGTGGCAGTGAACCCCAGCCGGGCCCGTGGCAACCAGGCTGCACCCCTGCTGGACGACGCCCTTCACAACAGCTCCCGTTTCCACTGGGTCACGGCTCGCCAAGGCAGGGACACTGGTGTCCCCATGGACCCCCCTCATGCCCAGGGCCCACAGAGCAGGTGCGTGAAGGCCAACTTCTGACAAGTGAAACCACCTGACCCCAGGAGGAAGGCGAGGAGGCCAGAAGGGGCGACGGTCACCTCGGCCACCCTTTTATCCCGGGGTCCACGGGAAGGGGGCTGAGGTGGCATTTGCCCAAAGGAAGCTCTGGACGGACGAACTGTCAATCTGTTGTCAGCAGTGATGACTCTGGTGACCGTTAACCCTCCTGGGTCCCTCTCCCTCCACATGTAACCACTGCATCCCCCCCACCAAGCTGGCCCGGTCAGCGAAATGAGCCCCCTCCGAGTTGGTGGCCCCAGAAGCGGCAGATCCCAACGCAGAGCGTCCTAACGGTGGCGAGATTACAGAAGGTCCCTTCAGTGTCACTGTGACTTTCAGTGACTGTTTATCAGTGTGTCGCAGGGCAGCAGTCCTGTCCCCTCCCTGGTGCTGACCACACTGGGCTTTGCCCCCGACAGGAAAACACACAGCAGAACGCGCTCCGGGGTGGGCGGGAGGGTCCTTCTCTGCTCCGGGCACCGCCCAGCCTGTTCTGAGCCGCTTGTGGGTTTGAGAGAGGCCGAGGAAGCCCTGGAGTTAGGGAAGGGGCGAGTGTCCTCAGGGCCAGGCTGCTCCTGCGGTGGGCGCCGGGTTCTGGGCACCAGGACAGCAGCCGGGCTGGTCCCTGGGCACCGGCTGCAGTGGGATCCATCCGGGTTTTTCAGCCAAAGCTTGTGTTTGGGTCACAAAGGAGCCTGACTCTCCAAGACCTCGTCCATCTCCCTGCAGCTGACCCGCGTGGTCAGGCTGGAGTCCCACCAAGGCCCACAGGCAGGAGAACCTGGCCAGGGACGTGGCTCTGGGCTTGGACGTTCTGGGGCAGGGCAGGGTGTGGCCACTCTGGGGACAGGTGCTGCCCGGGAGGGACTTGGATTCCAGAGCTGCCCACGTGGGTTTGGCCGCTGGGAAAACCCCTCCGGCTGTTCATTCACAGACTGGAGACGGTGCTGAGCACGCGGCGCACTTAACAAGCAAACGGAAAGTGATCCAGTGCCGTCAGCGACTGGCTGGTGACTCTGGACAGCCACCTGGACTCTCTGGGCTCTGGTGGCTTCTCTGGGACATGGGCCATCCTCAAGGGCTGTGGTCCAGAGTGAGCGGGGTCCTGAGCAGCGATTGGCTGGAGCTCGGCGAGAGCCACCATCCCCATCGCCACTGGGATTACTAAGGTGTAAAAACGGGCAGGTGAATGCTGCTTCCGGGCGCCCTGTAGGGCAAGGGTCACGGCTGTGACGATGACCAGGAACAACAGTTTCACTCTTGTGACTTTAGGAAAGCCATCCACTCCTGTGTGTGGAGAAGCCTATCAGGAGACTTTCCCAATCGCATGGCTTTACAGAGGGGGAAGCTGAGGCCCAGAGAGTACAAGCAACCTGCCTGAGGTCACACAGCCATGACAGAAAAGTACTTGCCCAACAAACCGCAGGACACCTCTCCACTGCATGAGAGGCCTCCCTGGACCCTCGCCAGTAACAGAAGGTCACTTGTGGGGGTCCCAGTCCTAGGGTCATCACAGAGGACAGCAGGCCTGAGAGCCGGGAGAGGGACCGATTCCTGCCACTGCTGACCCAGCTTCGACCCACGACTCCTCACGTCTGGAAACCCAGCGAGGTTCCGTCTGTGGTTTTGCTTAGCGTAGGAAGTACCGGGGCTGCTCCCAGAGACGGAGGGGACCGGAGGACATGCAGGCCTGTCTGCCTGTCCCTGGGCACTGTCCGCTCCTCCTGGCCTCCCCAAGCCCTGCCCAGACCCCACCTGGCCCAGCAGCACCGCAGCTTGCCCTCCCTCCCCCAGACGAGGTCCCCAAGGCCACCCCTCAGCACGTCCCCTTACTGGTGAATGCAGGAGCATTGCGGAGGGGACGTCTCCGTGGCGTCTGTGCCCCGGGGCAGGCAGCCGGACGCACGTCGAGTCCCGTGACGTCAGGGTCAGGGCAGGTCTCTCCTGTCCGTGTCCCTGGTTCCCGCCACCGTGGCTGCCCGCAGGGGTGAACCAGGCCCCGGGCTTGGATGGAAGGGCCACGCCACTCAGAAGCAAGAGAGCACATGTCCCACCCGCAGGGCACCGGGGACACCTCTCGGAGCTGAGGCCTCTGGGGTTCAGGAGTGGGGTGGCAGGAGTGGGGCCAAAGCAACGGGAGAAACTGCGGAGGTACCTCTTGGCCCGCCCCGGACTGCATCGGGAGCCAGATGGGCCACGGCCCGGGCTGGACAGCAGCACCGGCTCCTTCCATCTGGTCCTTGTCCCCGTCACCACACGTGTGGGACCAGCTGAGTTCACTCTTCAGATATTTGCCAGGGCCTGAGGACCCTCGGCAGGCGGCGGTGGCTCTGTTGAGTGAGTGGCCTCACTCTGCACTGCGGTGGCCCTGAGCCAGGGTGGGGACTTGGGGACAGATGAACAGGCCTGGGCGCGGCCTTTGCCCTACGGAGCTTATAATCCTGCAGCCACTTTACCCGGGTTTATTGAGCACCTGCGAGGTGCCACACGCTGTCCCAGTAGCTGGGGATGAGCACTGAGCAAGACCCAGGGGTCCTGCTTCTGTGGACCTGTCACCGTGCTGGCTGGAAAGGCCCGTCCAGGGGCATCTCCTGTGTGGCTGCCCCTGGCACCTGGGAGGGCCTGCTGCCCGCCCGCTCTCCCGGGGCCGGGAGTCTGGCCTGGACCCCGTGCTCCTGATTGACAGTCACCTCCCCGTATCAGCGAGACGAAGTGCCCTCCAGGGAAAACCCCAAACAAACACACAGACAGTAAACAGCTCACCCAACACTGCGGCCCGCAGACCCGGGAGCGGGTGGCGGCAGACCCGGGAGCGGGTGGCGGCAGGCCATGCTTGCTCTGTGGCTCCGAAGGCGAGGCCGAGGTGCGCCAGGGCCTCCGTCCGTCTCCCATGAACACGCCGGGGACGGGAGCTCGTCAACGTTGCTTTAGTTTAATGAGCCCTGAAGGAACCCTTGTCCCGGGGGATCCTGCAGAGCTGACCTGCCCCGTGAGGGACTAGGAAGCAGAGCAAGCCCAGGGGGGACCCCTCTTCGGACCACCCCTTTTTGGATCAGCAAGCAGTTCAACCTCATTTAGGAAAAAAAAAAAAAAAAGAAAAGAAAACCCAGGGGAGCAGAGAGAGGGACCCCTGACCACGCTCCCTGCCCCGGAGCGAGGCGCTGGCTCTGCTCGCATTTTTAAAGAAATGTCATGAGTTATGTATTTTATAGTAACACCCAGTGCCGTATCTTCCGATTGCAAAAGCAACATACTCATTGGAGAATTTCTAAAAATATCAAGTAGGAATAAGAAAATGGAGATGTAACATTAATAGAAAGATAAAAACCCCACCAGCGAGCACTCGTGTATTTAAGTGCAGGCGCGCGTATTCACGCACTCGGAGTCACACTGCGCGTCCATCTTACGTCTTGCTTTTATAACTCATCACATTTTGAGCATTTCTGTGTCATTAAAACATCTTCAAAATCATGAGTTCTAATGGCTTCATATTATTCCCTGAAATGGATGTGCAATAATTGAATTATTTTGCGATTGATGCAGATTTGAATAATGTGTGATATCGAAAAAATCGAGAGGGGGGCCGGGGACGGTCACGCTGAGTGAAATAAGCTGACCCCCCAAGCCAAAGGTCGAAGGTTCTCTCTGATACGTGGAAACCAACCCACAGTGAGGGAGGAGGGAAGAGCGGTTCAGTGGAGCAGCCGGAGGGGCGTGCGGGGCGGGGTGGGGATGGGAATGGATGACAGGGGAGTGAGTCGCACACGACTCCGCTGCGCACACAGTGAAGGCACCACGCGAATCCCGCCATTGGACGTCCACCAGGATCAATTTACAAAAATAAGAACAACTCTGGCTAAGGGCAGAAAGATCAGCAGAGGGAAGGGAGCAGGGGTGGGGGTAGGGGAAGGAGAGGGACTGGGGTCCCAGTTAGGATAAGAAATAGTCCACGCTTTATAATTACATCAAAATGGACTCTGTTGTCGTGTGTAACTAAAAAGAGTCAATAAAAAAAAAAACCTGAGCTCTCAATCTGAGGAGCTGATGGGAGATTCTGCTTGACCTTCCCCTCCAGGAGACCCAAGGGAAGAGCTGGTATCGTTAGAAACTCAAAAGTCAACAAAGCTGAGGAAATATCACAGGTCTCCAGGTCTCCAAACGCCTGCAGGATCTGCCCGAGTTGAAGTGACCACACTGACCTCAGGTGCTGGCCACCTGCTTCTCTGGACTGAATGATTTATACTTCAGGTATTGTGCTGGGTGCTAGGGAGGCAAAGATGGTCAAAAACCCAGGATCCCCATCCTGGAGTAGCCATAAGCAAAGAAAGGAAAATCGATCCATCCAACCATCCATCCAATCTATCCATTTATCCATCCATCCACGCACCCACCCATCCAATCTGTCCGTCCGTCCGTCCATCCATCCATCCATCCAATTCATTCATCTGTCTGTCCATCCATCCATCCATCCATCCATCCATCCATCCATCCAATTCATTCATCTGTCCGTCCATCCATCCATCCATCCATCCATCCATCCATCCATCCATCCATCTATCCAATTCATTCATCCGTCCGTCCATCCATCCATCCATCCATCCATCCATCCATCCATCCATCTATCCAATTCATTCATCTGTCCATCCATCCATCCATCCATCCATCCATCCATCCATCCATCCATCCATCCAATCCACCCGCCAATCCATCCATCCATCCATCCATATGTCCATCCATCACCATGGTGGGTCCCAGATTCTGTGGGAGCAGGTGCACCTCTTGCTCCGGCGTCTTGGGACAGGTGCCTGGCCGGCACTCAGGATCCCCACGGAAGCATGAACAAGAGAGTGAGGGGCTTGATTTGGCCTGGTGGCCGGCAGCAGAGCCTCTGAGGAGCAGAGCTCGGCCTCGCCCCCTCCAGGTCTGTGAACCGAGGGCAGGACTCCCCCCCTCGGGCACCACGGGAAGTGCTGTCGCTCCCCAGGAAATAGCAAAACTGAACTTCAAACCCTGTGCTGTTCCCAGACTTGGTCACTGGGTCCCCCAGTCGAGCCAAGGTGGGTTCTTAGGCAGGTGGGTGGGGCGGGAAGGGACTAAAGAGAATCCAGGCGAAGGAAGGCGAGTGAGCAGGGACGGCCCCTGGTGTGGCTGGGGCACAGCGGCACAAGGCAGCCCGAGGCAGGAGTGCTGGCCGTCGGAGGGACAGAGGTCCGTGGGGCCCAGGACAAGCCAAGGAGCCGGAGCCACTGAAAGTTCTACAGAAGGCACTGGCCGGGGTCTGACTGACACTTCATCTGGGTGGAGGACAGGATGGACCCGCGGGAGACACTCCTGCCAGCAGAGGACACCCCCCACTCGAGGGGTCTCACCCTGCACTCCGCTGGATTTTCACTCTGGCTCCACGGCGGTGACGACTGCTTATTCAGATTTGCTTTTCCGGCCCAGCACAGAATAAAAATAATATAGCTTTTAAAATGAGATAAGCCTAGTTCTGCACTCAGGCTACGCCCTCCCAGTGCTGTGTGACCTTTAACTATCTGCTCACCCTCTCTGGGGCTCAGTTTTATTCCTTGGAAGATGTGGACCATCATCCAATTTCACAGGGATACTTATATTTTGAATGAAATTCAGTAGATGGACTTGAGATGAGAGGTCGTGTCTACAGCACCTCCGATGTAGATCCTGGCGTCTCAAGAATGCCCTCCACGTCACCTACCCTGCCTCAGCTCTCTCTGAAGCTCGTCAGAAGCGTGCAGAGTCAGGCTCAGTCAACTCCTGTGGTCAGGAAGCCAGGCGAAGCCTCTGCTCCCTGGATGAATTCTGCAGGTTTGTGATTTATTTGCTGATTAATTGGACGTGTGGAGACAATTCCATGTCAATTACCTGCTGGCAGGACGCGATCTGCCGCGGCTGCCAATGTCAATACATTAGGGCTGCGTGCGCTTGGGTGGAGGCCAGGGCTCCGCGCTCCGCCTCTGCGGCGGGCGGCCCAGAGCATCTCAGTGTGGTTACTTCCCTTGCTCTGCCTCTGGGGACAGGAGGGTCTTGCACCCCAACAAGTCAGGCCAAAACGGTGGTGGCGCCTTTGAGACCCCCATCCTCCTGTGTCTTGGCCAGGGTCCCCCACAGAGCCCCACCGCGCCATCTGGAAGTAAAGGGCCACTTATCACAACCAGCCCCCCCTGCTCCACTGCCAGAATTCATGCTGGACCCAAGTGGAGTTGCAAACTGTCCCAAGGTTCCTGCCCTGGGGGGCATGCCCGAGATAGTGCTCTCCCCTGAGCACAGGCAAAGCTATGAGCATGAGGAGAGAGCGCTCAGTGCTTAGGCCTCAGTGAGCCAACTGTTAAAAAGAAGAGGACCTGGGTGGGCCTGACCTAATCAGGCGAGTCCTCAAAAGGCCCCCTTGGCCCTTCCTAAGAGGTTGGAAGCCTGAGAGGGTGATGGAGGGGGCTGGGTGCAAGGAACAGCTGGCAGCCTGGAGAAGCAGAGTGTGGCCCCTGGCAAACACACCATGAGAATGTCGTCAGCCCCCGTCTTACAACTGCAAAGAACAGAATTCTGTCGATAAGTTGAACTTGAACTTAAAGAGGATCTGGAGTTCCAGAGAGGACCGCAGTCTAGCTGTGTGACACCCATCTCCAGCCTTGAGACCCTGAGCTGAGAATCCAGTTCACGGAGGCCGGACTTTGGACCTGCAGAGGCTGTGGGGTCAGGGACGTCTATAGTTCAAGCTGCTAAGGTCGCGGCCGCGGGTGACCCACAAGGCAACGCACGGCCGTTCTTCCGATCCAGACCCTGGAGCGCCCTGGGCTTTCTGTCCCTGCTTTGCCTGCACATCTGTTTTGCTCTTCCTGCAAACAGGGTCTCTTGACTTCTCTGTGCACACTGAGGGTGACCCTGACTGAGCCCCGCGCCTCCCACAGGGATTGGGGGGCTCTGAGTGTCTGCTGGGGTGACTAAAGCCCGGGCTGTTCCCAGGCCTCCTCTGCCCACAGCCGGACAGCCCCACTCCCATCCCCTTGCTCCTTGGGCCCCTCAGGCTTCAGGGTCTCCCAGCTTGCTTTTCCCCAAAGGTAAGAAATGCCCATCACCTCCTCCTGGCCTCGGCTTACACATCGCCTCCGCAGTGAGGTGACCCCAACCTCCCAACCTAAAATGGCAATATGTCCCAACGCACCCTCTCTCCCCGCAATGCTCCCTCCTCCCCTCCTTCCTGGATGTACCTGGGTCCCCCTCTTCAGCACCCATCTCTTTCAAACCAAGGGTCTGTTTCTCGTTGCCTGCATCCTCGGCACTGAGGACAGCCCCGGGCACATAGTAGGTGCTCAAGGAACAGCTATTGACTGAATGGATGCACCGCAGGTTGTGACCGGGTCTCTCTCCTCAAATCCTGCACCCTGAACCTGTTCTGGAGAACGCATCTCAGAGCCCGGAGTGGACGGGGGCTCCTCCTCCCTGGACCATCCTGAGCTGAACGGCTGTTTCCTCTTCAGCTGCAGAGACACAACTTAGCCAGTGTTTCTCAAAGTGTGGTCAAGGCACCCTGGCACCGGAACCCTCTGGGGCTTGTCTGTGAAACACACCCCCTGCTGGGGATACGCATGCAGCCTGCAGGGCCCCGCCGTTGATTCCCAGCATTGCAAGAAAATCAAAATATATATAAACATGGACACACACTCCGAGTCCCCCCAGCGCCAACAGGCCAGGGGCCCGAAATCTACATTTTGGGTTTGCAGTTCAGGCAGAGCCCAGGGGGGAGGAAGGCACGCCCCGCCCCAGGCCTTCTCCCCGACACAGCGGGGACTTCCAAGTGGCCTCATCCACTGGAGGAGGTGGACCCGGGACGGCCAGCTCCCTGTGAGAGGGGCCTCAGCGCTCCAGGGGCCTTGGCACCTCCGGGGACACGTGCCCGGATGTCCCTCAACTTCTATTCTTGGCAGCAGCGCCCCCACCTGCAGTGGCTGCTCCTCCCCCGTCCCTTTGTTCATCTGAGGTCACAGGCAGAGACGGCCACCAAGCCCAGGCTCACAGATCACACAGTCCCGGGACAGGGAGTGGCTACTTCGCAGCAAGTCCCCTTACAAGAAGCAGGCCCAGAGTGAGGGAGGGGCTTGTTGTAAAATCGCCGATATGTCCCCCTCTGGGGCCAGAGTGGCTGTCCCCCGGGTGCTGCTTTGGAACCCTGGAGGCAGGTGGCAGGGGTAATGGAAGCGGCGAGAGTTGCTCCCCGGGCTCCTGCTGCCTCAGCTGCTGGCTGAGGTTCGGGGATCTGGAGCCCCCCTGGGGGTGCCATGCGAAAACGGGGCATGAGGAGTGCTGGGTTCGGTGCATTAGGACCACCCGGCTTCCCAGAGCTTCAGTGCTGGGCTCTGCAGACAGCGGCTGGCTTTGGGGTCCAGCACCCAAAGTGGGGTGGGGCTGGCGGGAAGGAGGAAACCTTAGGACCTCTCGCCTTCCCTTCAAGAATAGATGCCACTCTGAACACACCAGCGGGACCTGTCCGCATGTCAAACCAAGGGCGCTCCTCACGCAAGGCCTGCCCACTGACTCAGGGGCTTCCGACTGACCCAGAGAACGGGGAGCCATGAATGGAAAGGGAGGAGGAAGCAGAGGAGGTGCGTTAGTTTGTTTTTTGCTGCTATAACAAAATACCAGAGGCTGGAAACCTTATAAAGAACCGAAGGTGAGCTCACAGTGCTGGAGGTCAAAGGGCATGGTGCTGACATCTGCTAGGCTTTGATGACGGCCCACCAGACTGGGTCACGTGGCAGAAGCACAGGAGGGAGGGAGGGATCCCATGGCCAGACAGGAAGCCCGAGAGCAGAGGGGCCAGGCTCCTTCTTTCATACTGACCCACCCTTGTGGGACATCCCTGGGGTCCCTGGGGTCCCACTGATCTGCCTACCTTGCATTAAGCCCCGCCTCTTAAAGGCTCCACCACCTACCGACCTCGCCACGCTGGAGACTGAGCTTCCAACGAGCGACATTTGGGGAACGGGTTGGCCCCACACCCAAATTGCAGCAGGTGGCCATCCAGCTCAGACAGGGTGGCTCTGGGCACACTGTCACAGCTTGTCATCGAAGCTCCACAGTTCACACAAGAAAAGCCACCAGGGGCTGTGGTCAGGACAGGCGCCTCCTAAGCCCCCTGCCCGCTGACACTTGGCATGTGGCCTGGGCACCCACAGCTCGGGGGCCTCCTATCCTCGTTCTGAGGCAGGAAGCTGGGGAGGCCGGGGGCTCATTACGGACTTAAGTCCTCCTGGCCCCGATGCTGACCAGCTGCCCTGGAGGGGGACCCCTGATGAGCCTTCTGAGGTGACAAGATCACATGCCCGAGCCCAGGTAACAGCCCGCACCAGGGCGGGAGCCTTGTGGCCCTCAGCCGGTGGGGACCCAGGGACACGTGGGCCGACGGGCTGGGGCTGCAGGGTGGGCACAGTGCAGGATCCATCTGGAGAGTGACCCGGAGGGGCCACCACACAGAGTCTGGGGGCTCAGGCCCACTCGGGAAGCTTTTCCCCTGAGGCCCCAACCCTAAACACCAGCAGGCCCTGCCAGAACATGGGGCCCAACACTGGAAGAAGCCCTGTGGAACCTTCCGGAAGTCCTCTGTACTCCCAAGGAGGGACCACTACCCAGCCTTGACAGCAACATCTGCGCCCAACGCCTCAGGATCCTGGGTCCCACCCTTGGTGTGTGGCTCCCCGGGTACCAATGCCACCATAGCCAGAGTGCCACACCGCAGGGTGACCGCTGGGAGGTGCAGGTGGCCGGGGGAGCGTCCTGCAAGAGGGTCTCATCCCTGATTCCTTAACACGAAGCTCCGGACTGTGTGTGTGAAATGCACCGTCCCCTGGTCCCCAGCCAGGTTTCTCTGGGACCTGCCTCGTCTCCAGCCACCCCAGGCCTCCTGCGTGGCTCCGATGGCTCAGTCACCCAGCCTGGGGCCGAGGCAGGAAGTCCCTCTGTCAGAACATCTGGGGCCAAATCCCAGCCAGCGTCCCCAGGAGCCCTGGGTGAGAGCCAGGCCGCAGGCCCTCCCGTGGGAAGCGTCTGTGAAGAAGGGCAGCGGCCCCCACGCCCAGGCCTCACGCAGGACCCCTCCCTGCCCACCAACAGGGGAAGCAGAGACGGAGCACTGGGGTCCCTGCTCATTTCAAAACTCCCACTGGGCAAGCTCGTGAAGGACTGGGAATCCCGGTGGAACATCACTAGAAGTTTCCATGTTTCTCGGAAGAGCCAGTGATTATTTCTCATGGCCCCCTTAGGTCAAAATTAATCCCTAAACATTTGTCTATTAAGTAGTTAGTGCCAAACAACTACTAATAAGTATTTATGTTCTAACAACCTAATAGCCAAAAAATCATACATATAATGCATAAAATAATCATTTCTTTCCCGATCTGAAATAATCACAAGCACTTACGAAGGGGCCGGGTGCGTCTGTCGGGCACTGCACAAGTCCTCCCGTGTGAACTGAGGCTGGCCTCCATCACCCCATCTCACCCCGATTTGGGCGGCGCTTGCTTTTTCATTTCACCAACTGCCAGACCCCGGCCCCACGGGAATGACCTCACCGAAACGCAGACAGCAGAGTGGAACCCCGAACCCGTGACCCACCCTGAGCTGGCAGTTCACCCAGGGTCTGATGGACGTCCCTGTGTTCTCCTTGAAGGTGGAAAAGATCCCACAGCACCCGGGCACCCTGGCTGCGCAGATTGGGAACCGTGGCCCTTGAGTCTGCGGGCCAGGGAGTCCTAGTTCTCGGGTGGCAGCTATTTCAGTGACACGGGTACACTCAGATAGGATAGAAATCATAGGCGCAATTTAAGGTGCTCCATGTCGGGACTGGGGGCCAACATGGGGGTCTCAGCAGCTGCTTATGCAGCCTGCTCCAAGGCTCACACCCATCCCGTGAGGTAAGGCCCGCAGTTACTACTCACTTCCGCAGATGAGGAACTGAACACAGCAGGGTGTGCAGGCCTTTGCTTAAGATCTCCCCGCCCCCGTCTCCCCCCAACCTCCCGTGCGGCAGAGCAGAGCCCATGACCTTCGCCCTGCCAGCACAGGTACAATCCAGACTCTGCTACTCACTAGCTGTGTGTTCTTTCGCAAGCTCCTCAACCTCTCTGGTCCCTGAGTCACCGTTGTTGGCACGTCCTTGGCAAATGGATAAAATGCACTAAGGATAAAAGCTGGAGGAGGTTCAGCTCCATCCCAGGAACAAGACCTGCCAAGAAAGGAAGGCTGGGCGGGAGGAGAGAGGAAGATGGAGAAACGCACCCGGGGCCGGACCTGGGCCCGCTCAGCCTATTGCTCGGCCAGGCTGACTCTGCATCTTGACCGTGGCCGGGAGCCAACCGTGAGGATGATGATGCTCTTTTAAAGATGAACGGGAAGATGGGTGCGGGGAGATCAGGGCTTTTAGTCGTAATTGCTCAAAAAATAACAATGAAGCCCGCCAGCCTCTTTAATTACTCGCGGCGCTGCTTTTCATTAGGCCTTTGCATCCGCTCGTGATGGGCTGTAAAGTGTTTACCGAGGCTAAGGACGCGGCTCTCCAGAGCCCCATTGTGTCAAAAGGGCTGTGAGTGAAATTGTAAAGAAATAAATTTCCTACGCAGCGATCCATCAGGAAGGAAAGCAACGGAACAATGGCCGGGGCCTTGTCCCAGGCGATGGGGACGCCCCTGGCCGGCCACGGAATCCCCATCCGGATCCCCACTGAGTCCGCGTGTCTCACCGGGCCATCCAGCCAAGTGCAGCGGGGAGAGAGGGAGAGCTCAGGCCCTGGGCCCTGTCCCAGCTCTGCCACTCGCTGCCAGGTCAGCAGGCAGTGTGTCCACAGATGGACAAAGCCCGAGTCCATCTGGACCCTGGTTCTCAGGGGGCCGTTTGGGACTCAGGACCCCACCTCCAGGCACTGTCCACCAGGAGCACGTTCTGCTGAACCTGGTCTTGAAAGGTGAGGGCATAGCGTCCAGAGCCTCATTGGCCTCTGGGTGCCGACGTCCGCCCTTTCCTGGTGGCAAGATCCGAGGCACGCACAGGAAGCTACCTGCCCCTGCTTCCCCGTTGGTAAAGTGGAACTAACAAGGGGTGTGTTTCGGGGCTGTGTCGAGGTTCAAATGATCACGTGCGGACAGCTCAATACGTGGACAAACAAATGCAAAGTGTCACAACAAAATGATCAAGGCAGAGGGTGCCCGTGACCCTGTGAAGGGCCAGAGGGTGAACACGGGGGTCCTGTCTTCCCTGTGGCAGGCTCAGCTCTGCCTGCAAGGGGCCAGACCACGCGGGGACACAAGGGCCGAGTTCCATCGGCGCGGCCTTGTGGCCGCTGACATTCAGGTTCATGTGATGTCACGGGCGACGAGAGTCAGACGTTACTCTTGATTTTCCCAAGCATTTAAAAATGTAAAAAGCAAGCAATCTACAGATCCAACACCATTCCCATCAAAACACCGATGGCATCCTTTACAGAACTAGAAAATGAAAGGACAGACCTCAAATTAATCTAGAATAATAAAATACCCAGAAGAGCCAAGGCAATTCTAAGCCAAAAAAGCAAAGCGGGAGGCACCACGATACCTGGCTTCAAATGACACTACAGAGCCAGGGACGCAAAACAGGCACGGAGACCAAGGGGACAGAATAGAAGACACAGAGCAGGCCCTCAGGGAGGCAGCCCTCTGATCCTCCAGCCAGGTGCCCAAGCACACGGGGAGGAGAGTCACCTTTCTAACCCATGGGGCCAGGCAGCCTGTTACCCGGGTGTCCAGAAGGAAGAGGACCCTCAGCGCTCACCCTGCCCAGAGGCAACCCACATGGATCAAAGACCTGGGGATTCAAGCAGAAGCTGTGCAGCTCCCAGGAGAAAATGAAACCCAACGCTCCAGCAGAGAGGCCCAGGCGACGGCTCTCTCAACAGGACCGCTGACGCTCAGGAATGAATACTGAGAACTGTCCAATGCGGTGGCCGCAGATTGAAAAGCTTCTGAACAGCGGAGGAAACAACTAGGAGCGGAGAGAGAACCCACGGGGCGGGAGGAAGCCTCTGCTAGCTGCTCTTCCGACAGGATCAATATCCTGAATATGTAAAGAACCCAAAAAACTCAACACACACACACACACACACACCAGTTAAAAAAAGGGCCAATGAACTGAACCAACACTTCTAAAAAGAAGATCTACAAATAGCCAACAAATATGTGAAACTGTCCAGCATCATGAGCCATCAGGGTCGCGAAGATCACAGCCACACTGAGGTGTCATCTCATTCCAGCAGAAAGGCAGTCACAAGGACAGTAAATGCTGGAGAGGAGGCAGAGGAGAGGAGGTGGACAGAGGAGGTGGAGGAGAG